>CM060601.1:12368099-12769859 GCA_030578255.1 Tiaroga cobitis
GAATTTCTAAAAGAGCGCGAGCGTCTTTTTAAAGATGCCTCGCACTTCCTGCGGCTCGTGCAGAGCCCCGCTCAGCGTTGGAGACCGCCACGTTATCTGCGCTCTCTGCCTGGGCCTGGAACATGCAGAGCTCGCCCTCGCGTCCGGGGGCTGCGAGCTCTGCGAAGCGCTTCCGCTGTCGACCCTACGGGCTCGACTCGAAGCTTTCAACCCGGATGCAGCCGCTCCGCCCCCCGGGGGCCGCGCAGGAAGAAGCGCCGTTCCCTGAGGCAGCCGGAGCCCGTGGCCACTGCGACGCGCTCGCCGGAGGATCTCCCTCGAGCCTCGCTTTCGCCCTCCCCGCCTCCCCTCCCCGACGCGCAGCTGCCGCTCACGAGCCTCACTGCCGTCGCATCTGAGGAGGAGGCCGAGGAACACGCCACGAGAGACTGCTGCTCTATCCTGGCATCGGACAGCGAGGAATGGTCGCTTCATTCCGGCTCCTCGTCGATCCAGGAATCCAGCCGTTCCCGCGTTGGAGCTGACGCGGAACTTATGCGCCTGCTGACGCAGGCCGTCGACCGCCTCGGGCTCGAGTGGTCGCTGCCAAAGGAACCCGCGCCGAACAGGCTCGACGGCTGTTTCCTTCAAAGTCGCCGCCGTGCAGCTTCAACGAGCAGGCCCGCTCCATTCCTGCCGGAACTTCATACGGAGCTGACGAAGCCCTGGAATGCACCATTCTCCTCGAGACTTCAGTCCCAGGCCTCCGCGTCGCTCTCCCAAGTGGACGGCGCCGCCGAGAAGGGATACACGCCTATTCCCCCCGTGGAAGAGACGGTCGCAGCGCACCTTTGCCCGCCCTCCGCGAGATGGCGGTCTCGGTCAGCCCTCCCGTCTAAAGCCTGCAGAGCCACGTCCGCCTTGGTCGGCCGCGCATATGCCGCCTCCGGCCAGGCCGCGTCTGCTCTCCACTCCATGGCTGTGTTACAGATCCTGCAAGCCGACCTCCTCCGTGAATGGGACGAGAAGGGCCGGGATCCAGCTGCGGTTACAGATCTGAGAAGTGCGACGGATCTCTCTCTCCGCGCCACCAAGACCGCAGCTCAGGCTATCGGACGAGCCATGGCCGCGTTAACTGTGACAGAGAGGCATCTCTGGTTGACGCTCGCGGATATGAGGGAAACTGAGCGAGCCACCTTTCTGAACGCGCCGCTCTCCCCCACTGGTCTCTTCGGCCCAGCGGTTAACGGGATCGTTGACCGTTTCTCTGAAGTACAGAAGACCACGCAGGCCATGAATCTCTTCCTGCCGCGACGCTCGAGCTCCGCTACAGGCCGCTCTCGCGAGAAACAAAGCCAGCCTCCTGTACGAGCTAACACCCAGCGTCCAGCACAACCCCAGCCTTCGCAGCGACGTCAGGGCGGCCGCCCTAGGTCGCGCTCAGACAGCCGTCACAGGCCGCCGCCCCCCAGGGGGCCTCGGCAGAAGATCACGCTGAAGTCTGAGCATGCGAAATCCTCCTAACAAAGAGAGAAAAAAGACGCGCGTGTCCCGCCGCGGCCGGACCTCCGTCAAAGCTCATTTCCCTGTCAGTCCCCTTCAGTCAGGCTACTGCAGTGGTTCATTTAGCAGCCAACGAGCCGGTTTGTCCACCCTCTCGCCTGCACACAAACGCCGTTTTCACGGCGACCCAGAGAAATCTCAAAAAGAGCATTATGTCTGGTCCGGCTCCCGCCGTCAGTGTTTTAAGTGTTGTGAAAGTGCCCACGCCCCAGTGTTCACCCCTACACACAAGCACATCAAATATCGTGTCACCCACAGAGCACACTCTCATAAAGCGCAGAAAAGCCGCTCGAGTGTTGAATGTAAGAAATGTGTCCACAGTGTTGTGCCCACTATCTGCCCGCTCTGTTGCACGGTCAAAACAGCAGGTTATGAATGTAAGTCCCGTGCCCGCCAGAGAGCGTTCACGCTTGCTATCACAAACCTTCCCCCGGGCGCCGCCCGCAAGTTTAAGTGTTATCATGAAACGCAGGGTGATTATAAAACGCTCCCCATCCATTTTGATCGGGGCGTCAAATGCATGTGTAAGTCTCGTGCCCGCGCAAACGCGCTCACGCTTACAGAACGCTTTTCCGCCCAAAGCGCCGCTCGCGCTTCAAAAAGTGAGGAAAAAAGGTTCCCCATCCCTTATGATTGGGACATCTCACACAAAGCAGCCGGTTTCGGTTTTCAGCGAGCAGCCGTTGCCCAGAACAGAGAGCGCGCGCCGCGCTCTCAGCTCCGGTTCAGTTTCACATGCCCGCAAGTGGCGGCGATCTGAACCCGGAGGCCATTCGCCCCCTAGCGGCTCACATAGTTGCGTGGGAATCTATCCCGGGGATTTCGGAATGGGTGCTGAGCACAATAAAGCAGGGCTATACACTTCAATTCATTCGCCGTCCCCCGCGCTTTCAAGCCCGGACCGCGACGATAGTGAATGCGGAAGTAGCACACCTACTTCACGCAGAAATAGCGAAGCTGCTGTGCAAGGGGGCTATAGAAAAGGTGCCGCCTTCTCTGAGCGAGTCGGGCTTTTACAGCCGTTATTTTCTCGTGCCCAAGAAGGACGGAGCCTTCAGACCGATCCTAGATCTGAGACATTTGCACAAGGTGCTTGTGAAAAGACCGTTCAAAATGCTTACGACCAGGAAAATCCTTGCGCACGGTCGCCCGAGGGACTGGTTTATTTCTCTAGATCTGAAGGATGCCTATTTCCAGATTCAGATAATACCCCGTCACAGGCGATTTTTGAGATTCGCCTTCGACGGTCAGGCATATCAATACACCGTCCTGCCATTCGGCCTGTCTCTGGCACCCCGTACATTTACGAAGTGCATGGACGCAGCGCTCGCCCCCCTGAGAAGTCAGGGGCTGCGGATAATGAATTATCTGGACGATTGGCTGATTTTGGCACAGTCAGAGGCGGAGCTGCTGTCTCACAGAACAGTGCTTCTCAGTCACCTGGAAAGCTTGGGTCTCACGGTCAACTGGACCAAGAGCTCATTACTACCCAGCCAGTCAATCTCCTTTTTAGGAATAGAACTGGACTCGGTGACCATGTCGGCCCGTCTATCGGCGCAGCGCGCGCTCCGGGTTCGCCACCTAGCCGCGTTTTTCCAAAAGGACAGCTTTCTCCCTTTGAAAACTTTTCAGAGGATGTTGGGCTGTATGGCTTCAGCTGCAGCGGTGCTTCAGCTGGGCCTACTGCGCATGCGCCCGCTCCAACGCTGGCTGAATTCTCGCGTGTCCCGCCGAGCTTGGGTTTCTGGCGGTCAGAAAATCAGAGTGACTCAGACCTGCATAGCGGCTCTGCAGCCCTGGTTAGTGGCCGACTGGTACCAGCTGGGAGTGACGATGGGAACCGTCTCTTACCGGAAAGTCATTTCGACAGACGCGTCCAACTGGGGTTGGGAGGCGCTGTTCGAGGGCAGACCGGTCTTCGGCCAGTGGTCAGACCAAGAGAGGGTTTTTCACATAAACTGTCTGGAGATGATAGCGGTCGAGAATGCGCTGAAGTGCTTCCTCCCGTTCATACAGGACCAACATGTTCTCGTCCGCTCGGACAACATGTCTGTGGTATCCTATGTAAACCGTCAGGGCGGTGTCAGATCCAGAAATCTCTGCAATCTGACGGAGCGCCTCCTTATTTGGTCCCAGTTGCACCTGCGCTCGCTGAGGGCAGCGCATGTGCCGGGCCATTTGAACGACGGCCCAGACAAACTGTCCAGGGGCAACGTTCCCCCAGGGGAATGGTCCCTGCACCCCCAAACGGTCCAGAAACTGTGGCGCCTGTTCGGCAGGGCGGAAGTCGACCTATTTGCGTCAAAAGACAACGCTCAATGCCCGACGTTTTTCTCGAAGGACGAGGACGCGCTGGCCCAGTTTTGGCCCAGCCTCCGGCTATATGCTTTTCCTCCGGTCTCTCTGTTACCACAGGTAATCAAGAGAATCAGGGAAACGCGCCACTCGGTGCTCCTCATAGCCCCGCGTTGGGAGAATCAGATTTGGTTCCCGGAGCTGGCACGGCTGTCACATACAGCTCCGTGGCCGATTCCGGTGCGGGCAGATCTCCTCTCTCAGGCTCGCGGCACGATCTGGCATCCCCATCCAGAGCGCTGGTCTCTGCACGCATGGTTGATCAACGGGTACTCGTTGCCCTGCCAGAAGGAGTAATGAACACGATCACGCAGTCTAGAGCCCCTTCCACGAGAAGGCTCTACGCGTCTAAATGGTCGGTGTTCTCGGAATGGTGCACTGACAGAGGTCTGGACCCGCGGACATGCGGGGTGGCGCAACTGCTCTCCTTCCTACAAGAGCTGTTGGAAAAGGGGAGGTCCCCATCCACGCTCAAGGTATATGTGGCGGCCGTGGCAGCGTTCGCAGAATCGACGCACGGCCAGTCATTGGGAAGGCATGAGTTGGTCATCCGCTTCCTTAGGGGAGCTAGGAGGTTGAACCCGCCGCGCCCCCCGTCGGTTCCCATGTGGGATCTATCACTGGTCCTAGAGGCCCTGAAAGCTTTTCCTTTTGAACCACTGGATTCCGTGGAGTTGAAATATCTATCACTGAAAACCGTCTTTCTGACCGCACTGTCGTCAGTAAAGCGGGTGGGGGACCTACATGCGCTGTCTGTCAGCGCGTCGTGTCTTGAGTTCGGGCCGAATGACTCTAAAGTCATCCTCAGACCTAGACATGGCTATGTTCCTAAAGTGATGGGCACTCCGTTCAGAGCGCAAGTTATCTCGTTGTCAGCGCTCCCAGCATCTGACAGCGAAAGTGATGTGAACCGCTTCTGCCCTGTCAGAGCGCTGAGGTTTTACATTACGCGCTCCGCCTCATTCAGGCGTTCGGATCAGCTGTTTATTTCGTTCGGTGGGCGTGCCAAAGGTCTCGCCTCCTCGAAACAGAGCCTGTCCAGATGGATAGTGGACGCTATAGCAGCCGCTTATGCGTCAAAAGGTCTGCAATGCCCGCTGGGCATCAGGGCTCATTCCACGAGAGGCGTGGCCTCTTCGTGGGCATGGTCCAGTGGAATTTCTATCCATGACATATGTGTGGCGGCGGGCTGGAGCTCCCCGTCTACCTTTATCAGGTTTTATAACCTGGAAGTTCCTGCCTTGCAGGCTAAACTGTTGTCGGTTTAATGGAGAGGTGTATTCTGCCCAGGCCTCCTGCTCAGATCACTCCTACACGACCCAGCTCTCCTGGTTGAGCTGCACTAAGTGGGTATGAGCCATGGGCCTATACAGACCGGCGCGCTGCTCTGTATTCCCTATGTGTGCTTATGTACAAGTGATGGCCCGCTTGGCTGGCCACCTTATTCTCCACCTTATAGGGGTTCCCTGAAAGTTCGGGGCTTCATGGTGGATGCTTGGCGCGCACGGCGTTGACAAAGTGTTCCCGTAGCGTAAGCTAAACTTACGCAATACGAGAGAACCTCTCGTAAGAGAACGATACTCGGTTACTGACGTAACCTCGGTTCTCTCTAGAGAGGGAACGAGTATTGCGTAACCGGCCGTGCTCGCGCCACGAGCGACTTCGCTTCAGTGGTCGAAAAACCAGGGAATTCAGCCTACGAGCCCCTTCTTATATACGCTAAGCCACGCCCATTCTAGCGGGCTGTGACGCTATGAAGGCGCGAGCGCCTTCAATTGGGCGTGACGTCACGCGAGGCTCACTGGTAGGCTGCAGCAGATGCATGCAGGGCAGCCAATAAGCACGCGAGATGGCCTGCTCTAGGTCTGCTAGCTGCTGCACTGCGTTGACAATGAATACAAAATTAAGGATAATTTTTTGGCTTCAATATCTCGAGAAGATGAAACTTTCCCGTAGCGTAAGCTAAACTTACGCAATACTCGTTCCCTCTCTAGAGAGAACCGAGGTTACGTCAGTAACCGAGTATCGTTTCCAATTCACTGACTTTCATTGTATAACTTTATTTTTTTATTTTTTATATTGTCTTTTGTGTTCTGCAGAAGAAGGAAATGCATACAGGTTTGGAGTGTCATGAGGGCGAGTTAGTATTCTAGGAGCTTCATTTTAAGTTTATTTTGTATGTGGATTTGTGATTTTTACAACATTGTAATCAAACAGGATGTTACTTCTTGGGTGTCAGAGTTTTAGAATTTTTGTATTTGGTAAAATCAAATGGTAACTGGGTTGTAAAATGTGGGACATGACTAAACATTATGTTAAGTAAAATATGTTAGATTATAGTTTATCTAACAATTCTAAAAACAAAACAAAAAAACATGGTATTTCAACTTCTAATTATTAAAAAAATGTGACCCAATACCATATTTATGGAAAGAGTCTTCTAAGTTGGATGAGCCCTGTCCTAGTTTGTCCTTTTATTTGAATGATTATCATGTTATTTATGTATGTTTCATAGTCTTAGAGTATGAAATGGAGCACGGCTTTCTCAAGACTCAAGGCGAGGCATCAGCTGTGCTGTTTATCCGTGAACTGCCTCGACTCAGTAAAAGAGACTGCAAGAAAAACTTTGCAAAGTTTCTTCTGGACGTCACAGCTGACGGCTTGCTTGACACAGAAGCACGGGAGCTCTTGGCAGACCTGAAGCAACGCATCTGCAACACAGATCGCCTCCAACCTCTCTGCATGGAGCTCAGCAAAGGAGCTATGAACCCGAGCCGCAAAGAACACAAGGAATATCTGGGAAACCTGTGTGAGCAGGTATCATCTCAAATGAAGAAACTAATCAGCAGGAACGCTCTGCAAACTTCAGGTTGTAGCACAGTAGATGCAGAATGGTCCTGGTTGAAACAGGAGCTCTTCCATCACACCATGCTGAGCGAGGAGAAGTGTTCTGTGTTTAAAGGGAGGGACAGTATTCTGGGAAAGATCTGCATCACCATGTGGGAGTCCACTAACGCTTGCCATGAACCTCTTCTGGTTCATGGACCTTCAGGGGTTGGTAAAACAGCTCTGCTTTGCAAACTGGCACAGGAAATGCGAGGTGTTGATCATCGGGGAATTGTGGTGCTGAGGTTGCTGGGAACATCTCCACTCAGCTCAGATGTTGACTCTGTTCTCAGAGGAGTATGTCTTCAAGTGTGTGGAGCTTCAGGGTTGCAGTTCCCCCACCCACATATTGCCAACACGCACGAAGAGCTAGTTCGGTTTTTCCATTCCACGCTGGAAGACGTGTCAAAACAAGGAGACACGCTTCTACTCATTCTAGACGCAGTGGACCAGCTGTTAGAGGCAAACAAGCCCCATAATCTAGACTGGATACCTAAAGCGATCCCACCTAATGTACACATTGTGCTCTCTACTTCTCATGACTGTGTTGAGAAATGTAAATCTTTGGTTTCAGCAGAGCAAAACATCTTTAGAGTGGAACTTCTCACAGACGTTCAAGGGAAAGACGTCATTGATGCCTACATGGGCGCAGCTGGACGCAAGCTGAACTCAGAACAGCTGGACACCATCTTACACAGCTTCCAGCAAAGCGGAAGCCCTTTGCATCTGAAACTCATACTAGACATGGCTAAACAGTGGTCTTCCTGGACCTCCATGTCTAGTTCTCAGCTGGGCATCTCTGCACAGGAGGTGATGACACAGTTTTTGCAATCACTTGAGGAGAATCATGGGAAGAAGCTAGTTAGTCATGCTTTGAGCTTCATATTGCTATCAAGGTAAGTCATATATTTTTTAATGATAGATGAGGATGCTTTGTTAATTGGGTATAATGGCATATTTAGGCGCCATTCACATATGGCGCCTAAAAACGTGTAGAAAACGTTGGGCGCGCCGCGTTCTTCTTTTTCCAAAGCACTAGGGCGGTTGCGCTCTGGTTGGTTCTTGTCACGTGACCTACGGTGCGCTTGCGGCATTCTGAAAAGTTGAGATGTTTTTATCATCGCGGACGCGCTTGGAAAAAACGAGCGCGTCACTTCCATTATGAGCGCGCATACCGCACGCCTACATTTGAAATAACGAACTTGAGCGCGCAAAAGACGCGATATGTGAGCAGTCCCTTACACTGCTGTGCTGTCTTGCCTCCAAATTATGTGTAAAAAAAAACAAAAAAAATATGCCAAAGCCACCTTAAATTCCACAGTTGTCATGACTGGCAGTATGCATACATTTGTGTGGCTATGCACGAGAATCAACACTGAGAAGTCATAGGTTGTTTCCTGTGATTGTGATTCCTGTGTAAATACCAAGGTTGTGCACCATTCAGAATTGAATTGATAATGTCTTTTATATTAATAATAATAATAATAAAAAGTTTATTTTATTTCAAGTAAAGAACGTTTTTTTGTAAATATTTTTGGGTAGTAAATGAATAGGGAAAACAATGAAAAATGCTCATCCGGTCCTCAGGGATTAGGGAATATGCTCATAAGACTCAGGTAACTAACATTTCCAACCACTAGAGAGCAGACAAACCATTAATCGGATTTACCAATGTGCAGACACGGCGAACTCCAGGGGCTGGAGCTAGGCTCCCCGATGTAATTGTCCAGAATACACTGCACCTCTTTCTGCAGAAGAGCTCTTTTCAGCTGATTGATGCAATATGGATGCTGTTTTAAAGGTTGAGTGGTTGACCCCACATCAATATCGTGCTCAATAACGGACGTCTGGCCGTGGATGTCACTGAACAAAATCAGAAACTGGCTCAATAACTCCAAAACATCAGCTTTCTCAGTTGGAGATAAATTTGGTAACTGACTAGACAAATTTAAGAGCACCTCTGAATTGTATCTACCTTCAGCTGTGCACCTATAAGGTCCTACCTGTACCTCTTCATTCACCTGTTCTCATGCGGACAATCCTACAGCAGACACCTCACATGGCTCACATATAATGGAAGGAGTACAGTTTGCTGAATTGTCAATGCCCGGATTTCTGTCATGCTAGGCTTTTATCATATTAATATGACAAACTCAGGAATTTTGATGGCAATAAGGAATATGGATAACATAGTCGCGATCTGACAGTTTTTTTTTTAAACCACGTAAGGATCATTATAACAAGGTTGCAGCGATCCAACCGGCACAGGTAACAACACCAACACTTTGTCACCAGGGTTAAAATTTGTTTTCTAGCTTCCTTATCAAACCAAGTCTTCATCTTGTCTTGCGCTTTCTCAAGATTGTGTTTGGCTAGCTTACGGACTCTGTAAATGCGTGTACAAAAGTCTGTGACTACTCGGGAAGGGTTCTACTTTTTAAATCACAGAGCCATTTCTCTTTTAATATGGCCAAAGGTCCACGTGGAATGTGGCCAAAAACTATTTAGCGGGGCTAAACCTGAGGGATTCTTGTACCACAGGCAAAAAGTAATCACTGAATTCCCTCTTCCCAGTCTCGTTCAAGTTCAAAACAATAAGTGTGAAGCATAGACTTAAGGGTCTGGTGAAACCTCTCCAGTGCACCCTACATATGACTTTCAGGGTGATAAACAGTGTCGTTATACTTCATGTGGAGACACTTAAGCACTCTTGAAAACGTACGAGATGTAAAATTCGCCCCCTCGTCACTTTGGCAAGCAAAAAAGTGTAAAGAACTTTCCTTGGATATCGTTCTCGCAGTAATGATACGTAAAGGGACCCCTTCTGGAAAACGCATAACCGCGCACATTATCTTCAGCAGATATTTGTAGCCAGACTTTGAACGGGAAGAGGTCCAACATAATCAACTATTATGTGTTCAAATGGTTCCCACACCATCTCAATTGGATAAAGTGGGGCAGGCAGAATAGTTTGGTTGGGCTTCCCTGCCATTTGAAAATGTGACAAGTTTGGCTGTAGCGTGAAACATCCTTCTTCAGACCCTGCCAATAAAAACTTCGCAAAATCCGATCATACGTTTTTATAACACCTAAATGACTAGCTAGACCATTATGTGCCACATCCAAAATCAGGTCTCAATTAGACAACTGGAACCACAATTTGATGGAATGGTAATTCACTAACGGCACCCACTTTCTCATCAATATAGCATCTTTGGTGGTGGGTGAGGAGATCCCCCCCCCCCCTTCTATGTAAAGCTTTTTGAGTGCAGAGAAAAGCGCTATATAAAATTAACAAATTAATTATTAATCTGTGAGAAAGTATGCCTGGGACACACTCACACTTTCCTGTTCTGGACCAATTAAATCAATGGAGCAAGAGTATGATCTGACCTTTGAGCAGCAATTAATTTATCAAGAGACCATAGAGAATGTAATCGCGCACGCAGAGAAAACCTCAGGATACTTCAGAACACTGTCATCAGCAGTAGCAACGAGCATCACAGACACAACTTCAGGTGGCGCATTTGGACAACTCCATACACTACATCCAGCTAAATAATTTCCTAAAATGGTTACATCAGGAATTGGAAGAGATGGATGAACACCCACAATCACATTACCTGTCACCAATTCTGATTTCAAGTGAACTCTGTGTAACGGAAACTCCATAATTCCCATTTCACGAAGGGTCAGAAGTTCACCCAGTCCTGGAACGGACCGACTTTGCAGGAAAGTTCCATATCCAGTCTTGTCAATCAATTCTCTTGTTCATCAATTCTTAATGCGCATGTGAACGCATGTGAACGCCGTCAGCGTTAATCACAGGTTCGCGTTTAAAGTCTGTTTAGAAAGAACGGTGTCGTCTTAGTGGCCCCTAATTGAATAACAAATGATCATTTCAATAAAGGTGAATCAATCAAAACTAACTTTAGCTGGAAATAACATTATTTAAGAACCGCTATAAAGCCAAAACAATCTCTGTTACCTTAAATGATATGTTTATCTCTGTAAAGCTGCTTTGGAACAATCCATTGTTAAAAGCGCTATATAAATGAAGATGACTTGACTTGACTTGACTTGTCAGGATGAATAATTCTGTCAGATGAATTACCATCAGGCTTTGAATAGAAGTCACCCGAAATTAACCCAACGGGTTTTGGATTAGACTTCCTTTCAAGAACAGGACAGTTTGCAATCAAATGACCGGAAGCCTTACAACAAAAACAGACTCTATCACCAAACGAAACGATAGGCTTACTACTGAGTGATTTTCTGAGTGTTGAAGTGGAACAGCACGTGTTTTATCTCACAATTTCTCTTTATGCGTTAAAATAAAGTCATCAGCTAAGGTAGCGGCTTTGTGGAGTGTATCGGCCTTCTGTTCATGTATGTAGGTTGAAAGAGCAGTAGGTGAGCAATTCTTATATTCTTCCACCAAAATTATTTGTCTTATTTGTTCCTTGCTTTCAACTTTTTGGACACGGACCAACAATCAAACAATATTTCTTTCTCTTGCGCAAACTCAAAGTAGGTCTGACTGGGAGGCTTCGAACAATGTCTGAAACGCTGTCTATACGGCTCTGGAACTAGCTCAACTCTCGAAATAACAAAAATACGTTTCAACGTCCTTTTCACAGAAAGGAGGATCCATTCTCTGGTTTTGGTTGACATCAAATAGAGGCAGCAGCAGTAGTTTTAACTCTCATTTCTAACTCCATCCGCTTTAAAGCAAACTGATGGTCCAATTCATGCTTTTGTAACTCTAATTTTGCATTTTCTAACTCTATTTTTTTTCTTTCATTGCCAATTCTTTTATCTGAACTGCAGCCACCTCTTCTACCACACTAGTATTTTCTAAGGGCATTGCTAACACACCAAACTCAATAAGACTGCATTTCAGGACGTTACGCAGAGTTTCTTGTAAATTCTTATGCCTAGAAGATATTTCGGCATTATAAGAATTTGCAATTTGCAATTACTGCTATTTTGTATACGATAAGAGCAGTTCTTCAGATAGAGACTCCCAAAAAACGTCCACTACTGATGCCATTTCGATGCACATATGATCACACACTTACTCACAATAGTGAAAACACAAACACTGGCATTTTCCCTGAAAATTGTGCAAGCAATTAGACGATCAGATCGCTCTCACTTAAGATCATCAATTCACCCAACTTAACAGAATATGAACTAAATTTGGCCGCAATATGAAATTACCACAAAAATTCGACAGGTTCGAAAATGAGTTTCAAAATCACTAGTGTAACTAAAAGCAATTCCACAACACAATTTTATTTACCCTATTTAAACATTAATTTTTTACCCCAGTCTTCACTGGCGTTAGGGGCTTCGGGCAACTTTAAACACTGAAATCATGAACACCTGCGCACTAATCCAATTGACGAACAAGAATTTGCCGATAGAGATGAAGCATTTGCAGATAGGTGAACTGAAGCATACCCCCACTCCGATTAACCACTAAACATAAAAAAGACAAAATAACAAAGTAGCAGGTCTAAACCTACCTGGCAACTACAAAAACTATACTCACATGGGATCACATTAGTTACTTCCACACAAAATCAGTTGAACATAACATAAACGTAATAGTTTTGGACGAGCCCCCAATTATGTTACGGTCCAATTGGGGTTTTATTTACGAACAATAATCATAACATAAGATGTGGGAGCAAATGAACAGGGAAAACAGAAAAACAATGAAAAATGAGCGCAACTATACCGCTGCACAAATCCCGCCGCCCAGATGTAGCAACGAGGCTCCTTATATCAATGTTCATCCGTTCCACAGGTGTAGGGAATCTGCTCATAAGACTCCGGTAACAAACTTTTTCAACCATTAGAGAGCAGACAAACCATTAAGAAAGACAAAAGTAACCAGTCAAACTACATGCACATGTAACAGTTGTGTTAAATGTACGCTCAAGCATTCTCGCTTGACATGCAAGAACCAATATGGTACATTCTCGTGTTACGCAGAATCTTTGAGCTTCAGCAAGAGGTTTGTTCTTGGGCATCAAGCATTATGTTCGCTGATCATTGATAATTTGTGAATAAAAGACCAAATTCACGACTAAATTTGTGTCTCTAGAAAATTGACTAAACCACTCAATTCATATATGGATTAGTTGTATGATCTATGAACTTTTTGAAGTGTCAAAGTGGTAGTTGCGTAGGTGTCTATGGAGGGACAGAAAGCTCTAAGATTTCATCAAAAAGATCTTCATTTGTGTTCTGAAGATGAACGAAAGTCTTGCGGGTTTGGAACGACATGGGGGCACTAGCGGCGCCAGGAATTTGATTGTAGTTGGGCCTCCAGAAAACTGGATGGGCCAGTTAAAATAAGCAACAACAAAAAAAAAACGGGTTCCCCTTCATCTCCGTTTCAGCGCTTTTCTGCGGCACTAAGGACAGCGTCTCAGTAGACTACCTGTGTGGCTCTTGTGTCGCTGTCCTCAGCTCAGTGCAGTAACGTTAGCCTAACTGGCGGGTTGCACACTGGACAAGAAGCGCAGCGCTGTGCCGCGTCATGTCTAGGACAACTCGAGGTATCGCACACTGGACGCGCACTTTCTCAGTTTATGGCCAGCAATACTGTTATGTTTAAGGACATTATGGAATTAAGATAATGTCTGTACTATGTTATAATTGTACTGTACAATTAAATACAATCGTTGCTGACTTTGCAGTCTGAACACTTTACCTCAGAGCGTCCGTTAACTGAATGAATTGAGAATATCAGCTGAAAATTCGATAACATCAGCAATTTTCATTCAAGCAGCTGATTTCTGTAAATGAATATAAAACTAAATGTATATTGCAGCACAGGGTGAAGTCAGTATACATTAACGACGATTTGAGACAAATACATTTAAATTTAATATAAAACAAATGGCGCTCTGTGGCACGGCAGGATTTTGAACAAGGTCCTGAGCCATTGCTGGGCGCCGCAGACAGACGACGAATGGCGCCGCCGGTGTGTACACTCATAGAGAATAATGTGTTTGAATTTTAAAGACGCGGCGCTGCACTTCTCGTCCGGTGTGCGCGGCCGCCTTAAGTCACACGTGATGTGGGGTAGAAGCCAATGATTATTTGAGAAGCTTTCACTCAAAGCTTTCCTCGGGCTGCTAGAATGAAAATCACTCACAATGGGCGGGCCCGGACCTAAAATGGGTGGGCCCAGGCCCACCCGGGCCCAATGGTAGCGCCGCGGGTGCATGAGGGTGAATAATTAGTGACAGAATTTTCAGTTTTGGGTGAACTATCCCTTTAAGTAGCCTCTGTGCCACATTAAGAAATCTGCATGAATGCACTTGTTGTGATATATTTGCAGCTTTAGATGAGTCAAACACTAGCCTTCATAATTGGCAAGTCTAACTCTTATTTTTGACATTTCACACAGTAACAGAAATCTAAGTTTTTAAATGTAATTATTTGCCTTTTACATATTCAACAGATATGGACTATCAGAGGCAGAGTTACAAGATGTCTTGTCGTTAGATAATGACGTTCTGGCCGAGATCTATAAGTACTGGCTTCCTCCAAGCCACACACTCTTGCGATTCCCGCGTCTTCATTGGTCACGTCTCCGACATGACCTGAGAGCTCATCTGGCGGAGAGATGGGATGGGGGTGTTATTCTACTGGGTTTCGCTCACAGGTAAAGGTTTGCTTAGACCTTTATGTTTGTCGCTGACATTTTCAAATTTTCTAAACTACAATCAGTCTCAGTGAAATGTAATGTTTTCTTTCTTGATTGCATAAATGGAATGGATAAAAATCAGACAGGGAAAATTTAAGTTTCAAAAACGCAACTACTTTTGAATGGAATATACCAGCATGAGCTAACTGACCAATGATAACCAGTCGAAACATGACCCGTTTACAATCTCTAGTCTGCAAGTGGACGGCCCTCTAGGGAAAAATCATAGTGCTCCCTATGCCCATTTTATCACTGTTCTCATTTTAGCCTTTACTTTTCTTAGGCAGTTCACAGAGCTGGTAAGAAAGAGATATTTGTCACGTGATGTGAAAACTGGCATGCACTCCATCCTTGCCGAGTATTTCTCAGGAAAGTGGAGTAAAGGGCAGCTCAGGCCTATTCTTCTGCCCTCGCTAACCACACTGCTAAATGCTGACAGAAAGGTATTGTTCAAGGTCACAAAATCAGCTTTGTCAAATATTTTTTAGATGTAAGTAACCTATATATTTAAAAAGAAATTAGTGGTAAAACATGCTATATTTTCAAGGTACCACTCCAGCCCTTGTGGTTTACTGGAGAAATTGCCAATTTACGGAAGCTTCATGAACTGCCCTATCACCTCGCTCATGCAGGCGAATGGGAGGAGCTACGCCAATCAGTGCTCGGTGAGATTTGAATATGTTTACACTATATTTCTATGGTCCACTTTAGATATTCTACTAACTAAAGGTAACTGCAACTACATGTCAACTAACTCTCATTAGGGTATTAGTAGACTGAGACTGTTACAAGACTGTTAGGTTAAGGTTAGGTGTACTAACTTGAACCCTTCAAGTTAGTACGATAAGTTGACATGTAGTTGCAAAGTTGCTTATAGAATGTCTGTTGAGGGGCCATAAAAAGTGCTAGCATATATTAAGCAGACAGTCTACTAACACTCTAATGACTGCTAGTTGACATGTGATTGCTTATTGCTTATATAAGTTACTTCAATGCTATCTCACGACCAATTCGTACGAATTCGTACGAGTGATTAAAAAGTGTCTAATTCGTACGAATTCGTACGACCTCACTCGAATGAATTCGTACGATTTGTCTAAACCCACGTGATGGGTAGGTTTAGGGGCAGGGTTAGGGGTTGGTCATTCGTACGAATTCATACGAATTGGCCAACTCGTAAAATATGTACGATTTAGCCCAAATCGTACTAATTGGTACGAGTGAGGTCGTATGAATTCGTACGAATTAGCCACCTCGTAGAATTCGTACGAATTGCCGTGAGATCGGGTTGGTTACTTATAGTTAGTTAGTAGAATCTCTAAAGTGGACCATCAAAATAGTGTTAGCTTGGGTAGCAATAGATAGAAGGTGATGGAGGAAAACAAAACCTGTTGACCATGGTGAAACATTCATTCCTGTATAGTAGATTAGATTGAATGATTTTATATATATATATAAATTGCACCACAAATAGAGCAAAAAATGGAAATTTAATATTTACTCATGAAGCTCTAGATGGCGCAGGGTGATTAGGTTCTTTATATGCAATTTGCTAGCAAACACATCATTTACTACATGTCACAAGCTGATTTGCTTCTGCTGATCCTGCAGCCAATTTGCTTGCTTGCTCAACATTTAAATTGTCTGGAGTTTGCAATCAGAGTTCCTCTGAAACCCTCCACCTGTCTAGATTTGTTACGGGATCTATGCATGCCTGTCAATGCTGCAGCAGCATATCTTACATGCTCACCGCAACATATCTGTGTATCCATTGGGTCCGCTGAGACCAAATACATTAACATTGTCATATCCATTTATGTGCTAAAACTATTCAGAGAGTTGTCATAACTGAAATAACTTTAAATAAGCAAATCTAAAATAAGATGTGTATACATTAAACTCACTGACGAACATGTAGACCTTACTTTGCCAATTTTAAATAAATTAATATGTAATAAATAAGATGAGCCATGAGACAATTACTTTGTTCCACTAAATGAACACAGCATAACACCATTTTGAGTTTTGCTAGGTTGTTTATTATCTTTTGATATTATTTTATTAACAAAAGTCATCATATGGTCTATTAGAACAGTTATTTATTTTATTTGTAATAAAGTATGCAATTTACTTGTAATAAGATATAGACATGCACATTATGTGAAGTTAAACATGTCACTTTTCATCTGATCACAGTATTGCTTGTACTTCCCTTCAAAAGTATCCTTTTCTTTAAAAGAATTGTCAAATCTTTTGTATTTTCTCTCAATTTTCCCTAAAGAAATGAATGGGTAAATGGTTACTGTATGTTATATAGTAACCCTCTGTTATCCCATCCCTACTAAATGACCAACTGACAACTGTTCTTTTTATTGTGTTCTATGTTTTGGTAAACTTTACATATATGAAAAGATAATTGTGCATTTATTTTCACAGGCAGTCTGGATTGGTTGTGTTGTAAAACTCTGCAGTGTGGCGTGAGCTGTGTTATTCAAGACCTGTCGCTTTGCACTGATCTAACAGAATGTCTTGAGATACAAATGCTGAAAGAGACATTTCTGCTGATTAAGCCCTCATTAGATTTTAGAGATGGCTATGGGGGTAAGTATGGGACTTCCGTAGGCTGTGTCCCACCAATGATATTTATTTAATATACGTATGGAAATAAGAATCTATTTGTAAGGCAATATTAAGCTTGTTTGTTTTAAAATTCATTCAAATTCACCACAAGTACACAAGTTTAAATATGGCCATTCATTTTTCAGTTTTTAGAGCACTCTTAAAGGGACAGTTCACCCAAAAATGAATATTCTGTCAATTACTCTCCCTCAAGTTTGAATTTCTTTCTTCTGCTGAACACAAAATAAAATATTTCAAAGAATATTGGTAACTAAACAGTTGATGGGGTCCCATTGACTTTCATAGTATTTTTTTCCCCATCAACTGTTTGGTTACCAATGTTCTTTAAAATATCTTCTTTTGTGTTCAGCAGAAGAAAGAAATTCATACAGATTAGGAACAACTTGAACTCTCCATCAAGTTCCAAATCTGTATGAATTTCTTTAATATAAATGCAATATACATATATATAAGTGCAATATAAATGATGACAGAATTTTCATTTTTGAGTGAATTATCCCTTTAAGTCCTCCATAAATATTAGTGTGAGAATATTTCCTTTTAGGCACAGGAAAACCAATCACACCAATTCATCATCCTTCCACGTTCCATTTTGAAATATTATAGTTCAAGAAACATCTAAAACATCATTTTTAAAAAAGTAACTCACCTTTCTGTTTTGATCTTACTCTTTTATAAGATCCCTCACATTTGGTCACAGAGATCTTCGCCAGGCTGCAGGGCCTTGCTGATCTCTACCCCTCTATGATTGGTCAGTTGTGCTCTCAGTGCGTGGACTGGTTTGGATCCTGTACTGACCCAGTGCTTGTGCCCAAATGCAGCTTCTTTCAGGCCCCCGGGGGCCCACTAAAGAGCACCCTCACGGGGTTCACTAAAGGTGACGCCATATAAAGGAGCTCAATCATGCTATTGCTAATGGGCTTAATGTGATTTCATAGCATTGTGTGTGTTTTCTTGACTTTTGAAGGGGTAAAGACTGTCGTGCTATGCTCAAAGAGGGAGCTGCTGGTAGCGGGTTCAGAGGATGGGCTGATCATAGTCTGGAGTTTAAGCCATCTAGAGACTCTTCATACTCTTTCTGGACACACAGGTAGCATTATAAAAAAAACAGGGTGTCGCAAATCAGGGGATGTGGGAGAAATGGCTCACCCACTTTTTCTCTTGACTTGATTCCAAGCAAAATCTATGCTGAAAGTGAGGAAATCTGGGCTCAACTCAAGATTTTAAACTAACGTTTCAATAATTTCATGAGATGTTTTACATATTCAAGATTCTATGATGCCAGTTAGTGATCACATGGCAACCATGCAAGTGATTAGATAAAATCACTTTTAAATCACTTTTAAAATCAGTTTTATTTTGACTTTGTAGCTGGACTTTAAAGTGGACTCAAACCGGTTTAATTGTGATAGTTCACATCACATCCACACTGGTGTTTTAGGAATAATAATAATAATTATTATTAAGGCAACAAATATATTACTATTGTAAATTAAAATTGTACTGTAAAATAAAATAAAAAAAATATATATGATAATACTTTTATACTGTATTTCACTACAAGTTACACAAGTTACTGATATGTAAATTATTTTTTTCATTAACATTTTTCACTTTCAAACTCTTTAAGCTGCAAACATTTTTAATGATCAGGCTTTTATTTTGTTTTATTTTATTTTACTGCTGAAATGCTATAAACTTCTCAAATAAAGTGAGCCTAACATACATTGTGTTCCCAAATGCACATTCAATTTGCAGCACATGCAGAGATGGAGTTCCCTGGTAGAAACATCATTAAAATGCTTTAGAGTGAACACTGTCCAAGTATATGAAAATATATAAAAACCTTTGGTTTAGACTGGATCTTAAATTTCTCTTTCTCTGTGTAGCGGGGGTGCTGTCCCTGAAGCTGATGGATCAAACCAATAACTGTCTGTCTACTGCACTCGATGGCACACTAAGAAAATGGTGTCTGATAAGTGGACAACAGCTTTTCTGCATCGCTGATGCAGTGTCTGTCCAAACACACACCCCTGCACATGTCTATTTGATTGAAGAAAGGAAGATTATAATAACCAACCCAAGCAGCCTAGTATGACAAATTTATATCATATTTTTTTTCTTAAAGGAAAAGTTAAAAATGGAAATTAGGTCATTATTCACTCACCCTCATATCGCACCAATCCCGGTTTTGGAAAGGAGAAATTCAAAATAATCCTAATGCAGATTTTTTACACTGTGTGTTCTTCTGTAGAAAACAGATGTGAGAAGGTTATTTAAAAAAATCTATTTTTGAGTTGAGGATGTTGAGTTAACAAATCAATAATGACCGAATTTGTATTTTTGTGTTCCTTTTAATAGTTAATATAACTGTTGAATGTTGTTTGTTTTTAGTTTTTTGTTCCCATCCTTTTGTTTCTAGGTTAAAGCTTGGCACTTGGACACTGCCGAGCCCCTGTATGAGGTGACCGCAGAGGTTTGTTCTGTTCTTGGTGTTGTGGGAGATGCCGTAGCATGCATATGCAGTGAGGGGACACTCTGTTTTTATGACATATCCACTGGCGTGCAGAATTCCCAGACCCCCCTACCCTGCTCTGTTGGACATCGCAATATCACCTGCTCTCTGACACTCACCAAATATTCCAAGATACTCATTGCTTTTGGGGAAGGCCGTCTACATTCGGTATGTACCTTGTTTCTGTAAAATACCGAGCAAATTGTAGAATTTCAGCTTTATTCAAAGCTGTTTGTGTGTGTGCAGGTATGGAGCCATGGAATTGAGTCTGTGGTTGATCTTCCCACTCCAGCTTTGTTCCTCAGAACATCTGAGGATGAAAAACTGCTTTTTGCAGGTGCTTTTACACGTGTCACTGTCTGGTTATCTTTTCTCATTTATTAATTACTCTTGAAGTGTCCACCTCTAATATAAAACAGCCCCTTCATTCTTCCATTAATCAGCCATTACCATTACTAGAGCCAGAATGTTGGGTCGCTTAAACAGGGTTTCGATTGAAACAAGGCCGTATCCCAAATGGAAACCTAAGCCCTTGCAGTCTTCCTCCGAGTCCACACTTGACGTATGATTATCGGGTAGAAGTCTGCTGTGGAGATTGCTTCAGTGCGGGTTCGCAAAAGAAAAAGGACAAATGGGACACCCTATGTACTTGTGGACTTAACAGACACACGCACACGGTGGCCATTGTAAGTCTGCAAGACCACAAGTGCACAAGAATTGTGCCAAAAAATTTGGGGACATGGCCAAAAGACCACGTTTACACTTGTCAGGAAATCAAGATATGAATGGCTGAATTGTTCTTCAGATTAAAATACCATTATCCCCTTCTCTGTTTATTAGGAGAACTTTCAGAGCTTGACACTGCACCACATTACGTAAAATTACACATTACGCATTGAAAATTAAACACAAAATTACACATTGAAGTAGATTTTATATTAGCATATATTTGAGTAATCAAAAATTTATAAATATTATATGGAATAACTGAATGGCTAACAGTGTTCCAGGTTTTGTCTAACTGAAGCTATCACTCAGCTATCTAGTTTGGTATGAAGTTTTGATATTTTGGGTATTTAGTCTGGACCAAAGTTTGGTATTTATTTTCTTATAAATTAATGGAAATGTTTGTTTGATCATCTTTTTTAACAAAAATATTGGTAACAGGGTTGAATAGCTGAGTTTGATGATTGTAGAATCAGAGCTCTCCTTGGGTTGCACACACAATGTGGTGTTAAACATGCTAGTATTGTCTGTGTCTAATGATCTTATGTTAAATGAGATGTTATCTTTTCAGAGAACATAAATTTGTGCCGATAAACTTCTTGCTGATCTACTACTTTTGTTTCTTGTTGAAGGATGTGACAGAACATTGTGTGTGTTCCTTGTGACACCGACTTCAATGCAGAAGGCTCTGGATCTTCACCATGATGCGTCTGTCCTATGTGTGGTCTCAAGCAGTGAAGGTAGCGAAATCATCACAAGTGCCCAGGATCGGATTATACGGGTCAGTTTAATCACTCTCTTCCCAAACAGGTACAGTTTCATCTCACTGCCATTGTCTTGAATGTAAGTTGATCATCTTGTACTCTTCAAGGTGTGGAGTGTAACTACAGGAGCCCTGCTGGACTGGATCGGTGTGATGGATTCTGCTGTGTCCACTTTGGCTGTACATCAGCGCACTATTATCTCTGCCTCTGTTATTGCCAACCAGCTCAAAGTATGGCAGCTGGACTACAACACGAAGCACAGGAGCAAGAGTTTCATCCCAGCATACTGCCCCCTAGTGGTCCTGTCGAAAGACGGGGATACTCTATTTTATGTCAAAGAGGGAAATAAAACTGAAGTTTTCACCTGGAGCTGTTCAGAAGGTGAAACGTAATAAAAGGATATTGGTTTTCATTGTTGTAATTATGTGCAAGATCTTAAAGGGTTAGTTCACCCCAAAATGAAAATTCTGTCATTAATTGCTCGCCCTCATGTTGTTCCAAAGACGCAAGACATTCTTTCATCTTCGGAACACAAATTAAGATTTTTTTTTTATGAAATCTGTTGTGCAACATAACGAAAGGGTAGTGAATTTGAACAATGCACAAGGGTTAACTCCCCGGAATCACCCAATTAATTAAGAGGTATTGCTAACTCTTACATTCTAATTACATGTACAATCAAGGGATCAGATGAGAGCTTATCTTCCACTCTTTTGAAAGGTGTGAAAGGATAGTTTGTTTCTAGCATAAAGTATCAGGGAGATATGGCTCAGGATTCATGAATATAATTAAACCTTTTTAGCATGTTTGGGTGATTCCGGGGAGTTAAAGCAGAATTTGAGGTAGAATTGTTTTGACCCTAATTACAAGTTTCCAGCAGCTTGTTGACCGGGTTGTCCAACCAGGTTGTGATCCTCAGACATCATAGATTTCATTTTTATATGACAACCTTTTACAGCAGCCCATGTCTGCTAAACCCCCTTTGCCCCCTGGGTAACGCAAAAAGATTCCGCAACTAACACATCAGATAAACGGAAGCTCAAGCATCTTCTGCAAAAACCAATGAGGTTCATTCTCATGTTACGCAGCACGTTTGAGCTTCTGAAAGAACCAATGAGGTTAATTCTCATGTTACGCAGCACGTTTGAGCTTCTGAAAGAACCAATGAGGTTAATTCTCATGTTACGCAGCACGTTTGAGCTTCTGAAAGAACCAATAAGGTTCATTCTCATGTTACGCAGAACATTTGATCTTCCACAAGAGGTTTGTTCTCGCACGTCAAGCAGGTTCGGTTGAGTTTTATGTTGGCTTATCAATATTTCTATGTGAATAAATGCCTAAATTCAATCTTTTCATCATATAAATCGATTCTCTTATCAGAAAAATTGGACTTAACCGCTCAATTCATTAGAATTAGTTTTATGATCTCTTTGTGAACTGTTTAAGCATAGAAGTGGTAGTTGTGTAGCTTTCAATGAAGCTCTCAGATTTCATCAAAAAAATCTTCATTTGTGTTCCGAAGATGAACGAAAATCTTACGGCTTTGGAACGACATGAGGGTGAGTAGTTTAGTAATTTTCATTTTTGGGTGAACAATCCCTTTAAAAGTATTACATTCCCAAAAAATTTTTTTTGCCAAAGTTCATTCACATGTTTCACAGGTCTACGGACAGACAGTATGGACGTGTCCTCAGAAGTGTGCTGTATGGAATTAGCCCAGCAGAAAAACCTACTCTTCTGTGGACTGCGGACTGGTACCATCCTTATTTACCCATTGGACTTTGCCCAAGAAACCCTGTGCCTGCCACCTCCAGAAAGCCTACCGACAGTTCGCAGCATAGCTATCAGCCCGCGGGAGGACAAAATGGCCGTGGCATATGAGGATGCGGTCTGTCTGTTTGAGATTACAGCAAGGGACCGTTTCCCCTGTGTGGACGGCCCATTTGAGAGGTACTCCTTGTGCTTACTGCATTCCCCAATCTCTGACATGGCTCTGCTGTCCGACTGCAGGCTGCTCTATGGGACCTTTGGTGGTGAAGTTGTAATCTATGACTTTAAAAGCGCCAAGGCAGCCGAGCTGGACCACCACGGGGCAGCCATAACCTGTATCACCATGAGCAACTGGGACACGCAAGCGTTGATTGGCTCTCAAGACTGTGTTCAGAAGTTGTGGAATCTGAGTCCCGTCTTGCTGAATCACACCATGGAGTACAAGGTGAGGGTTCACAGTTTGCTGTGATTTAAGCTTTTTTAATTGAGACAAGGAATTTAATTTGCCTATGTTTGGGTCTATTTTTATTCTGTTAACAATTCATTTAAATAGAGTTTATTGTTACTGCTAAACTAACAATGTGATACTTGAATAAGCATTAGAAAACGCGTACTACTGACGAATACCGGTACAAGGTAAAATAGTCTATTAAACTATAATTTGCCTGTGTTTTGGTCTTTTTTTGTCTCTGCTCACAATTAGTTAACATGTTGCAAGCAAACAGTATGGTGCTTGAATAAGCATAAAAATGCAGACTACTCACAAATACTATGTAAAATAGTATATTTAAATATTTTTGAACTATAATTTGCCTGTGGTTGGGTCTATTTTAGCTCTTTTTACAATGTTTTTATTGGAAGTTATTAGCATGTTGCTACGCTAACAGAGTGATACGCATAAAAAAGTACAAACTTCTCACAAATAGGTCTTAAATTGTCTATTTAATTATTTGTTTTTAATATTGTTATTTTTATTAAAGTTTTCCCCCCCAAACCAGTTGAGCAAAAAGCTGCAGCCCACATTCGATTCCAGTGATCAACTTAAACACAGTGTAAGGGGATTTACAGTCAAAGACCCAGAACCAGATATGATTAATGAAGACCCAGAGTCAGAATTATAATAAATTGAAGAAAAGTTTTACTGAAGATAGTTTGCAGTTTCATCAGCAGAAGTCAGATTCAAGACTCACAAGGAGTTTGGTAGGCCGCCC
Organism: Tiaroga cobitis; assembly: GCA_030578255.1. Taxonomy (NCBI): domain Eukaryota; kingdom Metazoa; phylum Chordata; class Actinopteri; order Cypriniformes; family Leuciscidae; genus Tiaroga; species Tiaroga cobitis. The sequence continues at coordinate 12,392,238 of CM060601.1, forward strand.
CGCTTACAGTTGAGTTACAAAGATCACAGCAGTTATACCATACACCAAGGTCTAAGCTACGTCCTTTTCATAATGTGATCCCAGAATCCACCGCCTTCAACAGTCACCTGTCAAAAAAAGTTTAGACTTCATGGATTTAGCCTGGAATTTAGACAAATCATTGACGGAACTGACTGTGACAAACAGCAATGCTCTGTATCAGGATGTGCTTCCAACACATGCAAAGGTTAAGGTGTATGTTTCAGCATTGTGTGTGCAATGTGATTATCGTGACTGAAATGCATTTTTTTTCCCACTGAACTTGTCAAAGTGCCTTATTCAATTGACTTCTCCATTAAAGATACTTTAGTGTTACATTACAAAAAATATATTTTAAAATCCAGTTAATATAAATGTGTCTTAATTTCCAGGTAGAATATCTAAAAGTTCTTAAAACAATATACATTTACCTGGGAAGCAATACTGAATAAGTTAAGACATGTTTTCAGAGAATGTATACGTCAGGGTTATGTTTAAGTCTGTTTAGTTTCATTATGTTTTGTTTTCATTTTCCCTGTTCCCATTTTGCCTGTTTAGCACTTAATTTTACAGTATATAGTAGCTCCTAGTTATTACATGGTTATTGTATAAGTATTGTATAAGTGGCACAAACTATATTATAGTGTTATTTTTACTAGAAATCAAGTCAAGAACTAATTAACCATTTGTCAGTGTGACATATGCTGCCAATAAACAACTGCTGTGTAACATTAAAATGTTTTGTTCTTTTCTCATCCTCAAGGGTTTTTATTTTGAAGGCGTCCTTTGTGCTGTCTTCTCAATAAATGATAAATATGTCTTCACTGGATCCTTGGACAAAACCATCAAAGTCTGGGATGTCTCTAGTGGTGAGGACTGTTCAGTGTGACAGCTAAATGTTTTTGTAAGATTAATTTTTTTACAATTAAAATGGTAAAACTTGCTAATAATCAAGCGTAGCGTCAGTTCTGGCAGGTCACTTTTGTCAAGCTCGCATCAGGTGACTCTCAGCTGATCCACGTCTACCTATAGGAATACGACGCCTATCACTATACATATATAAGCTCCTTCAGTATTATCAGCAGCAATCACGTTTCTCAGGAGCGCATTACCCTCCTCCATCCCTAGCTCCTCCTCTCGTCCAGTCAGTATTTGGCCTTCTGATTCCCCTTGAATCAGAATAAATTCTCGAGTTATGTTGTATTTTAAAATCTTGAATTAATAATATCTGCAATACATCATGTTGGTTCTGTTTGGTTTACCCTAAGTGCTTATCCATGCTAGGCTGCATGGATGCGCTGGGAGTTCTCGCCCAGAACGGAACCATACCGCCAATCCTAACTGTATGCTAATTGTCAATCGTATTTGACGATAGTGGTCCTGACAGAAATGTCTTTCATGTCTTGTTTGAGTTGCTTAATTTTGGTCATTTCGTTACAGGTTGTTTGCTATACATCCAGTACGTCTACTCTCCAGTCATAAAGATGATGCCACACAAGGACGGATTTGTAGCCGTGTCCCAGCACGGATCTTTCATCAAAGAAGGCTTCCGCTGTCCAGACAGCCTCAAACCTGGATACAACCCCCTCTGTAACTTCCGAGCACATTACCATGTCACCTCTCGGGAGAAAAGCCTGAATGCTCCACACACAGAGATCAACATGCTGCCAGATTATAACCCTGCTCAGTTCAATTTCATCGGCATCGGTTTGATGAAAACTAAATCATCTAACACGTGTGTTCTCCTCTAAGTACGTTCTACGTTCTCTTGCAATCCAGCACCCCACTAATGTACATAATTTACACTCTCTGTAATTACATAGCAATTAAGCAACAATAACTGTAATTACATAAATTATTTGAGAATAATAAAATAAATACTATTTAGCCATTTTTATAGTAATTAATCTATTTTACAAGTGTTGTGCAAAAAGTAAAACAGCGTGTAAAGGTCAGCAAACTCAGCATGTTGTAAAATATATTTTATTACCATTACAGATAATATGGTAACGCTTTAGAATATGGTTTTATTGTTAACATTAATTAATGCACATTAACTAACATGAACTAACAATGAACAATACACTTGCAACAGAGTTTATTAATATTTGTTAAGGTTAGTTAATAAAAAAAGTCCATTGTTTGTTCATGGTAGTTCGCACTTCACAGTGCATTAATTAATGTTGAGAAATACAACTTTTGATTTTAATAATGTATTAGTAAATGTTGAAATTAACATTAACTAAGATTAGTTAACATGAACTAAGAATGAACAATACTTCTACAGCATTTATTAAAGTAGTTAAGTTAAACTAAATCAGTACTAACATAAAACAATCAAACACATTTTTGTTTGTTTATATTATCAGTAACACTTTAAAAATAAGGTTTCATTTCATTATCACAGCTTTTGGCTTAGAAACTCACAGTATAATAAAGAGAATTATCACAGTCTTTGCATCTAATTTGTAACATGTTATAACTTGGTATTTCAATGGCAGTGCGTCATTGAATTCCAAAGCAAGCACATGATGAAAAGTGGGCGTATAAAACCAGTCAAGACTTTCTGTTGCAACAAAGGTTTTGGGTCCTGTTAGAATTCCTCCTCTTCTGTTGAACGGTTCTGATTTGACAGAGCTGTACTGAAGCCAGTGACATCATGCATATCTGAAGAACAGACAAATCATTTATCATCCTCAATGCAAAGAGCTTGTTCGTTTTGTCTTTCTGCACATGAATTTAGTGTATCATGCCCACAGGTTATGATAAAGGTCAGAGATAATGTTTATATGGTTGTACTGTAGTGGCTCAATTTGGGTTTTAATGTGATGTGGCTGCTCATATATAATTCTGTCCTGTACGAAGAGATTGTTTTTTTTTGTTTTTGTTTTTTTAAAGAGATTCATTCTTTAAACTCATACATACAGTGGGATTCAAAAGACTGCTTTTTTTAATACACTTTTTCACTACAAAATAACAACTGGGTAGAAACGTTTGCATGAATTTTGGAATTTCTTTTGGCATGCCCTCTTTTGCTGTACTGACAGCAGGCACTCATGCTGTATGTACTTCACAATTTGGGGCAAAACCTGATGATCCATGTCATCCTGATTTTATGAATGTTCTAAGAAGCATGAGAAAATCAGAAGCAAATCTGAGGGAATAGATTTTTGGGTCCCAATGCTCTTTTTAGTTTTTATTCCATAACATCTAGAAGGATGTAACATCTATACAATCTATATATAAAAAAAAAAAGCATTTGTTTCTCTGTAATCTCTTTGTGTGAGGGAATTAAATATAATAAGTTAATGTAGTTGTATGTTAGTATTAATAAAATATAAATTATATAATAAATATTTGATCAAATTTGCTATTGTTACAGTTTACAAATAAATAACAGTAGAAGATTTACCATCTTTGTTTTGCAGAAATTTATTCTCCCACATACAGACAATCTCTCCTTAATATATTTTGAAAATGAATGATGTGCTATAAAAAATATATATAAATAAATAAATAAATAAATAAATGGAACAAATCAAATTACAGTGCCATGTAAAGATTATGACCAATATAAATCAACGGAGAGCCCACATCTACTCACCTGCATGTGGAAGTCAATGAGAACTTCATCCTCCACTCTTTCACTGTGGCACATTTCTATTTATATATGGCTCTTTACACATTTAGCTACATTTGAAAGACTCTCTCTAGCCACATGTGTACAGTATATATGTATTTATATATGTCTGTCTGTCTCTACCTTTAACATTGACCATAAGCAAGCATGACATGCTGAAGTGATACTGAAAGCTAATTGGATGAAAAAGAACAACAGTTGATTGTAACTGCTTTTAGACAATACAATTAAGTATGTTTATTTACTACATTTTTGAGGAGACCCACATTCCCTTGCCTGTTTTAAACAAGACGCAGCAAGACCTGATTTCATGCATGGAGAAGTTACTAAAAGCATGCATTTAAAATAAAGTTGAAAGGACTTTGTGTGCGCCTCACCTCAAGGAACAGTAGGATGAGGGTCATCACTCCGACCAGCAGAAGGTTCTGTTTTCCCCACCAGACGATCTCATCAAGACAACCAGTGGTGTAGATGAGCCGACTGGCCACACTTTTCTTTATCTTTTGGGTCTCATAGCCACACATAGAGTTGAACACAGTCTACATATAAATGAACAGACACTCTTTATAGTGTAGAAAGTGGCCAGCTTTTCATGCTTGTCTAATTTATTAAAAATAATTACAAATTTACTATATCGCTTACACACTACAGTGGGTAGCCCTGCATGAAATCTCTTTGCTTCTGCTCCACATAACTGTATATAAAATACAAAAGGTTTTTGATTGACTGCTACTATTAATTCGGTAACACTTTAAAATAAAGTTCCATTTGTTAAAGGTGCTCTAAGCGATGTCACGCGTTTTTTAGGCCAAAACATTTTTTGTCACATACAGCAAACATCTCCTCACTATCCGCTAGCTGCCTGTCCCCTGAACACACTGTAAAAAAATGCGGTCTCTGTAGACAGCCCAGGCTCCACAAACAGCAACAAAAACAAACTGGGGCAACCCGCTCCACGAAACATAACAAACAGTGTTCCAGCCAATAACCGACAAGAATGATTTGGGGGGTTAGTGAGCGTACAAGGGGGGTGTGGAGGAGAGAAGCATGAAGAGGGAAGTTAGAATTTTAACTCTTTAAGTTTGATATGGCCGACACACGACCAAAGAGACGACGTTCTGATGAACGGATTGCAAAAATGCAAAGAAGAGGGAAAAGGAGAAGGAACGCATGCCCGAATTTACATTGGAAAAGCCTTTGAAAGGTGGTGAGAACTCCGCCGGCAGAAGGGCTTCCAGTCCGACATTCAGGTAACGTTAGCTCTGTTTTTGCTGGACAGGTGGGTAAATCCAGTTTGGTTTTTCTAAATGGACTTTCATGTTCGCCTAACAAACACAAGGATACAATTAGCTAGAACAATGCAGTCAGCGCTAACTTGGTGAATACAACATATAGGTTTCTAGCTGTCGATCTCTATTGTAAATAAGCAAACTCCCAGTAGGGCGACAGTTTGTGTGAATGATTGTTTTCACCAACTATTTATTATAAAATTGAATGTTCATTCATAGCCTATTGACAACTTTGACTAAATTTGAAGCTAACGATATATTGCTATTATTGCGTCCTGGTATGGGAGCTAAAGTTATAACCTCAGGTTGCGAAACGTTTTATCGTGTTTTTCTGGTAATGTTTCTCTTTTTTTTTGCATTATATGAAAGCATTTATCTAACTTGGCGACATTACACCTTGAAAGAAGTATCAGTAAAACTACAGGGGGAGGGGACGGGATGAGGAGGAGGGAAGGTCTAGCTAGCCTCCGTTTTGTTTGACAATACTTTGAACGTCAACAAGAAGTGACGTCACCCAGCATCGCTTAGAGCACCTTTAACATGAACTAACAATGAACAATACATCTACAACATTTATTAATCTAAGTTAATGTTAATTTTATATCTTTACTCATACATTAAATAATATTAACAGATACACTTCTGATTTTAATAATGTACCTGAGCTGACATGAACTAACAATGAACAGTTGTATTTTTCTAAACAAAGATGAATCAATTCTGTAATAAATGTAAAGCTCATTGTTAGGTAATGGTAGTTAATGCATAAACCTCTGTCAACTAACCTTAACCTCAACAAACCTTTTTGTAAATTGTTACCAATAATTCAGTATGCAAATATATGTACAAAATAAGACCAATCAAAATTCAGTATGCAAATTTTAAATTAACACCACGGCTGTTCATAATATTTTGAATCCTGAACATTCTAACAGTCTAGGTCAAAGAGACATTTTCAAGCAAGTGTTTAAAATGTCTTAAAAAGTCAAAAAAGAAAAATCCATTTACTAAATACTAAAATGGATAGCACAACGAAGACCTCTACATTAAGTGTTTCAGGATTTGACACAACCTGACCTCATTCTTTAGCCGTATGCAGCAGGAGAAGGGCACTCCGTAGGCCTCCTGACTGGGATTTTGGTCTGATGAGTTGAAGTACATGTTTTTAGACCAGTCTAAAAAAGAATCGACCCCACAGCACTTGAACTACAGGACAAAGAAAGATCAACAGTGTGATCTTTGACATATGCCATTTCATGCACCAGCCTATCATGCTTAACTACATAAACTACTGTTCAAAAGTTTGGTGTCAGTAATTGTTATTTTTAAAGAAATGAATACTTTTATTCAGTAAGGATGCATGAATTTGATCAAAAGTGTAAAAACAAAATGTTACAAAAGATTTCTGTCAAATATATGCTGTTATTTTGAACATTCTATTTATCAAAGAATCCTGAAAAAATTATCATAACTTCCACAAAAGTATTAAAGGGCCCCTATTATGGATTTTTGAAAAGACCTTTCATGTAGTGTGTAACATAGCTCTAAGTGAATGAAAACATCCTGCAAAGTTTTAAATCTGAAAGTGCACCGTATATAAATTTATTGTCTATCAAAAGTAAGAGTTGACTGAGTAAATTAAATTAATCGTTTTTCAAACGAGTCATAAGCCGTTTAGTCGTGACATCAAGACGAAACATTAGCATATTGCCCGCCCACTTATTGCGCACGCAGACACCAGGAAAAACTTGAACCTCAAACCGGCAGCTGATTCCTGTGGATACTGGATAGCATCATGTCGAGAAGACCCTGTGCTATACAATGTGAAGGTAGGCTAAAGCCAGTTTTTTTCACTGTCCAAGGACGAGTATGTGAAGAATCAGTGGTTAAAAATTAATCTTTACGATATCACAGCAGTATAATCCTAAACTTTTGCGCTTTTCCCTTTATTTTAATGACGACTGCTTCTCAAATCTCAGAGTTAAATGCAGGATTCGCAAACCGCTTGCTCTTGAAAGATGGTGTTCAAACTACTTAGTTATGAGTTTGATATTGTGTAGATCTCCAGCTAACGGCTAACTTATGTTATCAACGTCTTACTGAAATACATCTGCTAAGCAGCTGTGGGCCACTATTACCTAAAACTGTGTCTATTAATGCAGATTATCTGTCGTTCTCACTACTTTGAGGAAAGATTATGGAGCAAGATTTGCTTTACCAACATTTATGTTACATCAGTCATTCACGCTAGAGCTTGGCTAATGTATACATTGCATACATCTCATCATGTACCTCAAACTGAGTAGAGTAACACTGAGAATGGTCCTGTTAATGAATAGTTCTTCCAATGTTTCATCTTCGGACTTGCGCGTGCATTGATATGGCACAATCAACGTCATTGTTCATTAGTCTGTTTAGTTTACGGTGTAGGAAGCCTCAGGACAAGCAGAGCCTATGTTGTCATGTCAATGGGTGTTTTTGTTTTCGACGCGCATACGCATACGCGCATCACAACAGACTGAGCTGTCTGGCCAATCAGAGCAGAGTAGCTCACGGAAAAGAGGGATTTAGAGAGATTGATTCAGCTGACGAGTCATTTGAGAATCATTAAAAATGTGGTGATGCATCAAATGTCAAAAAACGGTTTTATTTCCTCATAATAAACATTTGCACATGTAAACCTGTTGTAGGAGACTCCAAAACAACATTAGGAAACTTTAAAATAGCATAATAGTGGCACTTTAATTCTGTCAGGAGCACTATCGTGCATCGTTAGCATACAGTTAGGATTGGCGATATGGCGGTAATGGTCCCTGCGCAGTCTCGGTTACGTATGTAACCCTCGTTCCCTGAGGAGGGTACGAGGACGTTACATCAGTGAATTACGAAATGGGGGTTTCGCTTAGAAGCCTATCACCTTCAAGTTCTACAAAAAAAGCCAATGGCAAGGAAATGCCCCACCGTGTGGGTATAAAAGGAGGGACGCTGACAATCTTGCATTATGTTTTCCTGCTGAGGAGCAGAGACTGAACTCCAGGCCGTTCCAGCGGTGGTGGCAGAGGGAAGTAACGTCTCCGTTCCCTCCTCAGGGAACGAGGGTTACATACGTAACCGAGACGTTCCCTTTCGTTCAGTCACTGCGAGTTACGTCAGTGAATGACGAAATGGGGGTCCCAATCTAATCACGCCACAGCGGCTCTCTTCCAGTGCCTTGCGCAAGACTGAGCTCCCTGTTGTGAAACTAGCCCAGACGAAGGGCTAGGCTTAACGCAGGAATACCAAGGTACACTGGGTAGCACATCCCAGGAGGATTATGTAACACAGCGCCTACCCTTAGGGAGGACTTAGAATACACATATGACCCGAGTATGCATATGGAGAAACTCAAAGGTATCCAGCTTGTAGGGTGGAATGTTTCAACCGCGGTGCGCAAGAGGGGGGTGTGGCCCGAGGAAGTATCGTCTGGGCTTCGCTCCACACTGAAACCCTCAGGTCACCCTGGCCACCAGCCAAAGTATTGCCTCTCTCAGAGGGGGTAGATTAGGGTGTGGCAGGGGGGACTCTACCTCTACGGAGGTCATTGAATCTCGACCGAAGTACCGCGATGGTCATGTTCCCGCAATGAGAACATGACTCATCCACAAACGCTGCCTTAGCGTACTCTAAGCCCAGACACGCAAGACAGCGATTGTGCCCATCAGATGGTAAAACGGACCGACCGCACCCAGAAGTCCAAGGGCGAGACATCTTGAAAAAGATGTGCCACGCGCAAGCTCTTTTGTGAAAAGAAGAAAGCTCAGCAAAGTGATGAAGAGCCCAGGGAGAAGCACACACACTGTTGGCAGATCACTACACAGTCAAGTCAAGTCAAGTCATCATTTATATAGGGCTTTTAACAATGGATTGTTCCAAAGCAGCTTTACAGAGAAAAACATATAATTTAAGGTAACAGAGATTGTTTTGGCTTTATAGCGGTTCTTGAATAATGTTATTTCCAGCAAAAGTTAGTTTTGATTGATTCACCTCCATTGAAATGATCATTTGTTATTAAATTAGGGGCCAGTAAGCAACGCGGTTCTCTCTAACAGACTTTAAACGCGAACCTGTGATTAACGCTGACGGCGTTCACATGCGCATTAAGAATTGATTCTATAGTTATGTACTTTTGAAAATATGTGCGCAGGTTTGCAATTCCATACAACCCATGCCTAAACAAACTACTTGTCTTGCCTATAAATTTTGATACAGAATTTTGTTTTATTTTATCACTTCGGGGTACGCAAGCCGGATTTTCAACAACACTTTATCTGTAGAGTGGGAAAGGGATCCTCCATAGGGAGAGGATAGTTGACACTTCAGCACTGCATTGTCATCGGGTCCAGGGAAAGCTCCCTCGTCAGATCTGTACACGGCCTGGATCCGGCAGGCTGCAGGAAAACCTCGGGATAAACAAAGACACTAATATTAGCGTAGATGCCATTCTTCTTATGATGTAACAAGTACATCAAGATTTAAGGGAAGTGTTCCCAGTTCCGGCTGACCTAATCTATGCAGCCTAACATTGAATTATAGAAGTCTATAGTGTATTATGTGTATGCTAGGTCAAAGAGATGTGTTTTTAGTCTAGCTTTGAACTGACAGAGTGCGTCTCCTTCCCGGACAATGGTAGGAAGACTGTTCCAAAGTTTTGGTGCTAAATAGGAAAAGGATCTACCGCCAGCAGTCGATTTAGATATTCTAGGTATTATCAACTGGCCGGAATTTTGAGATCGCAATAGACATGAAGGACTATAATGCGTTAAGAGCTCGCTCAAGTACTGAGGAGCTAAACCATTTAGTGCTTTAAGTAATCAACAATATTTTAAAATGTATACGATGTTTAATAGGCAGCCAATGCAGTGTTGACAGAACCGGGCTAATATGGTCATACTTCCTGGTTCTGGTAAGAACTCGAGCTGCTGTGTTTTGAACTAGCTGTAGTTTATTTATTAAGCGTGCAGGGCAACCACCCAGAAGAGCATTACAATAATCTAGCCTTGAGGTCATGAACGCATGAACTAATTGTTTCGCATTTCCCAATGAGAGCATATGGCGTATTTTAGATATATTTTTAAGATGGAAAAATGCAGTTTTACAGATACTAGACACGTGACTTTCAAAAGAAAGGTTGGTATCAAAGAGCACACCCAGGTTCCTAACCGACGACGAAGACTTAACAGAGCAGCCATCAAGTGTTAGACAGTATTCTAGGTTATTACGTGTGGAAGTTTTTTGTCCAATAATTAGAATCTCTGTTTTTTCAGAATTTAGTAGTAGGAAATTACTAGTCATCCAATTTTTCATATCAGCTATGCATTCCGTTAATTTTGTGAATTGGTAAGTTTCGTTAGGTTTTGAAGAAATATACAGCTGAGTATCATCGGCATAACAGTGAAAGCTAACTTCATGTTTCCTAATGATATCTCCTAATGGTAGCATGTACAGAGTGAACAGCAACGGTCCTAGTACTGAGCCTTGTGGTACACCATACTGAACTTGTGATCGATAAGACATCTCTTCATTTACTGCTACAAACTGATAACGGTCAGTTAAGTATGATTTGAACCATGCTAGTGCAATTCCACTAATGTCAACATCGTTTTCTAGTCTATTTAAAAGAATGTTGTGGTCAATTGTGTCAAATGCAGCACTAAGATCAAGTAACACTAATAGAGAGATACAACCACGATCGGATGATAAGAGCAAATCATTTGTGACTCTAATGAGAGCGGTCTCAGTGCTATGGTACGGTCTAAATCCGGACTGAAAATCCTTGCAGATATCATTTCTTTCTAGAAAGGAACACAGTTGTGAAGATACTGCTTTTTCTAATATCTTTGACAGAAAATCAAATAAGAGTTTTATCATAGCCAGTTTAAAGGTTTTTGGTACGTATCCTAGAGACAAAGATGAATTAATGATATTAAGAAGAGGATATATGACCTCTGGAAACATCTCTTTCAGTAGCTTAGTCGGTATAGGATCTAACATACAAGTTGTTGATTTAGATGAATTAACGAGTTTGCAGAATTCTTCCTCTCCTATAGCAACAAATGAATAAAATTTTTCCTCAGGGAGACTACAATGCACTCCCTGATGTGATACTGTAGTAGACGGTTGCATAGTTATAAGATTGATAATATCAGGGACAAAATTATAAGTGAAGAAGTTCATAAAGTCATCACTGCTGTGTTGCTTGGACACTTCTGAGCTTGAAGCTTTCTTTTTTGTTAGTTTAGCCACTGTTTCAAATAAATACTTTGGATTATGTTTATTTTCTTCTAATAGGGTTGAAAAATAAGCAGATCTAGCAGCTTTTAAAGCCTCTCTGCAAGCAATCGAGCTCTCTTTCCATGAAATCCGAAATACCTCTAGTTTAGTTTTCTTCCAGTTGCGCTCCATTTTTCTGGCTGCTCTCTTAAGGGCCCGGGTGTGCTCGCTGTACCACGGCGTTGGACTATTTTCTTTAATCTTCTTTAAGCGCAACGGAGCAACTGCGTCTAAAGTGCTGGAAAAGAGAGAGTTAAAAGTTTCTGTTGCAATATCAAGTTCTTCTAAGCTATCCGGGATGCTTAGATGATGAAACTGATTAGGAAGATTATTGATAAAGCAATCTTTAGTGGCAGAAGTTATAGGTCTAACGTATTTATAACACGGAGTCGGCTTTGCAGCCTTGGCTAAATGTAATTTACATGAGACTAGATAATGATCTGAGATGTCATCGCTCTGCTGCAGAATTTCAACGGTATCAACATCCATTCCATGTGATAATATTAGACCTAGAGTATGATTACGACAATGAGTAGGTCCTGGCACGTGTTGTCTAACTCCAATTGAGTTTACAATATCTTTAAATGCCAATCCCAATGCATCTTTTTCATTATCTACATGTATATTAAAATCGCCAACAATTAGTACTTTATCGGCAGGCAATACTAATTATGATAGAAAGTCAGCAAATTCTTTAATAAAATCTTTGTGGTGCCCTGGTGGCCTGTATACAGTAGCCAGCATAATTCTTAAATGTGATTTATCGTTTACACTATATATTTTTACATTAAGCACCAATACTTCAAAATAAGTATATTTAAAACTAGATTTCTTAGTGGTTTTGAAAATATTACTATAAATTACAGCAACACCTCCCCCTTTGCCTTTCAGACAAGGTTCATATTTATAACTGTAATCTTGTGAGGTTGACTCATTTAAAGTAATGTAATCGTTTGGTTTTAGCCAGGTTTCTGTCAAACACAGCACATCTAGATTATAATCTAAAATCATATCATTAACTATGAGTGATTTTGGAGTAAGGGATCGAATATTCAGCAACCCAAGCTTTATCATTTGCTCATCTGTATTATATCTGTTTTTTTATTTGTTGAACATCAATACAATTTTTAACCTGACGTTTTTTGGATTTCCAAATTCGGGGAACAGACACAGTCTCTATATGATGATATCTAGGTGAAAGAGGCTCTATGTGATGGGATTTATCTGACCTTGGTGATGTGAGGCCGCTAGCAGACGGTCGGTTTAGCCAGTCTGTCTGCTTCCTGACCTGAGCCCCAGATTGTCATGTTTTATCTCTAAGACTATGAGCCAAATTACTGGAGAGAAGAGCAGTACCAGCCCAGGAGGGATGAATACCATCTCTTTTCAACAAGTCAGGCTTGCCCCAAAAACTTTTCCAATTGTCTATGAATTCTATATTATTATGCGGACACCACTCAGACAACCAGCGATTCAGTGAGGCCAATCTGCTAACTATCTCATCACTCCTGCGTACAGGAAGGGGGCCAGAGCAAATTACAGTGTCTGACATCATACTTGTGAGTTCACACACCTCTTTAATGTTAATTTTGGTGATCTCCGACTGGCGGAGTCGAACATCATTAGTGCCGACATGAATAATGATCTTAGAGAATTTACGATTAGCATTAGCCAGCACTTTTAAATTTTATTTGATGTCAGGGGCTCTGGCTCCCGGCAAACATGTGACTATGGTGGCTGGTGTCTCTATTTTCACGTTCCGTGTGATCGAATCACCAATTACCAGGGCACAATCAACAGAATTCTCAGTGGGTGTTTCACTGAGTGGGGCAAATCGGTTTGTTATGAGAATCGGAACGGAAGAGTGGTTCTTTGATCTGCGACTAGAGCGATCTCTGACAGTCACCCATCTGCCCTGCTGCCCGGGCTCTACTTCAGCCGGAACCGAATCATGTAAAGAGTTCCACAGATCAGCAGCAGGGAATGTGAATCTCGCTGGAACGCGTGATTTTTTTTCCCAAACCACTTCAGCGGAAATCCCGCCCTGCAGCCAATTTCATTGGTTTAGGTTACAGTGACGGGTAGGTTTAGGGATCAGTGTTTGGTGTAGGCAATCAGTACAGTGATTGACATGACCAATGAAAACTTTAGAATCAGCTGCAGGGCGGGATTTCCGCTGAAGTGGTTTGGGAAAAAAAAAAAATCACGCCGCTGGAACGCGCCTTTGCACCAACACACTGGAGAGCCGCTCATCTTGTAGTTGAAAATCTCAGACACAGGCTCGCAGAGGAGTGAAGAGAAACTCTTGGCTCCGAAGCAAAAACATAATGCGAGATTGCCAGCGTCCCTCCTTTTATACCCACGTGGTGGGCCTGAGTTGCGCTATGCAAATTCCGCAGACCCATGGCATTTCATTGCCATTGGCTCATTTTGTAGAACTCGAAGGTGATAGGCTTCGAAGCGAAACCCCCATTTCATCATTCACTGACGTAACTCACAGTGACTGAACGAAAGGGAACAATAACCCACCTTAGGGTAAACAGAACAGAACCAACATGAATGTATTTTAATGTACAACATAATTTGAGAATTTAGTCTGATTCAAGAGCACTCAGAAGGCCAAATACTGACTGGACGAGAGGAGGAGCTAGGGATGGAGGATGGTAATTAGCTCCTGAGAAACGTGATTGCTGCTGATAATACTGAAGGAGCTTATATATGGATGCTGTGATAGGCATCGTATTCCTATAGGTAAATGTGGACCAGCAAAGAGTCAGCTGATGCGAGCTTGACAAACGTGACCTGCCAGAACTAACAAAGAACTCGAAGCTATGTTACATCTAGCTATGTTTGCAAGCTTCTTTTATAACTAGAGATGAATGAACATGGCGAATACTGTTTAAATGCCTGACTCTTTGGCAACTTTTGCATAGATTCCAACAGCAATTAGGACAGCACTGAACACCTTTAACACAACAACACTCATTTGTTTAAAATATCTGCAAATACTCTTGATCGGTTTTCAACATTGATAAGATTTTTTTTTCTTAAGCAAATCCACATATTAGAATTTTTTCTGAAGGATCATATGACACTAAAGGCTGCTGAAAATTCAGCTTTGCCATTGCAGGAACACATTTCATTTGAAATATATTACTAAGGAAAATAGTTATTTTATTTTTTTAAATTGTAACAATACTTTATCTTACTGTACATATGTGTGTTTTGAACAAATAAATGCATCCTTGGTGAGCAAGAGAGACTTCATTCAAAAACATAAAAAAATCTTATGAAGCCCAAATTTTGAACAGTATATGAAATCAAATTCTTCTACCTTTTTCTGTACAAAATCAATAACATTTTCCAAGTCCGGATCATCCCGATAGCGCACAATCGCCTTCATCATCAGCTGCTCTGTCCTCTCTTGAACCTACCAACAAGTTTTGAAAGTAATCATTTTAAAACATTATCTCATCTCTCCAAGAAATGTCCATTGGTCCAAATATAAAGTTTTAGTTTGTACCTGTGTAAATTATTTACCTTTTCAGAGAACAAAAGGGCCACCATAGCGACTGTTACTTGCAGCAGCAGAATGGCCAGCAAAACTCCTACAAACTGGACAAATATGATTTATTTGTAAAAAATAAAAAATCTGGAAAAAAATCTAGGTAAAAAAAAAAGGGTGAGTTGTCACAATGGGCACTGAGTCTGACTACTGACTGACTTGAGAAGAATATTTTTTAACTACCATGTAAAATACGGTCTTGAAATTATAATCTATCCATCTATCCATCCATGATTTTGAAATATTCAAAGTACAAGGTAATCATTCCATAGCTACTGAGATATAGCCTTTGTGACAACTTCCTCATGTGAGAACTATATCTGAGTCTGACCATGTTGAGCAGAAAGGAGATGTTGCGCAGAGCTCCGAAACAGCCAAAGAAAGTGATGGTGAACAGGAGAGAACCCACAATGATCAGCAACAGCGCTGGATCTGCCATCAGCGTGTCCACTACATCTGTCAAGCATTAGTAAAGAAAATATAAAGTAACACAAAATGTAGATGTATACGGTAGTTAACATACATCTTTTTCTTTCTTGTTCTTTTTTTCTGTTTACAATTTACATAGGATCTATAACAGGCTACATCTAACTTTTTCAACACTTTAGTCACCCTTTTTTTGCCTTCATTAGATGAGTTAATAAAAAGTTTTACATTACCTCACCTTGCCTTAATTTAAGGTGGTTGTGCGGTATGTTACAAATTACATTTAAAACTATAAATATTTCATTTAGTCTCAATTAATGTGCCAATGTGGTCATGGAAACTATAATATTTATGCAACAGTTGGAAAATATGGATCTAAACTTGTTGGAATATTATTTAGGCTAATGATCTGGTAAGCATCATATAGGCCTAATGTAAAATTTGTGAAAATTTTGCCATTTATTAATGTTTGCAAGCTTCTTTTATAACTAGAGATGAATGAATATGGCGAATACTGTTTAAATACCTGACTCTTTGGCAACTTTTGCATAGATTCCAACAGCAATGAGGACAGCACTGAACACCTTTAACACAACAACACTCATTTGTTTAAAATATCTGCAATACAAACACAATTCCATATGAAACAAAGCCAAACCCATGATTTGGACAAATACAACATACAGTAGGCACACAGTTAGAAATAATATACTTTAATATGCAAAGTTGTCATGTTCGCTCTAAAAATCAGCAGAAATCCATTGACAAATCATGCTCTTACCCAAAAGACGTAGCAACACACAAATAAAGTGTACTTCACGGCTCTGAATGATTTCTTTCTTTTAGTGTTCATGTTATCTCTGTGTCCTTGAAAAGCAAAGGCAGCTTTTATAGTGCTTCAGGTTATATCCCCTCGGTTTCGCCATAACGACGTGTAAGTGCTTGTCTGCTCAATGTATTCACATACCTGTCTGTCTATGCTTTTCCAGTACCATACTCCTTTGTTGCGGAAATAACTGACACACAATGCCAGGTGAGCAGGGACCCCCAGCGGTTACAACTGCTCAGTACTCAGATGTATCCATAGATCATTTGTAGCCAAGTAATCAGTTGTAAACACCTTCACCCAACCAAACTAAATTACACAATAGCTTTTGTTAGCATATTGATTTTTCTTTTACAAATATCATACCCTAGATTCATTTCAGTTACATTTTAAAAGTTCGCCGTCGTGTAATGATGTAGACTGTCACAAGTAATTGGTTTCCTTGCTGTCAATCAGGAGTGTTCATCCTCCCCACAGACACGTCACTAGTCCGACACTCTGACAGTAAGCGGATTGAGTCTGTTCAGTCAGCGAAACTGCAGAGAGGACGAATTACCATCCATGTTCTCAATCATACACCTCTATTAAATTGCATAACGTTACGCTTTCCTTTTAAACCACGATGTTTGCCATATTTACTAAGATAAAAGAACGCATTGAGGCTTTTTTGAACGAGAAGAATGTAGTCACTGACTGTCTCAATAAAATCGAAGAAAAAACAGGCATCAAGAAACGTTACTTAGCTCTCGGTAAGTCCTAGTTTTATCTTAAGTCTTTTCATGTTTTATATTGGCCAAAAGTGTTTTCTGCGAATAATGAAGTGTTTTGTGTTATAATGTAACAGGTGGACACACGGGTCAGTCGAAGCGTTACTATTGGGGTGTGAAATGACAAATATCATTGCTAAAGAGAAATAAAAGGCTAAAACAATTAAGTTGGCTAAAACAACTTCAATAATAAATAGTATAGGGCTATGAATATTTTATAATAGATCAAATATATTGTCGGATATTGCTCGCCCCTTATATTTTATCAAACAATTTGTGCGATAATATATTAGGGCGATAGGCTAGGCTACACACACACACTTGATGACATTGAGTTGTTTCCTTTTGTTTTCATTGAAATAATTAAATTAAATTAATTGCAATTTAATCACAAAAAAAAAAAAAACATTTTTTTTTTTTTTTTTTTAAATGGGCAGATTTTCTCTGACGTAGGCTAGCCTATAGTCTGTGGACACATTTCGGTAACACTATTTTACAGTGTCCTTCTTACACATTTACTAAAGTAATTACATGCAACTAACCCTTAAACACACCGTAATCCTAACCCCACCTCTTTAGCAAGTAGCCTAAAGTTAATTCTTATTACTCCGTAGGCCTACTTAAATAATTACACTGTACGCGGATATTTTTAAATAAAGTGTAACCAAAATTGCTCCTTAAAGTATATACACCATCCTAAAACACACAGTAGACTACTGGTATTTCACCTTCATCCCTCAACATAATTGATTATGAAATTGTGATAAATATTTTTTCTGTTCCAAAAGCTGTCTACATTGAAAAATAAAGATTCCATTTGAGGCCTCATTCAAAGACAGTTGTCCATGATTAGCGTTAGTTACTGTAATTTTGCTTGTGATTCTACAGTTTACACATTGAAGGCATTGTTCAGTTATGATTTTTCTCCCAACAGGTGCTACGGCTGTGACTGGAGCATATTTATTATTTGGATATGGTGCTTCTCTACTTTGTAATCTGATTGGTTTTGTTTATCCTGCATATTTCTCGTGAGTTATGTTTTAAGATATTTCACAAATCAATACTTGTCTTAACCTAAGCTGATAGTTTATTATGTATTTGAGTTTGGATGCAGTGGAGTTTGGTTGCAATATACTTGTCTTAACTGGCCTATATTTTAAATTATTTTCTATTTACATTTTCTTTGTAGTATCAAAGCCATAGAAAGTTCTGATAAGGAGGATGACACACAATGGCTGACGTATTGGGTAATCTACGGCATCTTCAGTGTGGGTGAATTCTTCTCTGACATCTTTCTCTACTGGTTTCCTTTCTACTATGTATGTAAGGTAGGTCATGCTTTCTCTGGCTAATATCCGATTTAAGAGGATTAATTATTACCGGCTTCTTTCTGCTAATTGGCACACAGACTTCTGCCTTTCATCATGTCCCTGTCTAATAGGTTAAATAGTTGTTTGGCAAGCTGTTTCATTTAAAACAGCTATGTTGTTGGTCTTTAAGCATCTGCCAGTTTTTCTATAGTGTTCAATGGCATAAGTTTGGTTTTAGCAGTTTTAACATTTAATGCTATTTTTTTACATTTTAATCTTTCATTTAAAGATTTTTAAAATCTTTTCAGAGGAATTATCTGTTAAAGTCAGTGTTAATGGTAGGGTAGGATTTTTTGTCTTTATACAAACGGTTTGTTATACTGGTAGAAACTCTCTTCACATCCAGATAGCAATCAATAATAGAAGTGGTTTAAATATTAAAACATGTACATATATCTTCTGTGGAAGTCTCATGACCAAAAAATGTTCGTCCAATCACTGCGTTTGGTCCGAATGCGATGATACGATAATCTACCTGCCTGTCAACATATGTATTTCCATACCTGTACACACCCTGCTCATCACACGTCATCAGCACGTTCTGTAAAGCTATGCAGAATTGTAGACAGATAGTCACCGAGCGCTTGAGTTGGACTTTGCGTTTAGTTTTGAACTTTCCCAGTTTAGTTTCCTTTGTCTTTGTTCATTAGTTATGGTTTTAGATTTGCCCTTATGTGTTACACCTGTGTCTTGTTAATCATCTTGTTTAGTCCTTAGTGTCCCGTATGTATATTAGCCCTGTGTTTGTTTCAGTTTTTGTCATCTTGTGATCCTGTCTCATAATAGGTGTTGTTCTGTTTCCTGTGTTTTTGTTTCCAGATAACCCGATGATGTGTAATTTGAGTTTATTTTGATTAAAGAAAACTGCTTGCAAATAGATCCATCACTTTTATTACTGTCTTTGTTCAACCCCTTGTGGACAAGCATAGGCTACTGAGACTCTAAAACGTAAACTAAAAAATACATAATTTAAGGTCATTAAGCTAGATTGATTCTCTGGTTGTTTCATGATTTTTTTGTTTTGTCGTCTTTCTGCATATAACATATTATTTAACTAACATATTATAGTAACTATTATTACTTTTTCTGGGTAGGTAATTGTAAAGTTCAACAAACTACTTAAAACTTAACTCGTTGCTGCTTTCTTAACTTTAACAGGGACAACTCTAAAACCATGTTAGTGATTTCTCACACTAGATAACCCATTACTTACTCTAACTTGCTCTTTTTTGTGTCTTTGCTGGTTTAAAGTGCCTGTTCCTGTTATGGTGCATGGCTCCGGTCTCCTGGAATGGTTCTCAGATTCTGTATAGGCGTGTGGTGCGGCCATTTTTCCTGAAGCATGAAGCCACAGTAGACGGGATGGTCAACGATATAAGTGGAAAGGCCATGGCAGCAGCTGAAAACGTCACAAGAGAGGGTATACAACATAAGACTGTCAGGTTTTTGAAGTGTTTCAAAACACCATTCATTTCCAGAATTTTAACATTGAACGCTTGAAAGTATATGCATTTTTAAGTGTATGCTACGGTATAGGCGCAGTGTGAGGTAAAATTCATCATCATCATAGTATGCACGCACTATTTTATTAATCACGCATACTTTGTACGCTCAGCTCACACATGCTCCTTAATATTTTCTGTACTAATTAGTGGTGTTGTAATCAAGACCCCCTAAACCAAGACTTTGAGGGGTTGAAACCAAGACAAGACCAAGACCATATTCGTGTAAGCAGTTTATGTGACATACCCGGGTATGTTTAAGGGTAAGTAAGCGGATAACCTCAACTTTCGGTCCCATATATATATATAGTTATATTGACATATAAAGCGCTATTAAAACAAGGTATTGTTGATTTTATTATAATATATAGCTATATAATTCTCATCTTACACATCGTTGATCTGCATTCAGACATTTTTTTTTAAAATTTTTGCAACAGGACGTGTTCTATGCTATAATGCATACGAAAATAAAGACATGATATGATATATTTGACATTTCAAGCAATGTGGAAGCAAAATGACTAAACAAAAAATGTTATCTTTGCAAGCACAGACTGTATTTAGTTTAATCAGTCTTTCTTTTTATTATATAATTAGCATCAAACAAACTATAGTTCTTATTCACAGCGAAAAGTAAATTAGTATTTAACGAAAGAAGAAGAAAAAAGTAATATTCCGCACTTTTTCTTAGCGTCCGTTCCCATGGTGATTCGTTGATTCGTCACTCTGTTGAGAAAGTCTTGTGTGTTAACCTGGCTGAACTTACTCCCAGACGCGTTTTTGGAATGAGCGTACCTCGAGTAAGCAAGGTTTGGTTTAATCAATCGAGAGTTCAGGGTATGTTTGACCAAAAGATAACCTTGCTTTCTGGAATACACCCCAGCTCTTTTGCATATATGATAATGCTTAATTTTATCATATGTTTTATTATGATTTCATACAAGTACTTTTTTGCAATCATGTCTTGAATTTTGTGGGCATTTGTATTCATTTTGGTGAAATTTAAAAGTTATTGATTGCATTTGAAACAGGAAGTTTTACATCCAATCACATTAATGATGTTACAAAATAAAGGAATGATGTTAACAATGCACTGTCAATTTAGTGATATCCCCACAGTTGTGGTCATGACAGGTCTTGAGATAAAATCTAGAGTCTTTAGCCTGACAAGCCAGACCCACATCAAGATGTTGGGTCTGGGAACACACCATTAGCAGGGTTCAATCCGAGGGGCGGGATGAACGGTCGTCTTTCAAATTCCCTCTGCACGCAATAGGATAGCGCTACAACCAACCAGAGCAACAAAGAAGGTGACATGGTCAGAGCGACGGACTTCAGTGCCGTTCTTTGTTCTTTTCTCAAAGAAAAGCTTAACTCCAACTTCCAGAGTCGCGGCCAAAGCCGATTTGAAAGACGGCTGTTCGCCATTAGCAGCAGCAGCCGTCTTCTTTGTTTTCAAGTAGCAGGGAATTTGCACGCAACCGTCGCAACTCCGCCATCATTATGTTAAGCCCGCCCACCGACTCTATACACGATGTGATTGGCCTGACTAGAGTTTGGTTTTTCAAGCTCGCAAGCCAACGGAGAGTTGCTAGACGACTTAGACTGAGACCAAGACTAAACTGAGTACATTCGCAGTTGTTCTGCAGTCAAAAAAGACAGAACAACGACAAACTACTAGCTTGGGATAACCCAGACAACTTCCGGCAAATTTAGATTTGCTCTGAAAGTTAGTCTGGCAAAGAGCTCATTCAAGCCCATTTCCAATCCGTCGAAATCGAGGCACCAATCAGAAACCTTGGGGCGGGCTTTACACGATGACGACAGAGCTGGGACTTTGAAGCAGATTTTGTAGCCTACATTACAAAGATGGATGCCGCCATCGAACATCACTCATTCGAATCAGCTATCGCGTCTGCTTTAAGCGATTTGAATGTTTCCTTTTTGTTAAAAACCGAGCAAAGAACAACACTCGGAGATGTTTCTCCGCCGCTCTGCATACGTCATCTCCATCGCTCTGATTGGTTTTAGGTCTATCCGCGACGTCCGTTGGTGACGCCCCTCTGGAAATGATTTGTCTATGACTGTCACGGGTGGGTTGTGGGGAATGGAGTGAGGACTCAAGTGCAGAGTGAATTGAAGGTGTTTTAATTAAGTGAAACATAAAACAAACAAACCACCAAAAGAAATCCAGGTCTCAAAAAACTAAATCCAACACATGACATGACATGGCAGGCCAGGACTCCACACGACTCAACACACATAACAATAATAACGAACGAGCACAGGACAGCAAACACAGGTAGACTAAATAGGGAGGCAAACAAAGGAAGGTAACGAGGAGGACAGGTGGGACAAATAAACCAATAATCAGATAACAAGGGGGAGGGACCAGACAATGACAAGAGCACATGGCCCAAAATAACAAAACACCCATGTGCATCACAAGACTGGTCAGACATGTGACTTTACCCCCTCCCTACGGAGCGGCTACCAGACGCTCCATAAGACCAGAGCGGGACAGGAAGGAAACACCAGGGCGGGACGGGAGGGAAACACCAGGGCGGGACGGGAGGGACAGACTGCTTATTCTTGGGAGGCCAGGGTAAAATATACAGTCCATCAGGTGGCCAGGGCGAAGCGGACAGTTCATCAGGCACCCAGGGCGAAGCTGACAGTCCATCGGGCGGCCAGGGCGAAGCGGAAGACCCCTCGGGCGGCCACGGCTGTGAAGACCCCTCGGGCGGCCAGGGTGGTGAAGACCCCTCAGGCGGCCAGGGCGGTGAAGACCCATTGGGCGGCCACGGCGGAGACGACCCATTAGGCGGCCAGGGCGGAGACTTTCCCTCGGGCGGCCAGGGCGGAGCAGACAGTCCATCGGGCGGCCAGGGCGGATCCGGCTGTGCAGGCGGCCGGAACGGGGCAGGTCCTTCAGGCGGCCACGGCGGTGAAGACGCCTCAGGCGGCCACGGCGGAGACGACCAGGGCGACACCGGCTCAGGAACAGCAACAGACACTGGCTCAGGAACAGCAACAGACACCGGCTCAGGAACAGCAACAGACACTGGCTCAGGAACAGCAACAGACACCGGCTCAGGAACAGCAACAGACACCGGCTCAGGAACAGCAACAGACACTGACCCGGCGGCGGCCATCCTGTCTGGGGACACTGGCTCCGGCTCAGGAACAGACACTGGCTCCGGCTCAGGAACAGACACTGGCTCCGGCTCAGGAACAGACACTGGCTCCGGCTCAGGAACAGACACTGGCTCCGGCTCAGGAACAGACACTGGCTCCGGCTCAGGAACAGACACTGGCTCCGGCTCAGGAACAGACACTGGCTCCGGCTCAGGAACAGACACTGGCTCCGGCTCAGGAACAGACACTGGCTCCGGCTCAGGAACAGACACTGGCTCCGGCTCAGACACCAGAACTGTAACAGCCACAAGAACAGACACAAACACAGAAACAAACACTGGCTCTGGCTCCGGCTCTGGAACAGCGAACACAGGCATGTCCAGGATCCGAGCCAAACGCTCCAAATAGTCGCTCAGTATACCCCCGGCTGCGAGAATGGGTATCTCCAGATCCGTCTCTGACTGGGCAGACGGGACGTGAACAGTCTCTGGCTGGGCAGATGGAACGTGAACAGTCACTGGCTGGGCAGACGGGTCGTGAACAGTCTTTGGCTGGGCAGACAAAACGTGAACAGTCTCTGGCTGGGCAGACAGGACTCGAACAGTCTCTGGCTGGGCAGACGGGACTCGAACAGTCTCTGGCTGGGCAGACGGGACTCGAACAGTCTCTGGCTGGTCAGACGTGACATGAGCAGTCTCTGGCTGGGCAGACGGGCTGTGTCTCCTCCTTCGGACCACCGGACTCGGGACCACCGGAACTGGGACCACCGGACTTAAGACCCCCGAAACTGTCTCCTCCCGGACCAGCAGGCTCAGGACCACTGGTTCTGGGATTAACCCAAGTTGAAGCGGGAAATGGCGTCGAGATTCCTCTCGACCATCTCCTCTCCTCCGACCTCCACGGGTTCCAGAGAATCTGGCGAGACGGGTCCCCTCAAAGTTCTCTCTACCAGATGGCTTGATCTCCCTGGTGGTGTTTGAACGGGTTTTCGGAAAACTGTCAACAGTATACCTAATTCCTCCAACCTGCCCTCTGGCAGCCCTCCTCTCTGCAGTCTTATGAGCACCTATCGTGAAGATCTCAAATAATGTCAAGGGAGGTCCCAATCCTTCTCTCCTCTCCACCTGGGTAGTCAGCCCAGTCTCATCCCAAAACGTCATATGACTGACGCTTTTGACCATACGTCAACATCCGACGTTTTAGGGTACCCTTTAACGTCAATTAGATGACGCTATCTAATCCTAACCCTACCCCAGACCTAAACCTACCCGCGTCATCTAACTGACGCTAAAGGTAAAGCGTCAGTTAGATGACGCCCTAGGATCGTCATCTAACTGACGTTAAAGGGTACCCTAAAACGTCGGATGTTGACGTATGGTCAAAAGCGTCAGTCATATGACGTCTTGGGATGAGACTGTGTTAGGGTAGTAAGGGAAGGACTACGAATCCCCCTACTGCTGGAACCCGACGTCATGGCTTCCAGTCTCTCTCTCCGCTGAGTCCTCAAATGGCTCGTTCGTTCTGTCACAGGTGGGTTGTGGGGAATGGAGTGAGGACTCAAGTGTAGAGTGAATTGAAGGTGTTTTAATTAAGTGAAACATAAAACAAACAAACCACCAAAAGAAATCCAGGTCTCAAAAAACTAAATCCATGGCATGGCATGGCATGGCATGGCATGGCATGGCATGGCATGGCATGGCATGGCATGGCATGGCATGGCATGGCAGGCCAGGACTCCACAAGACTCAACACACATAACAATAATAACGAACGAGCACAGGACAGCAAACACAGGTAGACTAAATAGGGAGGCAAACAAAGGAGGGTAACGAGGAGGACAGGTGGGACAAATAAACAAATAATCAGATAACAAGGGGGAGGGACCAGACAATGACAAGAGCACATGGCCCAAAATAACAAAACACCCATGTGCATCACAAGACTGGACAGACATGTGACAATGACGCTTTGCCAGACCATAACTCAGTTACAACTGAGAATGGTCTGGTTTTAACCAGGCTAACAAACTACTGGAGATGGCAACAACAATAGACGCCCATTGTTGACGAGCACTTGTGTGAGGGGGGTAAAGACATACCCGCAACTCTAGTTTAAATGAGTAAAGGCATTTTTATCGACCATGATTACTGGAGAGAAATAGCACAGACATGGACAAGGAAGGATGAAACTTTCTAGTGCGCATGTGTTGAGCGTCTGTGTCCATGCTATCAAATGGAGTATATTTTGAAAAGCTATGCATTCAAGTCAAAACAGGCAAACAGTACCATTTGGATGTCCACCTAATATTCAAATAAACTGTCAAAAAAATTGACAAGATGTTAAGATGTAAAATACTACATTCTGGTTGTAAATTGGTAGTCTACCATTATTTTACAAAGGCCATGACGCTGCTCTATAAAATACATAATTCAGTTTAATGACAGCAAATGCAAAATTGCTCCAATTAAAAAAAAATCTTATTTTAGCCAATATTTAATCTAAATACACAGATACACACACACACACACACACATACACACTCCTGTTAATCCACCAAATGGAGGTGGTTATTTTGGTAATTGATTAATCTCAAAAAGCACATATATCAGCCAAGGAATAATTTTGAAACCTCTACATTTCCAGATCACACCTAATGTAAACTTTGAAACAAATAATAATAATAATAATAAGTCAAATTACATTTATTGAAACTTAATAAAAATATAACAGCTTTTTATGCCGCTGTTCAGCTATGATTGGCCAGCATTGTATTTCATAAAATAACACATGGATTAATAGAGTGCCGAAGTTACGACGTCACTCTGTAGGCCAAAACGCGGAAGTGAGTTAGCATTTTAGCACTCCCGGTTCCCTCGCTCTAAAGTCTATGGGATTTTTGAATGGGTTTTTGCTAAATCGCCTGAAATAAGGTCTGTGGTGAACAAAGCCTCTAAATATTTTCACGTTTTGATCTATGACATAGAACACACAGTTATAACCTGCTTGTGGTTTTTTTAAACTTTATTGCTGCTTGTGTTTTTTAAAAACTTTATATAAGCTTCAAAATGTATAAATTTTGGATTAACTTGTAAAGATGATCTTGATAGACAAAACGTGTAAGGGTCAGAACTCTTTGTTAAACACAGATCTTATTTTTTGCGATTTTCCAAAAGTCTATGGGGAAGATGCATAGCTTTTCGATCGAGGGAACCCATGCGCCGCTAGCTTCCGAGTTGTCCTACAAAGTGACATCATCACTTCGGCACTCTATTCTGTTCAGTGATCTACAGATTGCAGCAAGACAAATACCAATCTGCAGGTTACATTCCAAATATAGAGACTAGAAACAAACCGATTTAGACAGATCAGACCCGTTTAGTACATAGTATAGTAATATACTATAAACACATAATTGTCGAATAATTTGAACAAGCATTACTTAATTATAAAAAGTTAGAGTAATGGAGCATTATTTATTCACACCGCAAAACTTAGTTTCTGTTCCAATTTAAAAGTGAATTAAGTAGTTTTAATTACAGCCCTGATTGAACTCAGCTCATTGTTTGCTTAGATTAATGTAAATGTTATTTTTGTCATCATATTTTTCTCATCTGTTCAAGTTTTCACTTGTTCTATCCATCAATCTTTCTGTTGCAGTCCTTCACACTCTCGCGAGAAACCGGACTGTTGGCCCAGCTGAACCTGAAGCCAAAAGACTGCCCAGTTCTGTTCCTGTATGTTATGATATTGCTAATAAACCAACATTTGCCAAGATACACATTTCTCCATTCTTTGGTTTTCTGCACATTAATCAATCTCTCTATACTGTCTCTCCTTTCATGTCTCTGAATGCAGCCTGAACCCACTGTTGATTAAATGGTAAGTTTTTAGTTTGTGTCTGTGTGTGTGCATGTATGGATGAGGTGGGAGGTATTTTAATGTATATACTGTATATATTTTTTTATTACATGCAGAAATACAGGTGGCCAGAGTGGTCTGAGGAGACAAATCACTTGGTTCACAACATCACAAGACACAACATGCAAGAGATGCAGCAGTATCATAGTCTCAATGTAAAGGCCTCAATGAGTGAATTGTAATTCATCTTCATCTGCATGATTTTCAGGCACCCATTGTCAGGAGTGCTTGGACTTTAATAATCCGGTATATTTATTTACATTTCGAAACTGTAAATGCCCTGAACACACTTATTTATGTCAGTTATTTTTTGCTCACTGTTAATATAAATTTCTACCGGTTGTTCTACCAAAATGTCTTTGGCATTTAAATGTAGCCAATTAGAAATGTAGACAATTCAACAGAAATTATTGTATTTACTGTTTTCTGTGCAACAATTTATGTTGTATTTATCAGGGATTTTGTAATCTTAATATTATTATGATAAAAAATGTTAAGTCTTCAAACTCAATAAATTGGGTTTGTATTATACATTTGGATTCTTTTCTCTTGTACCGTTGACATCAACTTAACTCCTTAAACTGACTTAAATGTGTCCAACTATTGAGTTTTGAGATTAGCATGTTAACTCAACTACTCGCAAATAATGAAACAGAAATTATTCTGTTACATACATGCTCATCATTTTCGTCTGTTAAGAAACATAACAATATCTATTCTACAAATAATTACAAGATATTGTGAAATATACATATACTGTATATAATGCACGATTCATAAAAACTGCACTTATAACATGGATCTGTCCATGCAGAAAATTATACTGCATACATAAAAAAATGTCTAAAGACAATCAATTGTCAGATTACTTACAAATTGTAGTCGGTTACTGATTCCAAATTGCACATCTTATTTTTTTAGCTAGTAACGTAATTCATTACATTACACACTTATTTGCACAAGGTAATGTAATCTGACTACTTTTTGATTACTTTTAGATTACTTTTGACAACTTATTTATCACATTGATTTGAACAGCATAATCTTGTACCATATTGATATAAAAATACACAGAGAAAGAAAATATATTATTTATTTGTTTTATCAAAAACATGAAGTACATTAAATATTACATTACACCAGGGTTAACCAGACTGGGGATCATGATTCCCAGGGATTTTTTGTGAGTTAAATGAAAAGCTAATTAAATCATACAAATATCAAATAAAAATAATTAAAAAAATAAACAATCAAAATAAAACTCTTACTAAAAAAGATTTTTATTTTTATTTTGCTTGGATGTCATGTTGGGGAATCCCTGCATTGCATGTAAATATTTATTTTATAACGCTACGTGTTTGAAAGACAAAAGCCTTCCGAAGACAGTAATACATGGTTAAATTACTCATTGAGTGATAATTCAAATAATAATTATGTTTGTCAGGAGCTGATTAGATATGCAGGGTTGAGACAACACTTCTTAAAAATGAAATGATTTCTGTAAATCCAGTGATCAAATGCTATCTGTGTCTCAGTTTTCAGTGATAGACATGACTAGTTGTGGGTCTGTGTGTGCAATTCTACAAACGTGGAAGACCTTCTGATTGTATATACCTATAGATTTCTAATTTTAGAAAGGAAAATTTAAAAGATAAAAAAATAAGTTGTAAGATTGAAATATGAATAATTTACTGCCATTGTGAGAATAACATTATATAAAAAAGTAATAGTCTACGAGAATTTTTTACTTATGTAATCTAATCATTTAAATTTTAGAATTTTATAAATGCTAATTATTTTCAAATGCTGTTTTACTCCGAGTCAACAGATGGCGACAATCATCACAAAAAAAACGTCATCCTTTGACTGTTGAAACGTCACCCTCTGACATCATATCAGCACTGGATGCCAGTTTACATGTGAAATATGTTGTTCAGTCATTTACTAGTAGGGTTTGTTTCACAGTGTACAGTTTCCTCATTAACATGAACACTAAAGCTCTATAAAAATCCTTGGTGCTTAAAACTAGAGCTGGTGTTTCCAATCAGGATGAATTTTGGTTCCAAAGGCAAGAAGCGGATGGTTCTGCCGAGCCGACCCGATCCGCCGACAGTGGAGCAGATCATGGAGGATGCAAACCGAGCCTATCTCAATGACCCAGTGTTCACTGTTTTACACGAATCTGCTGAAGGTAGGCAATCGGACAGACGAGAATATTTCAGCACAGTGGCTTTAAACACAGTTGCGGATCTATTAAAAGCACAGAGTTTCATACAGCAACACAGTGAAAGTATCTGAACAAGAAGTTAGTTTTCAGACACCACTTAAAAAACAAACGCATTTCGCATCGCAAATGCAGATGAACAACTGACATATGGCCATTATCATAGCTCAGTAACCAGACTCACTGTATTCCGGACACTTTGCACAGTAAAACGTCCCGTAAGATATCAATCCGTAGAAAGATAAACCTGATTGGCTCGTCTGTCTCTGGGGACATGCCTTCCACATGTTCCAAAGTTTGATTGACACATTTTGGACTAATCATTTTGGAGAAATCTTGAAAAAACTGCCGGGAGACGCAGTGTCCGGATTACCGTGAGGACTCACGGTGTTCCGGACGGTTGAAAATTTCTACTCACTGTGTTTCGGACAGTTAAGGAGTCGTCATTTCTAATATAAAACACATATACATTTTACCAACTATAAGTTGGTAAAATAATCATATTAATCTTCATAACTTTGTTGTATAAGCGTCTATACACTATTTTAATCGACGATTGCTCATGTGAGCATTATATTCTAACGTTAACGTTATATTTAAGAATTTTAAATGTTAAAAAAAATTAAATACGTTAAAGTACAAATATTTGCAAATTGTAACTCATAATTATTTTATAAGACCATAAGAATGTTTTTTTTTTTGTCATTTTCTGGTGGGTGAACATGTTATAAGAGCCGTTTTCTACGGAGGTATTCTCCCCTCTTCCTTTTGTCTTGCCGGAAAACCTTCCCCCCACCATTTTCTGAACAGTCATTGGTGTACGTTAGAAACTCACGTTGATTTCTTTGAAACGACTGGCTCTGGAAACATAGGATTGGTCGGATTTGAAAGAGGAGGAGGCAAAGATGACACGGATATATATATATATGCCGTGACCTGAAAGTTTTTATTTATATAATTTGCGAGAAAAGGTCAAGTGTCCGGAATACCGTGATGTCCGGAATACAGTGAGTCTACGGGTTATATTATTTTATCACAGTAGGCTACTTCTTGCTTGCCTTTTGCGCTATTTTTTAGTCTATATTTTTTGTTTTAGTCTTTGTTAGTCTACACACGAATCAACCTCGTTCAGTAACGTTACTGTATTTTGAATTAATCGTTCTCGTATATTTTTCAGTGTCCTTTGAAGGGTCGTGGGAAAGTAACCTTTAGTAGCCTACGTTTTAAATCATTTTTTTTTTTTTTTTTACCATAATCGCTGTGGTAAAAATAACTATGTGTGTGTGTGTGTGTGTGTCCTACTACCTAACCATGTTTTAAAATTTGTACCCAGAAGTGTTTTTGGAGTGTTTGCTCACCTGCTAAACGACTGCGGTAAAGTTAGTAACGTAACGTTTGACATTCGGTTTTACCCATTAAACTCTCTGCGCATTTCATGTTTTCTGCACAAACCAACTCAGATATGCATAAACAAATGCCCTTTTCATTGCACAATGATTAATTTCAACATATAAAATATGTATTAATTAGCACTATAAATCAATCAAACAGTTTATGACATTATGATATCAAACTAATGGTAAAATGTTCAGAAAAGTATACCTTTTATTGCACAAGGCTCTGTTTTTGGAATTAGCTTTACACATATTTTATAATAATTTTTTAAATTTAAATCTATGCAATGCTGTAAATCCATTACACTACAACACTGTTTGACCTCAGAATATTATTCTCTGTAATGCACAAGGCTTGTTTTCTTGATATTTATTTTTTATAATGTTTTATAGGCCTAATGCTTATTTTTCAGATAATTAATCTGGTATTTTTTATATACAGTACTAAACCTATTCAAATCTATTAAACTACAGCGATTAAATATTATTCCCTTTAATGCATAAGGCTTGTTTTCCAGATTATTCATCTGATATTTTTTTTATAAAGTTTATTTTTCAGATTAATATGCTAATCTGGTATTTTTTTAATTTTATACAGTACTAAACCCATTCAAATCCATTAAACTACAACACCGTTTGGAGCACCAGATCTAAAAGATCAGGGCCCGTATTCATAAAGAATCTAAAAATCCTCTCAGAAAACTCTTAATTTTGGGAAAACCGTGTTTACTGTTAGCCCAATAGTGGATGAACACAAGGCCATCCTTAAAGGATAATTCAGGCCAGGTGTCAATCTATAGCGTCTTATTAACTCACTAGCTGTGTCCCAATGTGAAGGCTGCATCCTCCGAAGGCCGTATTTGAAGGCCGGTTGGCCGTATTTGAAGGCCGGTTGCGTCACCGCGGCGCGACGAAGGCTACCCTGATTCAAAAGCGACGCCAAATGCACCCTTCGTTTCCCCGTGAAAGAGAGGATACCTACTAGGCTGCGTTCCAGTCCAAAATTGTCATGCCCTTCACTCGCTAACTTACCTCTGTCTTGTTTACTCGGATGTACGTCATTGCTTATGTTGCACGAGTGCCCACTACTGGCGGAGACTGCATTTGGCTGAATTGGAACGTCCTAAGCCCTTGATCACTTGGAATCAGCCATGGAGTTGATTTATTATTTACATTTTTTTTCCTTTAAGAATTTGTCTAATGCAGCATGCAAATGGTGTGTTTGGGTTGTTTTAAATTTAAAAATATATAATTAATATATCAGAGTTGTTTGTGGTGGTGGTGATTAGACGAGATCTGTGGTGACGTCACAATTGTGTTGCATTGTGGTATATGGAACTGCCTGAAGTGTACATATGAAGTAGACTCGCTCCCTCGGTCAAAATCGAGGGAACAAGTGTCTGTCCAAACTTCCCTCGTCCACTTCACGAAGTGGAACGCACTTCAAAATGGCAGCAGGGATTCCCCCGAGGGGAAGTGCTTAGGGAAGTTCGCAAGTGCGTGTCTAAAAGTGGACTTGAACGCAGCCATAAATGGATCCTAAGCGGCCTATCCAACCCCATAAGTCATTGCGCTGGTGACGACAGCATTTTTTTTTTTTTTTTAAAAAGGGCGTCCGAGAGTTCGGTGGTGGACGGCAAATTCACATTTAAATGTAAAAGTATTATGTTTTCATTTACTCAAATAGCTAGAGAGTTAAAAGCCACCAGTTTTTTTTCTTTTCTTATTCATCTCAACTCATTTGTCACCATTGCGTGGCTTCATTTGTCATGTGGAAACGCGAAAAGGAAAAAATTAATTTCTGTACATTTATTTCTTTATTATTCATCATTTTTTTATTATTTTATGCAACTTTAAATGTGTAAATAAAATAAAATTTATGGCTCTGGACATTGTTTATTTTTGTAATGGGATCGGAGTGTTTGCAACAGGGCATAGATATACAGTAGATGTCGCCTTGGCTACGGCAGTTCATTAGAACGAATGCGTCAATAGAGCCGCCATCTTAGAACAGGGGAGCCCCTCCACTTTAATGCATCAGCGTCAATGTAGACAAAGGTCTAACAGAAATAAAATCACCATAAATTATCATGAATGCGATTTCTCGCTTTTTTGGCTCGTTCCCACGGCCAGACATGTATTTATCATTGATTCCAGAAAAAAATGTAAAAAAAAAAATTTCTTTTAAAAACATTCTTCCTAGTTCAGATTTCATTCGTGTGAACATCATACACAGCACAAAAGTCCGGCACCATCAATTAATTAGAAGTAAAGGCAGAGATAGCAGCGTTACCTACTTTCTATGACATATACACTACTAGACGTCACCTTGGGGTTCTAAGCATGCCTCAAAACCGCCGCCATCTTGAAACAGGGGTCTGTTCCAAGATGGCGGCGGTTTTGAGGCATGCTTAGAACCCCAAGGTGACGTCTAGTAGTGTATATGTCTATGGCAACAGTGATGGAAATTAACTTTTTTGTCCACAGGCCACTGTGGCTGGTGGATTTCAAAATCTACCAGCCACTCAATGTTTTTACCAGCCACTTTCTTGTTTTTAACCGACAATGTATAACTGCATGTGAAAATTAATACTACAAGATCTACAATACTTAACCAGTTTATTTAATCTCAAGTCTCAATGAAATACTGACATTTTCTCTTTCTCTCTTATATACACACAAACCATGAACTGATATGCATTTCGTTAAAGGAGTAGGGCAGATTAAACAAAAAACTGAACCGATGCTAAACCGCAGTCTATGCTGCAGGGTGCTCTCTCTGCGAGAGTACCGTAAAACTTCAAATAATAGCCAAGTCCCAAATAGACGCCTGTCTCTTTTAGTGTGGCGTCAGGTTTGGGTAAATAAAGGCTTTTTTAATTTCGGTTTGTATTTAATCTTCTAAAACCCGTCCGATCGTCCGCTTTTTGGCGCCGCCAAAGCCTTTTTTGATAGGTGATTGTCACTGAGTGATGTATAATAGAATGACTGCTGCGCTTGACAGGGCGCAAACGAGCAGAGCGAGAGAGAGAGAGAGACCCGGCCGCGCGCGCGCACTCTCACGTCTTCAAACAACATGAGCGCTGTCTTGCTCTCTCTCTATGGAGCTATTAATGTGTCTTTATGATGTAACGAGAAAATAATTGATCTGAGAGAAGAAAAAAAAGTTTGAGAGAAAAAGTTATCACACTGATAGCAAAAAAGCATTTCACGAGAGAAAAAATAATATTTGAGAGAAAAAGTTTTCATTGATAAATACATTTCAGTTTTCAGAGAAAAAAGAATATTTGAGAGAAAGTTTTCATTTCAATAGCAAAAAATAATATTTGAGACTAAAAAAAGTTTTGAAAGTATTTTCTCATTGAACATAAAAAAATATAAATTTAAAATTTTTAAAATTATTTCTGAAAAAAAAAAAAAATCTCTCTCAAAATACTTAAAAAAAAAAAAATCTTAAATATATATTTTTTTGCTATCAGTGTGAAAACATTTTCTCTAAAAAAAAGTGTTTCTCTCAAACCGCTTTTCTTTGCTCTCAATGCACTTTCTTTGCAATCAATGCACAATTGCTCTCGTGTCAGCATTTTGCTTTCACTGTGAAAATTGTGTCATGGGCGGGGCCACGTTCTTTTTTTCCTATTGGAACGTTCCTATTGGCCAGTCGGGTGAGCATCGTCTTGTCTTAGGAGTCGAACTGAATCATTACACCATTTTTCGGTTCATCTAGATAGATGCCTCCTCTGCCTTTAGATTATCTGCCCGAGCCCGAGGTCGGGCAGATATTTCCTGACACTATCCTCGGGCCGAGCCTTTGGTCTTCAAACGTGCACTCCCAACGCAAAAGAGTGCGGCGCGGGACTAGATTTGATGGCCGAGCGCGGGCTGTAATGCACTCACTCTGTGTGTGAGGGTTCAGGGAGAATAAAACGATTCGTGGGACTCCAGCAAACTAGAAATATCTATGAATAAAACATATAAAAACGAATTAATTTTTATTCATCTGTTGCAGAAAAGCAACAAGAACAACTAAAACAAAATACAAATGATTTACAGGCCAGAGTTTCGTTTTATAACATGTTTGCAGCGTTGAGCGATGTAGCCAATCACGGACACGTGTTGATTTCTTGAACACAATGGCCAATCACAAGCATTCAAGATAGACTCCCCTCACCGCTCAAAACTGACTTTTTGTTCAGAGCTGAATTCTGTATGCTGGCAAATCCTCGAATTATAACAAACAAAGTGTATATATTATGAAATATTCATTGTGCAGTCAGCTTCATTGATAATAACAGAGATGTGTGAGATCGCGATGAACTGATGTCAGCTTTAGGAGTTTTTAAGGGAGCGCACTTTGCGCGCATTCAGTCATGCCAAACAATGCACGCAGTAGCCTGCTTGATTTTATGTTATAACAGTGGTTTGTGTGTTAATGCTTTAATAACAAATAATTTATCAGGAGCATTTATGCTGATGTGTATGATGGCGACACGGAGGCTAACTTGAAAGTATTTGGAGGTGCAGAACAGAGGAAGAGGAGGAGAAAGTAACATGGAAAGTAGTTGAGAACGTCAGTTATAACGACCCACGTAATGGTCGGGTTTAAATCGGACTCAGGCTCATAATTATAGTTTATGTGTCGGGCTGGGCTCGGACACAACCTGCACGGGTTCGGGTAGGGTCGGACTTGATTTTTTTGCGCCCGATCTAAGCTCTAAGTTGAGCACGGACACTCCAATGTTTGGTTAAAATGATGACACACACAACTGGATGTTAGCTGGCTGAGCAAGTTCAGCATCACTGAAGATTAAACATTAAACATAGCACTCATACTTATTCATGAATGAATGTGTATTATATTATTAGCTTGCTAATCGCTAGTAAAGCTAATTATTAATTAGCCATCATGCTAGGTAAAGTTGCATGAGTGCTATTTTTTAATGTTTAATCTTCAGTGATGCTGAACTTGCTCAGCCAGCTACCCATCGAGTTGTGTTTGTCATCATCTTCATCCTACCCAAACATTGGAGTGTCCGTGCTCAACTAAGGCAGAGAGAGTCATCTATCTAGGACGGTGAACCGAACGCGAACAATGGTGTCATGATTCAGTTCGATTCCCAAGACAAGACGATGCTCACCCGACTGGCCAATAGGAACGTTCCCACAGGAAAAAAGAACGTAGCCCCGCCAATGACACAATTTTCACAGTGAAAGCAAAATCCTGACACGAGAGCAAAAAATTGCATTGAGAGCAAAGAAAAGCGGTTTGAGAGAAACACTTTTTTTTTTTTTGAGAAAATTTTTTCACACTGATAGCAAAAAATATATATTTCAGATTTTTTTTCAAAGTTTTTTGAGAGATATTTTTTTTCTCAGAAATAATTTTAAAAATTAAAAATTAATATTTTTTTATGTTCAATGAGAAAATACTTTCTCTCAAAACTTTTTAGTCTCAAATATTATTTTTTGCTATTGATATGAAAAGTTTTCTCAAATATTCTTTTTTCTCTCGTGAAATGCTTTTTTGCTATCAGTGTGATAACTTTTTCTCTCAAACTTTTTTTCTTCTCTCAGATCATTTATTTTCTCGCATGTAATAAAGACACATTAATAGCTCCATATCTCTCCCTCGCCTCGCGCATATTAATCAAAATCAATTGACACAATAGGAAAAGGTCGGAAGACTGCAGTTTCACGTGGAGCATTTGGGGATTTTTAGTGATTAGAGACTCTAGGAACAACATCTCAACACTAAATTATAAAGGCCTATCTCAAATACAAGCAGGGTGCAGTTCGACGATTTGGGAAAATAAAAGCCCGGGCTATTATTTGAAGTTTTACGAGTATGCCTGTTCTGTCATATATTTAGATCATTCGCTCGCGGCTAGCTCCCACCTCTCGCGCTCAAGCCTCGACGGAAGAAGCGCGCGGGTAGATGTTCTTAGGACACAAGAGAGCTACCCCGCCCTAAAAATATACCATGCGCTCGCGGCTAGCGGCTAGCTCTCCCTTTGGACGGCAAACCGCCTCTCGCGCTCCCACGTTTTCTTCCCTCGTCGAGCCTCGACGGAAGTAGCGCGCGGGTGTTGAAGGTGTGCCTCCTCTAAAAGTGTCCGCCGCCCAGGTGAAACAGTATGCTATTTTTATTTACCCGTCACGGTGGCCGGTAGGTGAAGCGAGTTTACCCGCCACAACACAAAATCACCCGCATTTGGCTGGTGGCGGGTGCTAGTAAGGTTGATACATTTAAACTAGGCCTTTATACTTTTGTGTAGTTTAATGTAAAACAATGCATAGTGTTGCTGTCCTGTGAGGGAAAAAAGTAGGCTACTTCACATTTGTACGTGAATAGGCTAACGCAGTATGAAGTTCCTTACATTCCCCCACTGGTTATTTTGAAAATTAAAGTAACAAAATGTAGCTCTATTGTCACAATATTAACAAATTGTTGCTAACAGCTGCGTCCCATATCAAAATCGCATCAAGGTAGCCTATGATATAAATGAACATTTGAATATATATAGGCCATATATGTGCCTATGTATGGTTTTTTTTTTCTTTTCATATTTCATTACATTATTTACGCAAGTTAACACCCAATACTTGAACAGTTTAAAGTGTAATGTGGCCATTCAGGACGCAGCCTCTGAATAGGGACGCAGTAAACCAGTTCTGGCCAACTCTTGGCTAAGCCGAAAATACATGACTCGGCGGCGCCTGGGCTGAAACATCCTCCCATGCAGTGGCGTAGCCACAAGGGGGCGTGGGTGGGCCTAGGCCCCCTCATTTACATGTCCGGCCCTCAGATTTCTGATTGCTTAAAAAAATTTGTGTTCGCATTAATGAGGAAAAAACAATGTTACGGACGTGTTCTCCGTTACGGACGTGAACGCTCTGAAAGCGGCACTAAAAGATGCTTTAAAACTTTCACAGAGACATCAAACAGAAAGCACAAAACCTTTCTTTAACCTGAATTTCGTTTTGTATTAATTGTATCTTAATTTGAATCAATGTTTCATCAACCAATTGCCTGGATTTATTAAATAAGAAGTAAATATAGCAGACAATAAGAAACGGAGGCGCCGGCGCGTGAACTGGAGCTCGTCTCATAAATGAACCGAAACTCAGCATATAAGGTAGCCTACTTGCCTCACATGTCTACTTTTAAACAGAATAATTCAAAACGAAAGAAAACAGACTACAGACTGCTCTCTGCTTATGCAATCCGTATGAAATGTGCATTTCTCTCTGGCGCGTTCACTACTGCGAAGATCACGAGCCAGCATCGTCAACTTCATCTTAGCCGACAAAGGAAACGCTTGTTTATTAATAAATAATTAAAATATCTCCTTGCTATATTTTACATATTCATAATCATTACTTTTGCCGGTTCTTTGTGACAGCTTTTAGGTGCTTTATTGGCAGCGACACCTTTACATGTTACATGAGTCGCCACTGCATCATCGCACCCACCAGAATAGGTCTGTATATTAGGGCTGGGTTTCGATTCAAATTTCAAGAATCGATTCGATTCCGATTCTCAAGATCTTGAATCGATTATCATCATTCGATTCGATTCGATCCGATCTGATCTTCGAGATTTAGATCAGTGTTTTTGAAAAAAGCATTTTTTTTTCAGCTGTTACCTGAATTACAGGACTGTATGCAACATATTGATACTATTATTAGACATTCAACTGAGTATGGATGGACGCAGAGGTATATCAGCAGCAGTAGTAGGGCTGACGCGATATCCGCAATCTTGTAGTAGCCTACCACACTGACAAGTCAACCGCAGAGGATTGCAAGTAACCGCAGCAATATTCACGGTTTTTTATAAGGCTATACCCTTCTTGTTTTGAACTTAATGCATGTGTATTGAATGTTGAACAAGTTCATAATGATAACAAGACTGTTTATCATGGTGATTTGTAGCCTACGGCTTCCCACAGACAGTGAATGAGAGAGATCGGCAGAGCGCGTGCGAATACCTGCGTCTGTCTTTGAAGTCATATTCGTGGAAAGGTTGCTGTGTAAAAGGAAAGCGAAATATTTGTAGTATAGTCCTTTTAACGTTCACGTCACGGAAATGCGCGTCAGCAGCAGCGCTGGTCAGCTTCCCACAGCGCGAGGAAGCCGCGGGGAAATAAACTCAGCGAGTCACGCATTGAATCAATGCCATATTGGTCTTTAATAAATGAAGCATTTTCAGCGTTACCCATGCGACGCATTGCTGCTTAGCTGAGCCTTGGAAAGTGGAACTCAAAGTTAAAAATAATTAACACCTTGTTTCATTATCGCTTTTAATGAATCAGCTTTTCTGAACGTGTTCGTTGAATGAACGGTTTAGTGACTCACTCAAAGTCCGTTGTCGTAACAATGTGCGCGCTGAGTGAAAGCCTTTCAATGCGCATATAGGGATCTCCCAGTCGCAGCAAGTTAAAGTTCACAGGGAAAATGTAAGCCTATTATTAAATCGATCCTCTGAGTTACGGATTGATCTTTAGAAATTTATATGAAAATCGATTCAGAATTGGTGAATCGATTTTTTTCAACACAGCTCTACTGTATATATACAATTCTGGCTATATATGTATATGGTGCCCCCTCATTTAAAGACGGGACCCCCCAAAAATAAAATTCTGGCTACGCCCCTTCTCCCATGTCCTCCAGTAAAATATAAAACAAAAAAAAATGACAATAGCCAATTCTGGCTTCATAGCTGTTTACTCAATTTTATCAAATGAATGATCAGGATGGCACTGTGCTCTCGCACCGTTGCTTGGCGCCAGGAGCGGTAATCGGGAACACCTGGTTGCGCAATTAGGAAATCCTATGAAGGCGACATGGTGCGTCCTTCGAAGGACGAATAGCTGCATCCTTCGAAGTCCGCGGCCTTCGAAGGATGCAGCCTTCACATTGGGACACAGCTATCGTCATCCATTGTCTGCAACACATTTCTTCTCCCTCTTCGTCTTTCTGCCATTTTCTCCTCTGCTAAAGAAACTATTAAGACTCTTAAAAGTCCTCATCCATACTCCTAACAATTTTGACCTTAAGACCTCTTTTAAGGGTTAAGATACTTTCTGAATTACTTTTTTCTTTACTAGGATTTTTTCTTTAATTTTAAGAGTAAACGCCCACATTTATAAGAATCTTCTTAGAATTTTGTCACTAGGACCTACTCTTTGCATTTAGATTTTTTTATGAAGACGGGCCCAGATCTAAAGCACAACTTAAGCAACTT
The DNA here is from genome assembly GCA_030578255.1 of Tiaroga cobitis. NCBI lineage: Eukaryota > Metazoa > Chordata > Actinopteri > Cypriniformes > Leuciscidae > Tiaroga > Tiaroga cobitis. The sequence goes on from CM060601.1 coordinate 12,431,874, forward strand.
GTGACATCAGCGTAGTGCGTCATGGCGTAGCGTAAATATCAGCAGTACGTCGCATTACTCGCATAAGTTGCGCTTTAGACTTAAGTTGAATCCGTATTTTAGTTTGGCCGGAAGCTAGTTACTTTACTTTATAAAGTTTTAAATATGAATATTTTTCTTAAACAAACTCATGGTTTTGCTTCAGAAGGCCTTTATTAACCCCTCAGAGCTGTGTGGAGCACTTTTATGATGGATGGATGCACTTTTTTTGAGCTTCAAACTGATGGTCGCAATCCACTGCTATTATAAAGCTCGGAAGAGCCAGGGTGTTTATTAATATAACTCTGATTGTATTTGTCTGAAAGAAGAATGTCATATACACCTAGGATGGTTTGAGGGTGAGTAAATCATGGGGTAATTTTCATTTTAAAGTGAACAACTCCTTTAATCTCTGATTGGCCATTGCGTTCACACGCTCGGCTCAATATATACAGTATGTCTGTGACTGGCAAATGTGTAAAGCTAATTCCAAAAACTTAGCCTTCTGCAATAAAATGTATATTTTTTCTGAAAATTTTACCATTAGATTGATCATAATGTCATATAGTTAAATTGTTTAATTGATTTATTGGGCTAATTAACATATTTTTTATTTGTTGAAATTAAGCCTTGTGCAATGAAAAGGACATTGGAAAGGAGTTGGTTTGGGCAGAAAACATGAAATGCGAGAGTTTAATGGGTATAAAACCGAATGTCAAACGTTAAACTAACTTAAAGGGTTAGTTCACCCAAAAATGAAAATTAAGTCATTAATTACTCACCCCCATGCTGTACCAACCCCGTAAGGCCTTCGTTCGTCTTCGGAACACAAATTAAGATATTTTTGATTAAATGTGACAGCTGGATCACTCCTACATAGGCTCCCTAAGGGAATGAATCCTGACGTCCCAGAAAGTCAATGAAGAAAATGTTTAAATATTCCATGTCACAACAGTGGCTCAACTATAAGTTTATCAAGCGACGAGAATACTTTTTGTGCGAAAAAACAAACAAAAATAACCACTTTATTCGACTATTCCTTTTCTTTCTTGTAGGCCTGAAACGAGACTTCAAGAGATTTCCACGACGCGCACGCGCGAGAACTTAACTGAAGTAGTTGAAGGAGATCGCAATTCTCGCGCATGCGTCGTGGAAATCTCTTGAAGTCTCGTTTCAGGCCTACAAGGAAGAAAAGGAATAGTCGAATAAAGTGGTTATTTTTGTTTGTTTTTTCGCACAAAAAGTATTCTCGTCGCTTGATAAACTTATAGTTGAGCCACTGTTGTGACATGGAATATTTAAACATTTTCTTTAATGACTTTCTGGGTCGTCCGGTGTCATTCCCTTAGGGAGCCTATGGAGCAGTCATAAACCTCTCTGATTTAATCATAAATATCTTAATTTGTGTTCCGAAGACGAACGAAGGCCTTACGGGGTTGGTACAGCATGGGGGTGAGTAATTAATGACTTAATTTTCATTTTTGGGTGAACTAACCCTTTAATAAGACGCTATAGATTGACACCCGGCCCGAATTTTCCTTTAAAGGGTCATGAAACCCCCCTCTTTCAGCTCAAGTCTAGCTCACAATCTTTTTGAAAAATGCAACTTAAATGGGCGTGGATGGCTGTGAGAAGGGGTGTGGTAAGGCCATCACTGTCATCGCCAGTATGCCATGCATATCGACTGTCACTAAAAGCAGTGGTAAAACGTGAGGAAATGCTAGATTTTTTTTATAGCTGGCAAAGGTAAAGTCTTATGAAATTCGACACTTTGTTATTGTCCTTTCAAAAGTAACTGAATGCCCTGCTATATTAGCCTAGTAAGCCTACGGTCAGGGCCGGCGCTAGCCATTTGGGTGCCCTAAGCACAAATGCTAGGTGGTGCCCCCCCCCAGCCCCCCACCCACCCACCCAAGGAATAACAACCATTCAGAATTTCTTAGTCTGATGAAGCACAATATAATAATTCTGTACATAATTGATATATGTGTGTGTACTGTGTATAATTATTTTGTATATATATAAATACACATTTGCATTTATGTATTTAAGAGATATTTGTTATTTATATATAAAATATTTAAATTTATATATAATATAAATTATATATAAATATATACAGTATATACATGCAAATATTTCTTAAATATATACGTGCATATGTGTGTGTATTTATATATACAAAATAATTATACACAGTACACACACATATATCATGTAGACACAAACTTTTATTTTGGATGCGATTAATCTTTTCCCAGCCCTAATAATTTGACAACTCTGTGAATATGAAAATATACAAACACTGAGATTGTGTTTTTTTTTTTTTTTTTCTAATTGCAGTTTCACCAACAGATGTCGCCCTTGGGCCTTGGCCTATGAACCTCTTGAAAATGACCGCATTATCCGCATAAAACAACAACGAAAAAACGTATCTAAGCGGTCTTCCTTTTCTCCCCAAACAAACTAACTGCATCTTAAACAGGCCAAGTTTCAAAATTTTCCGGGGGAGAAAGCCCCGGACCCCCGTTAAAATAAAAGATTCAACATGCAGGGCTAAAAAAGCCCCGGATCATTTCATTTGCACTACTAGCCACGCCCCCCCCTGGACATGCATACACGACGCAAGGGCGCCCGCGCTACAAAACTAACATTTTTATTTAAAACATTGTCTTACCTGCAAAGCGACGCGCGAGTATCATCCCGCTGTCTATTCTTTTTCCTTTTTTCGCCCCCGACTCTTGGTGCCTTTTCGAGGCCATGTCTGAGGTCGGTGTCTGCCAAATTTGACATTGATTGAGGCATAATCGAACAGACCACTGGGAGGTGGGGAAGGGGGGGCACCAGAGGGAGACGAAAAAGGAGATTCACCTTTTTCTCGACTAATTTGGTCTAGGCCTATATTACTTTTGTATTGCTTTTGTATATTAACATGCTTTAGACATATTTTATTTGTTATTTATACTAGTAGCCTATTGTGATGATTTTTCACGACCCAGATTTTTTGGTGCCCCCCAAAGCACTTGGTGCCCTACGCGCAGCGCGTGATGTGCGTGTGCGGAGCGCCGGCCCTGCCTACGGTAATCGTAATTCTATTGAGAACATATTAATGTAGGCTACATGTATAATTATAATGTCATTATAAAATATATAGTTGTTTATAGACACTATACATATATTTGAAAATTATTACATTTCCGCTTAAAAAAAACGTTCCGTGCATAGCCTAGATCTACGCGCCCCCTGAACCCCCATAATAAAGAGGGCTCTGTGGAGGTGGATGATTTCTCATTTTAGACACACACACACACACCTCTGAAGGGATTGAAAAGTCCTCGGGACTTGGTACCGCATCACTCGCAAGACGCAACCTGCATTGGTTGTCAACAAGCGAAGTCCACCATTCTCCAATTCTCGAAGCTCAAAAATGTTTGCGGCACACACGTTTAGATGTGTCCGTGGTTGATGGAAAACCAACCGCCCGGAGCCAGAGTCTAGCCCGGGCAGCATCGCGGAGAAACATATTCAACCCAATTGGACTTTTGCACCACGAAAACAAACACTTGCGTGCGTCCCATGATTGCCTCTCTCATCTACTACGCGATATCACAGTTTGACATGTCTGTCACTGGAAAGATCCACATGGTGTCATGAATAATTAAGAGACAGTGTCTTCTCATAGGATATGAAAACTCAGTCTCATTAATAATTATGAGACACTGATGAGTCATCAACGCACTATACTGTGCTCTGCCACGTCACAGCCTGCGATGAAGATTTTAAACCCGGAAGATGAAAATAGCGGAAAGAAACTAAAATTTAACCATTTTACCCTACTATTAAATCTAACAGATGCTAACATTGTCTTCAATGGTGTTCAACACACATACCTCTGATAAAATCTCAGAAAATTTGGTTTAGGGTTTCATGACCCTTTAAGGATGGCCTTGTGTTCATCCACTATTGGGCTAACAGTAAACACTGTTCCTCTGTCCAGTCGGGCTTTCTCGTCCTTCTTGGTTTTGATTCCATGTTTGTTACATTAAAGCCAACATTCAAACCACCACTTAAATAGACATGCCAGCAATCAGTGTAACTGGAAAGAGTGGAACAATTTTTATCATTCTAAGCCAATCAAATACCTTATAGGAAATTAACTGCATGGTAAATAAATAAAAAGGATTTATATACACATATATTGTGTGTGTGTGTGTGAGAGAGAGAAAGTGAATGGTCAAATAGGAAAAGTTACGCATGTAATTTCAAAGTGAAGGCTTAGAATAGCTATACTTAAAATCACTCTTTTTTTCCTTCTTGGACAACCAACCAATCACTGTCTTCAAAAGATTGTGTCATACATAGCAACGGGGTCAACCCCGCCTCCTCACTAAGATGAGCGTTTTTGTCTTTTCCTTACTCAGAGTTGCTCTCAGATCGGTCCCGAATCACTCTTAAGCTAAGACTCCTACGTAAAAGTTTTTAAGCTAAATTAAGAGTTTTCTGAGAGGATTCTTAGAATTTTTATGAATACGGGCCCAGATGTTTTCCAGATTAAGTGCTCTTTAGAAGACATTTTAGAGACGTACCGGTGCTTTCTGGGAAACCTAAAACCTTAAATTGGGGATGTCATCATAGAAATGCATACATTTTAATATAATTTGTAAAAATGAAGATAGTTCTCTGCCAGGGTTAAGTCAGGGGAAAATGTATTTTAATATAGTTCATTAACCCGCTTAGGCTATATCTTGACACTCGCAACATGCTTTATTTGTTGTTATTCTTGTTTATCATTTATTCTTAACTCCCCTCCGCCACAAAATAATGGCAGATCCCAATGCAAATTACTCTTGTGAACGATTCTTTTAATTAAGGTTTGGTAAATGTCATGCCAATAGTGTAGCGATGCATGAAGCACAGTTCACACATGTCACTTTCTATACACTAGCTTTCTGTTGGTCAACACAGTGTGAAAATCCCTTTGCGAAATAGCCTATGCATGAAAAAAAATTTAGGCCTCAATTGAAATGACTGATCACATGGGTTCCTATTGAAATTATGGCATATGTCGTTCAGACAGAGGGCATCATTGACTGACAGCCAAAACCTTGACCTAAAAGGACCTGGTTTGCATCGTTTCAGTCGCACAGGATTAGTTTTTGGGATATAGGCTATGCATGTAAATGATTTGTTACTTCAGACATTATCAGAGTTCTCTTACGAGAGTATCTCTCGTACTGCGTAATAGCTTACGCTACGGGCAAAAACTCTTTTCCGCGAGATATTGAAGCCAAAAATTATCCTTAATTTTTTATTAATGTAAAACGCTTTGCAGCAGCAAGCAAACATAGGCGAAACAGCTCGCGCGCCTATTGGTTGCTCTGCAGCAAATGCAGCAGCCTATCGAGATAGACTCTGCGTGACGTAATGACCAATGGGGGCAATTCGCGCCCATATCGTCACGTCCCGCCAGAAGGGGCGTGGTCTCGCCCTATAAATATGCTCGTTAGGCTGATACAAGCTGATTTTTACCTCTTCAGCGAAGCTCTTGCATCGCTGGATCCGGAGTGAGAAGCCGCGCCGTCGAAGCAAGCTTTCAGCGGGACGAGCTCTGGAGTCGCTGGCCTCGCCGCCTTCAACTGCCGTACCTGCTGCGCTTTCCGGCGTTATATATCCTTTTCAATACTCTGTGTGTATTTCTCTGTTGTGAAGTGTTTGTCGCTTACTTGACGCGACTTGCATTTCCTCACACGGTGTTGTGTTCCCAGTATGCCCAGGCTCTCGAGCTGCCGTTTTGTCGCGGCCAGAGCCCGGATTTCATTCTGCCTCTAGCTATTCACGCAGATGCGTGGTCAAAGCTTCCCGGGGTTTCAGAATGGGTGCTGAACACTATAAAGAGAGGCTATTCGCTACAATTCGCTCGACGCCCGCGCCGTTATACGGCGCGCGTCGAAACTACGGTGAAAAACGAAGCATCTCATCTGCTTCGTGCCGAAATAGCGAAACTACTGAGCAAAGGGGCTATAGAACCTTTATCTCAGGCTCAGAGCGAAGGGGGCCTATACAGCAGATATTTTCTGGTACCGAAAAAGGATGGGGGTCTCAGACCCATTTTAGATCTGCGGCAGCTGAACAGAGTGCTTGTGAAACGCCAGTTCAGAATGCTCACGACCAGGAAAATCCTCGCGCAGGTGCGCTACGGGGACTGGTTTATGTCGATAGATCTGAAAGACGCCTATTTCCAAATACAAATAGCGTCCCATCACAGGCGATTCTTGAGATTCGCCTTCGAGGGCCAGGCATATCAATACACAGTCCTGCCGTTCGGCCTGTCCCTAGCGCCTCGTACATTTACGAAGTGCATGGACGCGGCGCTCGCGCCCCTGAGGCTTCAGGGCATGCGAGTCCTGAACTACTTGGACGATTGGCTGATTCTAGCTCGATCACGATCGGAGCTCATAGAACACAGGGCCGCATTACTCGAGCACCTCGAGAAGCTGGGCCTCACAGTCAATTGGGCAAAGAGCGCACTGTCTCCCAGTCAGAAAATTTCCTTTCTGGGAACCGTGTTGGACTCACTGTCCATGACAGCACACCTGTCACCAGAGCGAGTGCAAAATATTCAGCGCGGCGTGAAATCCTTCCGCCACGGCGCTATAGTCCCGCTCAAAAGGTTTCAGAAAATGCTGGGGCTGATGGCCTCAGCAGCCTCTGTACTCCAGTTGGGCCTGCTCCGCATGCGCCCACTGCAGATGTGGCTGAAGACGCGGGTTCCACCCAGGGCATGGACAGCGGGTCTGTTTCGCCTCAGGGTCGACCTTCAGTGTGTTTCAGCTCTGAAACCTTGGAAAGAGACCGACTGGTATCAGTCAGGTGTGAGTCTGGGGACCGCTTCGAGCGTGAAGGTGGTGTCTACGGACGCCTCCACCTCGGGGTGGGGAGCACTGCTCGAGGGCAGACCGCTAGCTGGCCTGTGGTCAGAACGGGAAAAGCTCCTTCACATAAACTGCTTGGAGATGATAGCAGTCGACAAAGCGCTACGGCGTTTTTGTCCCCAGATAACAGGCCACCACGTCTTGGTCCGGTCGGACAACATGTCGGTGGTGGCATACATAAATCACCAGGGCGGCGTCAGGTCACGAAACCTTTACAGGTTGACGGAAAGCCTCCTGGTCTGGGCTCAGCACAACCTGCTCTCACTGAGAGCAGCGCACGTGCCTGGTCTCCTGAACGTGGGACCAGACAGACTGTCCAGGAACAATGTTCCAGCAGGGGAATGGTCGCTGCACCCGCAGACGGTCCAGCTGCTGTGGAAGACGTTCGGCAGAGCTCAGGTGGACCTATTCGCGTCCCACGAAAACGCTCATTGCCCGGAGTTTTTCTCGAAAAGCAAGGACGCGCTGGCTCATGTTTGGCCCCGCTGCCCCCTATATGCTTTTCCCCCTGTCTCGCTCCTGCCTCAGGTGTTGGAACGAATCAGGGAAAACGGATGCCCAGTGCTGCTTGTAGCCCCGCTCTGGACGAACCAGACGTGGTTCCCTGCCCTGATGCAGATGAACAGCACTGCCCCATGGCCTGTACCATTGAGGAGAGACCTCCTCTCTCAGGCAGAGGGCTCGATCTGGCACCCTCGCCCGGAGTTATGGTCCCTGCACGCATGGGCCATCAACGGGTACCCGCTAGCCTCCCAGAGGGAGTGTTAAACACGATCGCGCAGGCTAGAGCTCCGTCTACCAGGCGGCTCTACTCCTCGAAATGGTCTGTTTTCTCTGCGTGGTGTCAGGCCCAGAGCCTTTCACCTGTGGAGTGCGGGGTTTCGGAAGTGCTTTCCTTCCTTCAAGAGCTACTGGATAAGGGCAGGACCCCATCCACGCTCAAAGTATATGTGGCGGCCATAGCAACGTTTGCAAAACCGGTGTCTGGCCAGTCGCTTGGGAAAAACGACTTAGTCGTGCGTTTCCTTAAGGGAGCTCGGAGGCTGAACCCTCCAAGGCCCCCTTCAGTCCCGACGTGGGACCTTTCCACGGTCCTGGAGGCCATGAAAGGCGCCCCGTTCGAGCCGATCCAGCTGGTGGACATGAAACACCTGTCGTTCAAGACAGTGTTTCTCATGGCTCTCGCTTCAGTGAAGCGCATAGGGGACCTACAGGCGCTTTCAGTAAGCGCGTCGTGTATGGAGTTTGGGCCTAATGACTCAAAGGTCATTCTCAAACCGAAGCACGGGTACGTCCCGAAATCCCTCAATACGCCGTTCAGGGCCCAGGTCATTTCCCTGTCTGCCCTTCCGGTTCTCAGTGAGGAGGAGGATGCAAGTCTCCTTTGCCCCGTCAGGGCATTGAGAGCTTATGTGGCACGCTCGTCTGTTTTCAGACAGACAGAGCAGCTTTTTGTTTTGTTCGGCGGGCGCTCCAAGGGACTCGCCGCCTCAAAACAGAGCCTATCCAGATGGATAGTGGATGCCATCGCGCTCGCTTACTCTGCGAAGGGCTTACGGTGCCCCTTGGGTGTCAGGGCGCATTCCACGAGAGGCGTGGCCTCTTCGTGGGCATGGTCTAGCGGGGTTTCCCTGCAAGATATCTGTACGGCCGCGGGCTGGGCCTCGCCGTCTACATTTATAAAATACTATAACCTGGAGGTACCCGCCTTACAAGCTAAGCTTTTGGCGGTCTAAATTCAGTACTATCTGCCCCGCTGTGCGGCCCAGATGCTGAGTTTACTGCAGCCCCATGAGTATTGACTCACGTATGGCCGCCCAGATCAGGCTGAATGCTTTCACCCTGGCTGCGCGTTTGATTGTCGTATAATAGCCCCGCTGGGTGCTTTTTATAGGGAATGACGCTTCCAGCCTCTCTTCCTTTACTCTATGTGAGTTTATGGTGATTATGCACTACATGAGCCCTGGGCTTCGGCCCCTGGGACTTTGGTGTTGGATCCCTGTACGCACGGCGTGTTGCATTGTGTTCCCCATAGCGTAAGCTATTACGCAGTACGAGAGATACTCTCGTAAGAGAACGTACTCGGTTACTAACGTAACCTCGGTTCTCTCTAGAGAGGGAACGAGTACTGCGTATCTTGCCGTGCGTGGAATACGCTCTGGTTCGCTTCAGCGGTAAAAACCAGCTTGTATCAGCCTAACGAGCATATTTATAGGGCGAGACCACGCCCCTTCTGGCGGGACGTGACGATATGGGCGCGAATTGCCCCCATTGGTCATTACGTCACGCAGAGTCTATCTCGATAGGCTGCTGCATTTGCTGCAGAGCAACCAATAGGCGCGCGAGCTGTTTCGCCTATGTTTGCTTGCTGCTGCAAAGCGTTTTACATTAATAAAAAATTAAGGATAATTTTTGGCTTCAATATCTCGCGGAAAAGAGTTTTTCCCCGTAGCGTAAGCTATTACGCAGTACTCGTTCCCTCTCTAGAGAGAACCGAGGTTACGTTAGTAACCGAGTACGTTTTTTCACACAGGATAAACGATTGTCATTAAAATCAGATAATTTCATAATTATGTAATAGAATGTGTGGTGCAGTGGCTTCACTTATTGTGACATCATGAGCTTTTAAAGAGATCAGTGGCTGGAATACACTTTACAGCTTTTAAGATTTTAAAATACTAGGAGACACATGACTATTTAAAAAAAATATGGGTGTATGCACACTACCAGTCAAAAGTTTTGGATCGGTAAGATTTTTTAATGTTTTTAAACTAAGTCACTTCTGCTCACCAAGGCTGCATTTATTTGATAAAAAAAAACAGTAATATTGTGAAATATTGTTACAGTTTAAAACAGCTATTTTCTATGTGAATGTATAGTAAAGTGTAATTTATTCCTGTGATCAAAGCTGAATTTTCAGCATCATTAGTCCAGTCTTCAGTGTTACGTGATCCTTAAGAAATCATTCTTATATGATGATGATGATGCTGAAAATTCAGCTTTGATCACAGGAATAAATTACATTTTAAAATATAATAAAATAGAAAACGGTTATTTTAAATTGTCATGATATTTAACAATATTACTGTTTTTTTTTTTCTATTTAAAAATAAATGCAGCCTTGGTGAGCTGAAGAGACTTTTAAACATTAAAAATCTTCCCAATCCAAAACTTGTGCCTGGTAGTAAAGTCACATTTATTTATATAGCGCTTTTTACAATACAGATTGTTTTAAAGCAGCTTTACGGAGATGAGGGAGAGGGAGAGGGAGGGGTGCTCTGGAGTAAACTGTGATGTCATCATCCAGCTCAGTTCTCATATAATGGTGTCAATGCAGGCAGATCAATATTATCGTTGAATATTAAATTGAATGTCCCCAACTAAGCAAGCCAAGCCAATGGCAACAAAGGGGGAAAAAGGCAGCAGTGGCAAGAAACCAAAACTCCATCAGGTGGCAGAATGGAGAATTTTTTTTTCGCAGAACCCTGGCTCAGACGGGGGGCAGTTCTCTCCTCTGTGTATCATAATGTAGTGTACTTTAAATAACATTTAAAAAATAAATCTCAGAATAATCAGTTCTGCTTTTGTTCATTAACATCTAGCGACTGAAAGTAATCATTGTCTGAAGCTAAAAATTGGAGTTTGTGCCCATCATACACTACACATTTTTTTTCGTTCAAAGCAGTCAACTCAGACTAGCATCTGCAGACTTGCTATGACTTTCAAACACAAACTCACGGCAATTCATATCTATTTTACGTTTTGACAAATTGGTGGTCAATTAGTACGAATTTGTACAATTGCAAATTGCTTTTGAACAATCTGCTTTTTAACCCACTGATGGTTGGGTGTTGGGGTGGAGCTTCCTGCTTACTTTTTCGTACGTTTTCTTACAAAACGCATTCATCGAAATTCATGCAAAATCGCCACCGTTTTCTCATGAGATCGGGTTGGAGTTTCGGGAATTGCCGCCAATTCCTCCAGACTGTGGTGTAGTGTATTCCAGCCATTACTGAACTACAACATATCATATCAAGTGATGTCGGTCTCGAAATGAAACAAGTTTTGTTTATTGAACTCTACCCTTATTCAAAGAATCATGCAAGAAAACACTGTGCACACTAGGGGTTGAACGACTTCAGATTTTTTGAAGTCGACTGTTATGACATCAAAGTCGAGTCGACGTCGACTAGTCGATGACGTCATTCATAAAACCACAAGAGATGGGACTGCTTTGCAACATGCCACAATTTGCAATTAATTAACAGAAAATTATACAGATGCTGACAGACAGCTCATAATGGGGCCGTTTACACCTGGTCACTTCATGCGTTTTTACTGATCTGATTTATCAAAACGATTCCATTTACACCTGGTCACATAAATATGTTTACGCAAAACGGATATAAATCCGATCTTCAAACAACGCGCTATGCAGATTTAACGTCACGTCACCGAAAGCAACAATAATGAGCTGCATTGTATTGATCATCAGCTAATTTCAAAATCAAAGACCACAATAAGAGAGACAGCACTGGTAAGATCATTTTGTTTCTTTACTTTTAACGAAGATGATTGTGTGTCAAGCGTCCGCGACTTACTTTCACTTTGATTTGCGATAGTTTGCACGTTGGCTTGATGAATAGATGCTCGAGCTGCTCATCTGCGGCGATGCGTGCTGCCATAGCTTCATCACTATAATACGCTCTCACACGTTTATTGTTAGCATTGTTGGGAGAAGTCCAATTTACATATGTGGTTTCAACTACCAGATGCATTTACACTTGTCCAGTTTCGTCTGTTAAGCGGCCCAGACCTCCTCCTGAAGCGGTTTGAGCGATTGGATTTAAATCCGTCTCCGAACGCGTTTCGGTGGGCATACACCTGGTCTTTTCACGATCGTATAGCTATCAGATCACAGAAACACATGAAGTGGCCAGGTGTAAACAGCCCACTGTTTACATCATCATTTAGGATGAAAAAAGAAAAAAGAAAAGGAAAAAAAGCTATAAATTCACATCAGCGCCTTAGTGATGCGCAGATCCAAGTAATACAAAATAATATTCAAATTAATTGCGGGTGAATTAGAGGTAGGCTACATCATTAATATGTTTAAATAAATAAATGATAAAAAATAATGTTTTAATAAAGATACTGAACTCTCATTTCCCGGTAAAACAGTGAGCGTGCGTCATGCTTTTACTTCCGTTTTCAACTATTTCTAGTGTTAGGTTAGTAAAGTATTTACACACACTTGATGTACCAATGCTGCTTTCTTGCTGCAATGACCCTCTGGGCTCTTCATCTGTTGTCGTCTGCAACATGTTAGTATCAAAATTAGCGCAATCATAGTGTCACATGATCAACGCGACTAGTCGACGTCAAGCTTAAAGCGTCGCGGGCCGCGGCATTGCATTAAGGTCGACTAGTCGACTAATCGACTAGTCGGTTCAACCCCTAGTGCACACTCAAATGTACTGGGGAGCATATATAGAGAACTTCTCGATTTCATTGTCCTTTGAAGAGAACCTAAACTAATTTCCTTGTAAAAGTATTGCTTGTTCACCTGGTAAGGTTAATACCATTCATAATCTCATTGGTAACTTAAAGTTCTGTCCTTTTGTGCGTTGTGTTTGTTCACCTGGTAATGTTAATCCCATTCATTTAGAGTGATGTTAGAAAGGTTATATGTCAGTTTTTTTAAGTTGCTTTGTTACTTGTTTCAAACTGCAATTTTTCTAAGAAAATAATAGTTGGGTAATTAAATAATGAATGATTATTACAGAATTGTGAATTGCTAGTGTGATATGGAGCTAGAAATGTGTCTTTATTACATGCGAGAAAATAAATGATCTGAGAGAGAAAAAAAGTTTGAGAGAAAGTTATCACACTGATAGCAAAAAAGCATTTCATGAGAGAAAAAATAATATTTGAGACTAAAAAAAGTTTTGAGAGAAAGTATTTTCTCATAAAACATAAAAAAATATAAATTTGAAATTTTTTTAATTATTTCTGAGGAAAAAAAAATCTCTCTAAATACTTGGAAAAATATCTCAAATATATATATTTTTGCTATCAGTGTGAAAACATTTTTTTCTCAAAAAAGAAAGTGTTTCTCCCAAAACGCTTTTCTTTGCTCTCGATGCAATTTTTTGCTCTCGTGTCAGGATTTTGCTTTAGCTGTGAAAATTGTGTCATGAGCGGGGCCACGTTCTTTTTTTCCTATTGGAACGTTCCTATTGGCCAGTCGGCTTGAGCATCGTCTTGTCTTGGGAGTCGAACTGAATCATTACACCATTGTTCGCGTTCGGTTCACCTAGATAGATGCCGCCTTTGCCTTAGAGTTTAGATTCTCTGCCCGAGCCCGAGGTCGGGCCGATATTTCCCGTCACTATCCTCGGGCCGGGGCGGGATTTTGATCTAGAGACGTGCACTCCCAACGCAAAAGAGTGCGGCGCGGGACTAGATTTGATGGCCGAGTGCGGGCGCGGGCTGTAATGCACCGTGTGTGTGGGTTCCGGGAGAATAAAACGATTCGTGGGACTCCCGCAAACTAGAAATATCTATGAATAAAACATAAAAACGAATACATTTTTATTCATCTGTTGCAGAAAAGCAACAAGAACTAAAACAAAATACAAATGATTTACAGGCCAGAGACGTGTTGATTTCTTGAACGCAATGGCCAATCACAAGCATTCAAGATAGACTCCCCTCACCGCTCAAAACTGACTTTTTGTTCAGAGCTGAATTCTGTTTGCTGGCAAATCCTCTAATTATAACAAACAAAGTGTATATTATATATTATGAAATATTCATTGTGCAGTCAGCTTCATTGATAATTACAGAGATGTGTGAGATCTCGATGAACTGATGTCAGCTTTAGGAAATTTTATGGGAGTGCACTTTGCGCGCATTCAGTCATGCCAAACAATGCACGCAGTAGCCTGCTTGATTTTATGTTATAACAGTGGTTTGTGTGTTAATGCTTCAATAACACATAATTTATCAGGAGCGTTTATGCTTATGTGTATGATGGCGACACGGAGGCTAACTTGAAAGTATTTGGAGGTGCAGAACAGAGGAAGAGGAGGAGAAAGTAACATAGAAAGTAGTTGAGAACGTCAGTTATAACGACCCACGTATTAAAATGGTCGGGTTTAAATCGGGCTCGGGCTCATAATTATAGTTAATGTGTCGGGCCGGGCTCGGACACAACCTGCACGGGCTCGGGCTTGATTTTTTGGGCCTTATCTAAGCTCTAAGTTGAGCACGGACACTCCAATGTTTGGTTAAGATGATGACACACAACTGGATGTTAGCTGGCTGAGCAAGTTCAGCATCACTGAAGATTAAACATTAAAAATAGCACTCATAGTCATGGATGAATGTGTATTATATCATTAGCTTGCTAATCGCTAGTAAAGCTAATTATTAATTAGCCATCATGCTAGGCAAACTTGCATGAGTGCTATTTTTTAATGTTTAATCTTCAGTGATGCTGAACTAGCTCAGCCAGCCAGAGAAAATGTTTTCACACCGATAGCAAAAAATATATATTTGAGATTTTTTTCAAAGTATTTTGAGAGAGTTTTTTTTTCTCAGAAATAATGAAAACAAATTCAAATTTATATTTTTTATGTTCAATGAGAAAATACTTTCTCTCAACTTTTTTTAGTCTCAAATATTATTTTTTGATATTGGTATGAAAACTTTTTCTCTGAAATATTCTTTTTTCTCCCATGAAATGCTTTTTTTGCTATCAGTGTGATAACTTTTTCTCTCAAACTTTTTTTTTCTCTCTCAGATCTAGGGATGTCAATTTTCACAAATTCCCATGATCGATCGTCGTTTAAATTAACGATCAATTAATCGATTAATCGTTAGCATTAATGGCAAACAGCACAGGGTCTGCAAATGCTGCTCAAAAAGCTATGTTACTCACCAAATTAATAAGAATGTTTTTTAATCTAAATAAAGGCTTAGTAGGATTTTAAAATGTTTTGATGTGATTGATAAATTAAATTAACTTTTTAATATATAAATATAACGACAAATACAATGTGTCACCAACGCCGACTCATATCCGTGCTTGTCAGAATGTGTGACTGTTGTGGAAGTGCTAGAACAACGCACTGAAAACGGCAACTAAACCCAATGAATTCACAACCATTTAATAAAATAGTGTTCTCATGTTATGTAATATGAAAGTCCCAAATTAACCATCGTTATTATTAGTTGTGCATTCTGCTTGAGCGGCGCGCGTTGAATGAATAACCGTTGAACACTTTGTTAGCGTTTATTTAACTCAAAGAAACGCATCCTATTTGATATTAATCAGATATATACAAAATAAGCAGAATCTTACAAAATTATATCTGCACAAAATGACGTGAATGCACAAGTGAACTTAAACTGAGTTACGTGCCATTCAGAATGACTCATATGTTGTGGTGGACGCGCTCAAAGTCTCTGACGAGCTCTTCCTGGAACAACGCGACATGGCATCTAAACCCAAATAATTCACAATGTTTTATTACAATAGTGTTCTCTTTATAATCTTGTGTAATATGACAGTCCCAATTGTCATTATTAGTCGTGCATTGTCGTTTGAGCTGAGCGCGCTAAAGATCACGTCGATTCTTAACCAAATGCATCCAATATGAGACCAATCAGATATAGATAAGCGTACACAAAATAAACTATTACAACTTACATTTGCACAAAACAAAAGGCTGCGAATGCACACGCAAACTTATGGCGCTTTTCCACTACACAGTACCAGCTCGCCTCGGCTCGGCTCGACTCGACTCGACTCGCCTTTGTTTGCTTTTCCACTGTGTAAAAGTTGTACCTGTACCTGCTTTCGGGTACTTTTTTTCGTACCACCTCCGGCGAGGTTCTAAGCGAGCTAAGGCGATACTAAAATGTGACGTGAAAACAATGCCGACTGCTGATTGGTCACAGAGAATCTGCGTCATCATTGCACGCGCCAGATGGAGTATCCAGAATAAATAACCCCGCCATTTTTAAATAGTTTGGCCAGAGATAGTTACTAAACTTACTACTATTATTATGGCAACTCGGAAGAATACGCCGTGGTCAAACGAGGAGGTGCAGACATTCCTTTGTTTGGTTGCCGAAGAGAGGATCCAGCGAGAGCTTGATGGGGCAACGAGGAACGAAAGGCGTCGCTATGACGACCGGGTACTATTTGTGGCGGTACTGTCTGCAATGGAAAACGGAGCGAAAAGCGAGCCGAGCCGAGCCGAGGCGAGTCGAGTCGAGCTGGTACTGGTAATGGAAAAGCGCCATTATAGTCATGATGAAGGTGTAAAATAGTCCCAAACAACTCCGGGGTGTGTCATTCAGTGGGACTCAACACTTCACCACACCGGCGCGCTCGCTTACATGTTTCGCGGTTGAGCAGCACGCACGCACGCGCATGATCCTGCTTAATCGATGATCGGTAAGTTTTATCGATTAAATGTATTATCGACAATTAATCGATCGTCGATTAATCGTTGACATCCCTACTCAGATCATTTATTTTCTCACATGTAATAAAGACACATTTCTAGCTCCATAGTGTGACTGCACCTTTGCATGCATGATGGTAACATTTGGCCTGACCACTGACTTCAGGGTGTCATCTTTCAGATTTGAAGTCCAGTTCCAGCAACAGTGAAGTGGAGGTCAGATATCTGCAGAGCAGACGCTACATAGAGCTGCATGAGCGATTGCAAGAGGAACGTGGCCATCTTGCTCGGCGGAGAGAGGAGCTCCGTGCGACTGGGGAGTCTTTGGAGCAGAGTGTGATGGAGGTGAAGAAGAGTGCACTGTGACAACTCACAGGGGCCTGCAGAACATTCACGCCTGCGTCTTATGAACTTCAGATTTGCTTATTCATTAGTTGATTGCCGGACATCGCAATACAACAAATTAAGATTAAAATCAGTAGGAGAATACAAAGTGTTCTTCCTATTGGAAATTAGGTGCATTTATTTAATGATTTGTTTGTGATATTTTTGGCTGTTATAAATCTACTTGGTCAATGTTAATATGTGCTTTGTGTGTTTAATATAATTATTCAGGCATTCTAATAAGGTGTGCAGTCTTTATGTATTTTACATTATTTAATGTAATTTGTATCTAAATTTTCACAATACAAGCTTTCTTGTTTTTTGATGAATGGAATATTTCATTGTTTTCAGAGTACACTACAGACAGTGCAACCTGGTGAGCATATTGGTAACTGTACATCTATTCTTCACAGTTTAATTTGCATTAAATAAGTTGTCTTAAATAGCCTAATGTTCTTTTTACATGTACAATCATTCAGTTTAAAATGTTTATGAGGTAAAGATCTCACCACCCTTAAAGTGTAGTGTGTAATTTTTTGGCATTAGCTCATTGTTTCTCAAGCTGAGATTAATGGTTTCAAATGACTCATTTACTCAAGCGTTAGCATCACATCTGCATGAATTAACTGATAAATAAATTCATATTCATCAATCAATGAACTGATTGTGTCAACACATTTGTGATAAGGGTTTTCAGTTAACGTTTATTGGTCCACTTTTTTTGTTACTGAACAGAAATTTAATTTAGGTTTATTAGCAATCTAGTTGATAATGAAAGATGTAAGAAAAAACAGCACATACAAAAGTATGGCTTGGTAAAAGTTAGGGAATTAAATGATAGTACTGTATATAAACTAAGGATAATTTAAGCAGTAGGCAATTAGTTGGGGTATATGTTACCCTGTATGCAATGGTCAGAAATAAGGTAGTCCTGACCCAAACTTGCGTGTTGTGATAATGTTCAAACACAGCAATGTTTGGAAGTCATTGTACTTAAAGGTAAGGTCAAATGACTTGGATGTCTGTGCATATTTAGTTGTATGCAAGTATTTACCATTGAATAAATCAGAATTCCACTCGGAAAAACAAAGTACATGCGCATTTTTATGAGAAGGTTTATTTGATGACCCTTAACCCCTAGCCACAACTGTTTAACTGTTAGTCTACACAATATTCTATGAACATTCTCAACCCAATTCATGCTTTTACCTCTCAAATATCCATAAAGCTATCCCTAATTGTCAATTTGAGTTTAGCATTGCATCATGTTGATTTATCTGGACCACCACCGTTATGGGTCATTACACTGAGCTCTGTTACTGGTCAATTTCAATATCTTCAGATATAGTCAGACATTAAGTCTTTAATCTGGGAACACCCGTTTGTATCAGCACTCACAGCACATCTGATTCTGAAATACAATTCTCTTTATCATTCTCAGAATTTCTAAAGGCTGATGTGTGATCAATGACTTTGCTTTTAAGACAGAATGCATGTTTTCTGACTAAAAGAGACAAATTAAATGAAGCTGTCATATCACCATGTAAGTCCATGTAAATACTGCACCTCGCCAAATAAGACAAACACTTTTTGTGCTGGCTAACACAATATTTGCTTGTGTATTTGCAGTTTTGGCAATGGGCTTTGGTTGAATGGAAGCCATTTTAAACATTCTACATCAGTCCCACTAACTGTTAATAGCAAGTATTTATCTAAGTTGCTACTCATTAGCTTGCTTTTAAATACTTAAAGCATAACGTATATGTACACAATATGACATTATCAAAGCATTCAGTGAGCAGGAATATGTACGGACACTTAATTGTATTACATTTGCTGAACACTCGACAGTTACAACAATCTTATATTCAAAAATGCAAATGTGTGGGTGGAGATTCATCGTTGTACTCATAGTCTGTCATTTCCATTGAAAAAAGAAACTGCAAAGTCAACATCACGTGTTTACAGTGGACAAGTGAGCATGCTATTTGTAGCAATGGCAGGGTTACAGTTTGCCTTCTGGGAAGCATTAGACTACAGATTTAAGTCAGTATTTACAACAGTATCACTAAATATCCATGATGATTACATAGACATTTTGTGCAGATTTTACCTATTGTAGCAATATGTACCTGCATTAATAATAAGTGAAGGCAAAAGGCTGTTTTAACCTGTCAGTGTGGCGTAAAGGCATGTGCATACATGGTTCTCATGTGAGAATACAACAGTCTTTTCCGGTTTGCAGGTGCCACATGGTCTTTTAAAGTATTTGCCACTGTTTTTCGGAGAATAGTTTGCATATTGTTCTGAATGTGGGCCATAATTTTTATTAGTGCATAACACACTCCGAGGCAGTCTTTCTCATGTTTGATTAATTATCCAAGTAGCACAAGCAATGATTAATATCACTGTACAAAAATATAAAAAAAAGAAGTTATACCCTCAACCTTGTGGTGTGGTTAGGTACATGTTGTGAATCCAGTGAGATTCTATAGTTTATGGCTAATTGTTCACATCCAAATATTTTTTTTCTTTCTTTCTTTCTTTTTTCTTCAAATAAGTAAATCTTCTGATGCATTGGCAAGCACAAGATTCATTAAATATCTGAGGTAAAGAGAACAATATCCATTACCACCTGAGTTTTTACAGCATCAGGAGCATAGTACTCTGTCAAGGATGGAACAGATGGACAGATTACAGGTTTTATGCTTCATGTTTTTCCCCTGTCTTTTCAGGCATTGTCGTTGCTTGACCCTGTGTCTGTGGAGAGCAACAGACCATGGGGCTGGGGATGTAGTTGAAAGGAGTAACTCTGACGGCTTTACTAGGGGAGCTCTGTCGGAAATGGCCAACACCACCACTGTGGGTACTTTCCACTGACTGAAAGGTGGAGGATGATGCTGTGCTGTAATTTTTTAGAGATCCATTTGAATCCCCATCTTGGAGGGTATTCCCAAAGGCCATGCTTAATTTTCTGGCAAGGGCCATCTTTGTGGCCTCCTCGGCAATGCTAAGACCTTTTTCAATTGTGGGAGAGGTGCTTGAGTTAATTTTGTTGGCTGAGTAGTCCTCAGTTTGAACAGTTGCGTCACTTGTTTTCCGTGATGCCAGTGTAATAGTAGGCATTTTTCCTGGTAGTGGTGGTGGCATCTGTTTGGTGCCATCAGGTGAAGGTAACAGAGGCAATGCAGTGGGTGGAAGGGTGCTCTTTAATATCTGGGGAACATCCTCATCACGAATCCTTCTCCAGGTCACTTTGTCAGCGTTACGTGATCCAACCCTCTGCTGCCTCTGATTTGTGTTCCTTTCACTTTTAGCTCGTCCACTTGAGTCAGAGGATGAAGAGCGAAGAGAGGAGCGGCTGGTGACCCGACTCAATACATTTATGCTTGGTGAGGAAGAATATCTTTTGAAGGTATCATCCCTTTTTTCTCTTGGCTTTGGTCCAGGTCTATTTCTCTGTGAGGCCCTGTGAGGACTTTCTGAGCTTGTTCGCCTAGCTGGATGTTTCACATCAACGTCTCTATCAATGGAGGTGGCTCTTGATAGAGCCATGCCCTGTCTGAGAACCCCCTGTTCCTGAACTTGGCTTTGTCCTTGAGTCAAAGGCATTCTTCTAGGGCCTTGAACTGCTTCCTTGAGCTCCTGACAACGAGAAGAACATAAGAAAACTGCTGGGGACCCTGGACCTGCTCTTCGAGGTGAGACATGTTGTGATGTTGGGACAGAACGTGAAGAAGCATCACGTCTTGAGACTTTTGGCGATTCTTTGATGAATGTCAATTGTCTGAGAAAGCCATTACGATCTGATTCACCACTATTTGAATGAGTAGATGTCATGCGAACCAAATCCAACCGGTTTGCTGGTAGGATTCTTTTCCCTGACATCTGTGTATTTTGTCTGCTGATGCTACTGGGCTGGCTGGTTACTAAAGGTGAAATGTTTCTTGTTTGCCTTGATGGATTCTGCATAAATGGTATTCTGACAGGGGATTTCTGTGTTTTTCTGTCAACAGGAGATTTAGAATATTGATTGATGTTTGAAGTGCTCTTGTCCGGTGGACTGCATGGTGCTGATGCCACCTTTTTTTTACCTTGTTTAATGGTTTGTGTTGGGGAGGTTACTTTTTTCTGAGGTTGCCTGGAAGGTGTTGAACTTTGAGATGATCCTGAAGATGAGCTCTTTGGTATCCTGGCAGGTGGTGTTGAGCTTCTTTTGGGCAATGACAACTGAGTGTCTATGGGGTTGCCCAGTCTGTGGAGACTTCTTGACCTGTGTTGAGCTAAATTTGGATTTTTAGGGGCATCTGCTTTTGGTATATTTTTTTTAGGTGGTGGCCTTTGAGAGAGAGTTGTCTCTTTCTTGGGTGTGTATATCACCGTTCTACCCCTAAAGACCATAGGCATGTTTGGAACAGGTTTACGAGGGGCAAAATCAAGTGGTTTATTAGCCTTTTTGTCATCTTTGTATACCTTCTTTTCTTTAGGAGTAAAGCTTGAATCAGACATAAATGACAGAACGGATTCAGACTCTGATGAGGGTTCTTGGGACTTTGAAGCTTGTAATTTGGTAATGATTGTATTTGCTCCTTCTTGTATTGCTCTCCATTCAACACTATTGAGATCAGAGTCTTTGTCGGATGCCATTTCATCACTGTCTAGGTCAATTTCAGGGCTCCAATCCTCTGTTGTTTTCTGAAGTGTAGTTTTCTGTTTGTGCTTTTTCTCAGCTTTCCTTTTTCTGGCAGTCTGCTTTTTCTTGTGTTGAGGCATAGCAGATGTTATGCATTTTATCAAAAGATCATCTTCTGAATCCATGCTGACTGAGCTTGGTGAGCTGTTCTCTTCAAGCTGGTTGAGGTCTTGCTGTGATTTAGGAGGGCACTGAAGGTTGGATGTTTTATTATGTCTATTCCTTATCCACGTATGCTGAGGTTTTTCATGATGTTCCTCAAATTCTGCATCACTCAAAGAGCTAAGGGAGGAACTCAATGAGTAACATGGAGGTGCTTCTTCTAAAATTAGATTTTGCTTGAATCTATGAAAACCCTTTTGGCGGGACTGGTAAGTGTTGACTTTATCTTGTATGTTAGCATTACGTATAACATTAGTCTTGCTTGATTCATAATGTTGTTTCCGTCCAGTCCTATTCATCAGTGCATCCTGTCTGTCCATTTTATGGCATATGGCCACTTCTGTAGTTGTCGGATGATGCCTAGACTGAAAGGATAAAGTGTTTTCCTGTGCATGACTCCGAGAGAAGGTTTTCTGATTTTGGTACACCTCTGTGCTTTGTTTTCTTATGGGAATATCTAACTGTGGCATGCTTTTTGACAGATTCTGTCCTTGCTTTTGAATTTGTCTAACTGGAGACTGGCTTTGAATCCTTTGCTGGGTCATTTTTGCTGCCATCTCTTTACTCTGTATAGGTAATCTCTGAGTGGGCACCATATGTCTGATTGTTTTGTCCAGTTGGTTTGCAACTGTGTGAGACTGACATGTTATTTTAGTTGGTTTGTGGAAGCGAGAGAACATCCGTAGGTCTTCAATTCTCTTTGCCTCGATATCAACAAGCTCTTGCGTTTCTTTGTTTCTTCGCCAGTCTTTTATTCCTTTGGTTCTGACTGGATATTGGAGAGTTTCATCGCTCAAGGAAGTGGTGCTTGAGAAATTGACGGCTGTACCTTCAGCCGAGTCAGTGTAAGACGAATCATCATGATAGATTTCTTTTGAAGACATTCCAAGCTTTTGTCCAGTAAACATTTGACTGTTTTTATTCTGCAGCACC
The DNA here is from genome assembly GCA_030578255.1 of Tiaroga cobitis. Taxonomy (NCBI): domain Eukaryota; kingdom Metazoa; phylum Chordata; class Actinopteri; order Cypriniformes; family Leuciscidae; genus Tiaroga; species Tiaroga cobitis. Next base: position 12,454,475 of record CM060601.1, read on the forward strand.
ATATACACTGGTAATTGCACAGATTTTCGAGTCTGCATGTTGAGAACTTGGTTTGAGAGGTTGGGCATCACAGTGGGCCTTACCTTCTTAAACCTGGAAGGCATGGCAGAATTAATGCACTCTTTGAGAATTTCAATGTCATCATCTGAGTTGCCTTCACTGTATTGGTCTTGGTCATCCATATCATCTTCATTTTCAGAATCCTCTGGATCATTGTCTTGTTGGTTTAGCAAAGGAGTAAGTTTGAGCTCCACATCTTTCTGAACATAGTGTTCATGAAGAGGGAGGGCACTCAGACTAGAGGCACATGAGAAATTCTCAATTGGTTTTTCCACAGTGAAATAGATCATTGTGTCCAAATCAGGAGGTAGGTTAAACCTTTCTTTAAAGTCTGTGATTTCCATAAATTTGCGCAAACTACTTTCCCACTGGCTTCCTACACCACTAAGCGTCTGTGTCTCTGGTCCACTTGATTCTGCACAGCACGGAGTTTTGCTGCGACTCGGAGGCATTGTTTGTCCTGGGCTGTCTGGTAGGTCACTGGGGCTAACAGTTCCACTTATCATTTCACTACATGGATCACTCTGAATAGAGCTGGCAATTGAAGGAGATTCAAAGCTGCCAAGTGAGCTCACTGAACTACAGCGGCTCATTACAAGAGGTGTTTCATGAATGTAATTTTCTGAAGAGCTGGATGGTGTCCTGTCCTCAATAATTATTGGGGACACTCCTCTAAGGAACCTCTTCTCATTTTTGATTGTACTTGGGATATCAGTTGGGTCAGAGCTGCTTATTTTCTGATCAGTTACTAATAACTGACTGTCACTCAAGTCATCAAGTGTCTCATTCTCATCCTCTTCATCTTTTCTCTCAACATTCACATCTTCCACCTCTATGATTTCTAATGAGGAGTCACTCTCTAGCTCATTTTCAGTCTGACTCTGTCCATCAAGTGCTCCATCCCCTGAAGATAAAGAAGACAGAGAACTGCAGCGAGAGAAGCATATTGGAGTGTTCTCTACAGAATACTTCTGAGGGGTCTCCAGCTGTCCTATTGTGGGACTTCTCGCAGAGCAAATTGGGGAAAACTTGCTAATACTTCCGCCAGTCATCACTGTTGGAACCCAAGCTTGCCTACGCATTGCTTGAGCTGCCTCAACATTAATTGCAGTCTTTGCAACGCCAAACTTGGCAACACTCTGGATCAGTGGAACATGCTGATAGGAGGGAGACAACTTGACAGTTGGTATACTGGCATCCGAAGACACCTTGGTTGATACAGTTGCAGGTGTTGATATAAAAGGTTCTTGACTCTTCTCTGTATCTGTGGAACCTAAATCATGCAAAATAGCATCTTTGTTTGTCTCAAAATCTCTTTCAGGGATCTCATTTTGACATATGACTCTTGAAATATGTACACCACTGTTCAATGGTTCCTCATGAGCTACCTTAAGATCAAGTTTATTTGGACGTCGTTGTTCTGTTTGTCTCGCAGAGGTGTGAGTCTGTTCCTGACTGCCACAATAGCCATCACTGGTGCTTCCACTGTTAAGGCTGTCATTGGATAAACTTGAGTTGGCTGTTTTAAGACGCAAGAAGGCATGTGCTCTACTGAGACGCTCTTTAGGTGAAAACGAGCTGGTATCAGAGAGATGACAAGGGGAACATGAAATGGCTCGTGCCTCGTGAAGCTCATCTGGCCCATAATTCCAATCCACAAAATGATCTTCTGAACTGAGGCTGAAGCTGTCCTCTGACGATGTATGCATGGTAATGTCTTCTACCAGTTTGTCAATTTTAGCCACTGTGTTGGTGATCTTCTTGGCTAATTTCTCAGCTGCTACAGTCACTTCATCATCAGGAGGTTGTGACCTTTTATTGTCAGTTTGAAAGGTTTCAATGTCTTGTTCAGGTTCCCCTTCTCGCTTACGTGGCTGAGTATTCAGGAAGTTTGAATTGTTCAAGAACATGGAGAGCATGGAGAAGGTTCCCGTGTCCAAGCTGGCTGATGTATTAGGTGCCTCATCATCATCAAAACAACCAGAATCTGAGGCATAGTCTTTTGCTAGGCTTTCAATGTGCCTCAATGGTTTGTTTATACTTTGATGCTTGAAACTTTGCTTCTCGATTGAATCAAATGTTTCTGCCAGATGCTTCGCATCTAATTCAGCCTCTAATGCTTTCTGTTTCCTCATGTAGAGGGATGGCATGCAGGATCCTGGGGATATAACAGCAGTATCTTTATATTTGAGTGGACGATTTGTGAGGAGGTTTCGCAGAGCTGCAGCACTTCCCATGGCTATCATTTTGTGCTTTGAGTGGATGAGATTGCGCAGCATGCTTACAGCTCCCAGATCCCACAGCAATTCCTGGTCCTTCGGACTACGTGCAGACAGGTTCCAGAGGGTTCCACATGCATTACTTACAATGGTAAGACTGTGAGATCGCAAGTGCTGCAGCAGAGTCTGAAGGCAGTTATGATCCCTGAGGATTTGCCTGAAATAGGAAAACAGGAAGAACTTAAGTCATGTCATTGATTATTTGACTGCTTAATTTGTGAATGTGAATAAACATGATACCTGTAATCATCTCGGGTTGCAATAAGACTGGACACATTACGCAGGATGCCTCCACCACTCTCAATAATGGCCAATGAGTTGGTTTGGCATCGATAAGTCAAAGTGCTAACCAAAAAGCCAAGAGCACCATCAACAGAACAAATTGCCACCTTATTCTCAGTGCTGTGTGCTGACAAATTCCACAGAGCACTTAACACACTCTTTAAGGTGGATTCCTGTGGGGAAGACCATATAAAATCACTTATTACTTACTGAGTGGTATTAAAGCACAAATTTCTCTAGGTAAATGGGTAAATCAGTTATCTTCACTTTTATGTAAACTTGGTAGTAAATAAGAGGTATTGGATTGTACCTTTGTAGCCTGCAATGCACATGTCATAAGTGCTGACACACTGCCGACATCTCTCAAAGTCCTTTTACTGTTGATATCAGCGCGCCATGACAAGTTTCTCAGTATACTTGACACTACCTAAAAGTAATGACAGATCACAGAGCTGACGTGGGCCAAATAATTCCAATTGAGAGAAGTAAAAATAGTAGTAATAGTAAAAATACTCTAAAATGGTCCGTTATTATATTCTTCTGTACTTAAAGTTCATCTAATGGTTTGCTCTTTGGAAAAGTAACTTATGCACCTGCTGTAATTCTTCGTTATCAGATGCAAGCTGTGCAACAATGGCTTGAAGACAGTTTTTCTTTGAGCAAAGAGTAGCCTGAAAAAGTAAATAAAGAGGATTTTGTCAACATTACAAGAAGACAAGTTTAAAAAAGCCTGCATGTGTCAGACAGTTATACATTTGTCTGGTACTGAATGTATGCATTATCAGAATTGTAAAATTAACTTACCAATGATCACATATATATTTTGTTTAATTATTTAACAACATTTAATTTTGTATATATTTCAGTAAAAACATTTATGGCCAATGTGGCAATAACTTAATATTGGACACTGATTGTATAATTATAGGAATGAAATGACTGCACAAATAAAGAAATTTTTATTAACCCCATGTCTTTCATTTATACATGATTCCACACTTGTATGCAATAATTTGAACATTTACCTTATTTACGACATCTCCATATGTAAGATTAGTGAGTGCCATTCCTGCGTAACGCCGGAGGGCCATATTGATTGGCTCATTCTGCATGCCATACAGTTCTTGGTCCAGCTGCATTAGCTCTGCAATGGCTTGCAGGCCCCCTAAAAGATACACACATAAGCTTTTTCAGTGTTTTTAACCACACAATATACACTCTATTGCTTTTGGTCTATTTAGATAAACTGCATTCCCGTACCTAGTTCATTCATTGCCCTGCGATACTCTTCCTCAAAAGATAACTTCATTATTGAGCACAAGGCCTGGCATATCTGGGGATCCACTGGCTCAGGGATTTCTGAGGATATCAAACAAAATTTATATTTATGTGAATCATTTTATATCATTGTAACAATATTTATGACAAAGTTTTTTTTTTTTTTTTTTACTTAACCAGGGCTCACCTGTAGTTTTGCCACCACCAGGTGAAGGGGTACTTTGATGATTCTCAATCCAGTCCCAGCCATTCTCGCAGTGTGAGCGGATTTGCTCTAGTACATGAAGAACTCTCATCTCACGTCGTGCTTGGCCCTCATCTGGCTGTGAGTACACAATGTTGTGAAGGGCAGCACTGGCTCTGGAACGGGCTTCCCGACTATAGCCTCCTGCCCCAGCTGCCTCCCCGGTGCCTCCTTCATGTAGTATTTGCACAAGCAATGGGACGCAGCCAGACTTGCGCATAGCAATGCAGCTTTCTTGTGAGCTTGACATTGCCAAAAGGGTACGGGACATCTCCTCCCGATCTCTAGAGGCCAGCATGGAGAGTAGCCAAAATACCATCTCCACCTGCAATCCAAACAGTATACATGGGACATATATTATCTTACAGTTTATTATTGCACTATTGTTTTACAATAGTGTTTTACAATATCGCACATAGAAACGTTATGTTTACTGTATATAAGGATCGGAAATAAAATAAATGGCGGGGACGCTGAAAATTATTTTAATGTGCAAAACTGTTTCCCAATCATAGCAGGGGGCTGTTGAGAGGGTCAACAACAGGATAGAAAATAGCCTATTAATTAAAAACTATGATGGTTTTGATGTAAAAATCTTGCTAACATTATAAGTGGACATCAGATATATTTATCATTTAAAAAAATGCAGTTCAAGGCCCCTTTTAAGTCAACCATCCATCCATTCTCCAAACGGCTTGTCCTATTTAGGGTCGCACAGGGTTGCTGGAGGCTATTTCAGCGTCTCAGGGCGAAAACAGGAAACACACTGGATGGATGGATGGCCAGTCCAGCACAAGGCTAACACTCACAGATATTTTCAAACTCACACCTATGATCAATTTAGTGTCTCCAATCTACCTATCCTTCGGTGAGGTAACAGCGCTACCAACTGAGCCACTGTGCTGCAACCATAAGTGCTCAAATTTATTTCAATGCATTTATTCAAGTATGAAGCCCAAATGCATAGACCAGTAGTCTATATTTATGTTTATAGAAAGGCAAATATTGCCCCTTAGTAAAATAAATTCTGAAACACACTGTAAGCTGCTTTATAGTTCCTAATGAATCTTCTGTGATGTTTTTTTATAAAAAACAACAACAACAACAAAAAAAAAAACACACACAACAAGGGTCTTACTTTGGTCCCTGTTTCTCCAGAAGCTTCCAAAGCACCAGCATTTCCAGTATCCATGTCAGGGACAGATGTTTTTGAGAGGCACTCAGTGTTCTATGAACACAGAGAGTATGGTTTATTATTTGTTCCAATTTTGTACATTTGGTTTATATGTCTGACTTAACACATTCATATTTATTAAAGCAGCAAAGTAAATATGTGCTATAGTAAGAATGATCCACACATATTGATAGGGTGTATATTCTTCAAAATAAAGTACCAAATACCTTTTGAAGCTACAATAGCAATCAATTTTTTTCCTGTTTAAAATCTGTTTCTGTTTGATTGAGCATTTGCACACCATCTGCATGTGGAGAGTGAATCACCACCAGTGGCAAAGCACTTGATTCATTCTTGCATGCTCAAACCCATCACTATGGCAACGTTTGGCACCAGTGCTACAAATACAATCCCTAGACAACTAGACTACATACAAGGATACAGATATAGCTCAAATTATGTTCTAGAATTTTCAGAATACAATTTTGTAGATTTTAATGCAAGTAGTATTTAGTTAAACATTTTTTTACCTAAATGCCTAAATAGGCTACTTAAAATAAGCTTTTATTGTGCTTAAATACAATCATTAATTGTGAACGTGAATTCATTTACAAAATGAAGATATTAATTTAGTATTATTACTATTATTATTATTATTATTTCATTTTACAGTATATAGGCAAAGCGGCTACCAAGTGTCAAAAATACATGTGAACTCCTTCAATACAGTGTAAAAACCATCCCAGGAATGCACCTCATGAAGTTTGAAAAAATGTCAAGGGCGCAAAGCTGTAATTTAGACAAAAAGGTGCCTAACATAAAATATTGTTTTGGCAAGCAGGGCGCGAGGACGGTGCTAGGCCGTGGGCGTGATTGCTAATGAGCGTCACCTGCGCACCGCACCAGTCTCGCATTTCTCACGGAGGAGCTTCGGAAGCATAAAAGGAGTAGCGACGACAGTGAAGGACAAGAGAGGACCAGGCCTGGACATTATGTTATGTTTTGTTTATGTGTGTGCGGCAGTCATCCATGAGGAGCTGCCGCTTTTACTTTCGTTTTGAATTTATTCATAATTAAAGTGTTAAAATGTTCGCCGGTTCCCGCCTCCTTCTTCCCATAACAAATAGCCTGGTTACAATTGTTTCTTAGCATATAGGTTTGGTATGCTGAACTATTTTGGTCACTGCATAATCCACATACTTCCACGTGAATTCATAGTTTTGATGACTACTAATATTCTAAAATGTGCAAAATAGTAAAAAATGTAGAATGAGTTGAAAATTGTAGTGTAGGCCCCTAAAAAAAGCTTTACTCATTGCACAGAATAAATGGCAAGTTTAGCAACCTTGTACTGCAGGTTTCATTATATCCTCCTGACTTTATCATTTTAGATTTCTCAGCATCATTAAACAGTACGTAGTTCTCAAGAGCTCATTGTCAGTCTGGTGCAGTATGGAGCAGACAAATGACTGTGCTGCGGTGGGAATCCCTTAGTCCCAGAGAGCTATGCTCTAAATTACAGCGTCACACTTGCCAACCATCCCAGTTACTGAGCAGCCAATAGGAGGCAGCTTGCAGAGGGCAAACCCTGTTTTTTTTGCATAGCAACATTCGGTACCAGCCTGTTCTGTGAGACAGGGCCAGGTGAGATTGGGCAGTGCAGCTGTGCAGTAAAAGAAAAAAAAAATCCTAGAAGAATAACACCTTCGTTTTTCATGAGCAGAGTAGCCATTGCAGAAAACCCATATAAAACCTATGTCACATTTCCATCAGTTAAACACTGAATTACAAATTTTATTTAATTACCATAAATATTAAATATAATATTTTATGTAGCAGAGCAGTCATGCTACAGTACAGTGGAAACCACACACATTTCTGAATAATTCAAAAAGTCAAATTAATGCTAATTACAATGTATTATTTTTTTATTATTAGCAACTACTAGTAACTTTTAATTTTAGCCCTGTAATATAATATACATTGGCATGTTGTTTAGTAATTACTTTTTACAACCTCAATCCATTTACCTGTGTGCCCTTAATGTCACATTTTTATTGTGACTTTTCCAGCATGCTGGTTCAGTCAACATTGTTTTCTGTGGTTTTGTGTTGCCCCTGGTAATGGCAAACCCTCAGTAGTTTACAGCATCTATAAATTGTTCTGTGAAAATGCCACTATTGAGAGATAAAAAAAAAAACAGTGGAGAAACGTATTTGTATCATTTGAATTTTACCAAATAATTCACCAGAATTAAACCATCAAAGTGTAATTTCTTTCTATCAATAATGAGTGTGACCCTGAACAGTTCCTGTCTTCACTAAAGTGTTATCAATTACAAATGATTATTGTTGTTAAAGTTCATAGAAAATTATGAAAAACATTTTTTTAAGATTTCTAGTTATAATGTCAGGGGGTGTAACTATTAAATATAATGTATTACATATATATATTTAAAATGATCAATATAAATTTCTCAGAACAATTGATGTGATACTTAATACCTTGGGACATTTTTTTATGGTTGCATGTCAGTTATACCTCCTACATTTGACTTTGATTTAGCAGAATTTTTATTTATTTTTTAAAAATTGAAACAAAACTGCTTCACTTATTTAAACTTTTTGAGAATTTTATTTCAGTAATTTCAGCCTTTAAAATAATGCTTTTTATACATTTAAATCTCCGGACATATATTTGAATATCTGAATTGTATTAACACTAAAAATATTAAAATTAGTTGTATTTCAGAAAATGAAAACATTCATTGTAGAAGAGCTCTCTTTGTTGTCTGTATCATTTGCTTTTTTAAAGCATTTTTGAACAATTTAATATATATATATGAGTGGCATATCATTGATCATTTAAGGAATTTTATGATTCAGGCTCAAATGGAGGACCTATGTGTGTCACCTGACTCTCTGGTAGAGCACTCTTCTCTTGAGGACCACGCGAGCTCTGGGCCTCATGAAGCTCTTTCTCCAGCTGCTCTAACCGAGCAACACGGATCTGTATGCAGAAACACATGCAGTGATTAATGATACAATATCTGCAACATTCTAATGCTTTGATAGCAATACTTTGAAGGCTAATTTTTATACACCATATAATCTCTGCTACAAAGCCCAGTTTAGGCATACAGTTCATCCAACATGGTTTTTCTGATAAAGCTGGTTGAACAAGGGTGTATTGCTGGTTAGGGAGGTTTTAGAAGCCTGGTTGGGGACACCGTGAGTGATAGATTTGCAGTTGATAAAAGCGTAACCCCGTTGTGACTGACACGTGACACTTAAGCTGGATTTACAGCTGGATCTTTGTAGATGAAAACATGGCATTTAATCTATAATCTGTTCTTACTTGTGTTCTCTGCACCATCTCGTCACTGGTCCCGAAACGTTCCTCCATCACGGAACGCAATTGCTGAGCTTCAAACTCTAGCTGCTGACGAATGAAATCCACCTGCAAGGAGAACTGTGAAGCACAGAAAAATGCACAGATAATTTACTGCACACATTACATGTTTATCATTTAAAGAACAAGAACACATTTCTAGAGACATGAAAGAATATTACAGACTGAAACTAATCTATAAATGATATTCTATAAAAAGCTTTTATTTTATAAAAAAGAGCTGCATAAACATTCTGATGAACTTCCCCTTTTGTATTAAATGGAAAGTCAATACTGGTTTGGAACGACATGTTTGTATACTTTATTTTGGGGTGTCCTTGTTACAGTGTAAGCATAAATTTAAGTACTGAGTAATATTAATTAACAACATGTACTTATTATATAATTAGGGCTAGAGTAAGGATTTGGTTTAAGGTTAGTTGCATGTAATTATGCATAATTGACTGTTATTACTACAATACATACAATGAAAATGTTAAATTTTGGCTGAACTAGCCATTTAAAAATCAAAGCTGTTATTTCAAACTAGACAAGGGCATTACCTGACTAAAAAAAATCTACATGTAGGACAGTCTGTGGTCATTAGCAGCAAAACCAGGTGACCTCATTTTTGGCTACAGATGCACACAGACCTATCAGTGAGCAAACAGGGTGGAAGATGTTTAGGTTGCTTACCGTATCGAGCCGTGGCAGTTCAGCCAGTCTCTGAGACAAACCCTGCAGCTGTGAGTAATACCATCGCCGCTCTCTTTCCTCTTTTCCTATTTCACTCAGCAACATGGACCTACAACACACAAAACACATTCCTAAAACCAAGGTCGGGAAGAATTCAGAATTTAAGAACCGAATCACTTTCAAGAGTGTGCATTTAAATGGAGTAGGCCACAGCCCACAGGATGTTGAATTAGTTGAACTGAATTTCATGTTCTTACATGTTTTGTTTTTTTAATAAAACATTTGGAAAATACATTGGGCATATAAAATTTGTTGTATGCTCCTTCCACAAGTATTTTAGAAGTTACACTCACTTTATTAGGTACACCTATTCAACTGCTCGTTAATATGCATATCTAATCAGCCAATCACATGACAGCACTCAATGCATTTAGGCGTGTAGACATGTGCTGTGTCCCAATTCGCCTACTTATACTATGCCCTAAAAGTATGAACTGTTTTTCTGAAGAAAAAGTACATACTTTTTAGTGTGTATCAGAAGAGTAGGCAAGTTTTAGGACAAATTACTTTGTCAAAATTGCGTCTTTAGTTAAGTTACGTGCATTTTGTCACTGTTTAAACTGCCCTGTCAGTTATCTTGTCAAATGTATCTTATACATTTAATTTCCTACCGTTTCGGAGAGAAATGTAATAGCACATTGATCTGACAATTGTGGATCTTTGATTTGGAGAACTCTCCAAATGTGTTTGCAATTTGCATTATGAAAGTTTATGACCAAACGTATCATTACAAAAGTTCACAATGCTGTTGCAGATTAAACATAATGTGGAAAACATTGAATAAATATCTTTTCATCAGGTTAGATACTGATAATTAATCACTCAAACCCCCATCTGACTCGCACATCCGCCACGTTTGTAGTTTTTAAATACTGTTTATTCATATTTGTAGTTCTAAATGAATCCTCGTCCAACACGCGAAGGGTTGTAAGCAATATTAGCTGTTAGTATGCACGGATCTACACTTTGGATTGTAACCAGAAAAAGTAGACCATCTGGGTATCTTTGGAATACACATTTCAATATACTATGATTTGAGACACACTAATTCTAATTTCAAATACTATTTAGGATGGATAGTATCCGAATTGGGATGCAGCAATGGTCAAGATGATCTGCTGAAGTTCAAACTGAGCATCAGACTGAGGAAGAAAGGTGATTTAAGTGACTTGTGTGGTTGTTGGTGCCACACGGGCTGGTCTGAGTATTTCAGAACGAGCATATCTACTGGTGTTTTCACACAGATGGTCCGAGAAACAGAAAATATCCAGTTCTGTGGGTGAAAATGCCTTGTTGAAGCCAGAGGTCAAGCTGAGAATGGCCAGACTGGTTTGAGCAGAATGAGCCCCTTTGGGCCCCTTAGTACCAGTTGAGCATTGTTTAAACACCACAGCCTACCTGAGTATTGTTTCTGACCATGTCCATCCCTTTACGATCATAGTGTAGCCATATTGTGATGGCTACTTCCTGCAGGATAACACACCATGTCACAAAGCTCAAATCATATCAAACTGGTTTCTTGAACATGACAATCAAATGGCCTCTACAGTCACCAGATCTCAATCCAATAGAGCACAGTTGGGATGTGATGTGATTTGGTAGGATGTACAGCTGACAAATCTGCAGCAACGGCATGATGCTATCATGTTAATATCGACCAAAATCTCGGAGGAATATTTCAAACAACTTGTTGAATCTATGTCACAAAGAAGTAAGGCAGTTCTGAAGGCAAAAGTGGGTCCAAATACCAAGGTGTACCTAATAAAATGGCCGGTGAGTGTATATGCATTTGCAATGTCTTTCTCTTTATTTCTCTTATGTTCATGAATAATCTTGCATTCATGGGTGAATCCAAACTATTATCCAGTTAAATGCACTCTAGAATGAGAGCACCAATTTCCTATATTACCACTTACTATTTTATGGATCATTAATGGGACCTAAACTAAATGCCACTGGCTTTTAAAGGGGACTAACCCTTTAAGGAAAAGAACATTTTGGTTAAACCAGACAGATGATGAGTCTTAAGATGTGATGATCTCACCTCTCCTTACAGAGTTCCTCTAAGTGCTGGGCAGTGACACGGCCTTCTCCAATTGCCTGATGAGGGTGTCCGGGGTGCATGGCTGTGCCTTCTCCAGATGCAGATGAAGACTGGCAGGACGGTGGACAGACGGGACTCCTGGCTCTGCTGAGGCTCAGTCTCTCCTCGCCTTCCCCTACCTGGCTAGCCATTGTCTCCGGAAACACACGCAGGTTGTGAGGCTGGTACTTGAGCTCATAGTAGTTGGTCAAGTCCATATGCAGCTCTGTAAAAAAGAAAAAGAAAAAAAAATGCCAAAGTTTTTTTTTTTTTTGGTCTTTTTATAGTTTTCGTTTAGTACTTGTGGATTTGTACAAATTACTAAGCTAAAATACATTTATTTTGCTGTAGTGCTGTATTCAGTAGTAGCTTACTTTGAAAAGAGTGGTACAGGAAACAATATCTAAATATTTTACAGTCCTCTGTCTCTAATAGGGCTGATTTGACAATTTTTAAAAATCGATATTAATCGAACTTTATCTTTAATGAATCTATAAATCCCAATATCAACTTTTAGTCTATGCTGTTTTCTAGACATGTATGAACAAAACTTTAGCAAACATTATTTGTAGCATGCCTGCTATACAATAATCGCCTTGTAAAATCCTTGCGCTTTCTTTTAATAAAAAAACAAAGTCAATTTTCAAACTGTCAATTTTATAATGAAAATTCAAACAATAAATGTTTAAGCGCTCCTTAATGTGGTGTGACATCTCGCTGTAGCTGCTCCAGTCCAGTTTAAACTTCAGTGCAGAGCTCTGTGTTGGATATGTCTAAGCTATGCTGTTTTCCACATGGTAAGAGGAAACACTAGAACCTCTCTGGTGTGAGTATGGCAGGGATCCAGTATGGAGTCATCCTGCTGAGGCCTCCATCCCTCAGAGCTCCATGGAAACAGCTTGGTTAGAGAAGTTAGAGAAGTAAAGTTAGAGAAGAGGCCTCAATGACAGAGAGTTGTTATCTAGACCCCTCCCTCCCTGAGCTCTGTGTTGTGCATTTCTGAGCTGAACTGAGCTGTTTCCCACATTATAAGGGATAAACACTAGAGACCACATAGGTGTGAGTGTGGCAGGCCTCCTCTTCTTCGAGAGTCATCCTGCTGAGGCCTCCGCTCCCCATAGCTCTGGGAAGGAGCTATCTGTCTCTGGTTAGAGACTGTGGTCAGGTTCATTCTTCAAAGAAAACAGGTTGTTGGCTTCAGCTGGTAAAGCATGATAGCCTGGTATGGGGGTTGACGCTGGTCCCCTTGAAAGTAGCAGGCTAGGGCCCATAGTGTCTGGGCCATACTCCCTTAAAGGAACCCCCCTCTAAGTTGGGTTGTGGTGTCCAGGCCTTTGAGCTGGCTCTGGGTCAAGTCCTTCATGTGAAATCACAAAGGTGCTTCCTCATTAAGCATGAAGCCCGGCCAGTGGCCGTAGGGGGTAGTGCTACTGACAGCCTGGTGCGTACCAGTAGGGGTATTTAACTCTGAGTTAAATGTGTTTTGTGCTTGTCCCAGCCATGATTGGCAAATATCCCCTCAGCATGGCAGCGTAGGTATTTAGTTCCCCAAAGTGTCTCAGGACGCAGTGCGAGTTCCCTTTTGAAAGGAAACGTCTCGGGTTACTACTTTATTCCGTCAACTTAAGTCATCAGTCACACAAAAGTGAGTACACCCCTCACATTTTAGTAAACATTCAGTATATCTACTCAAGGGACAATACTATAGTAATTAAACTTGTATATATTTTAGGGTAGTCAATGTGCTGTTTGTATAGCAGTATAAATTTACTGTCCTCTGAAAATAACTCAACATACAGCCACTATTGAATGAAGGACCATACAAATTGTTGTATTTTGTATTAGAGCAGTTCAAATTTGTGCTTTGAGTACAATTCTCTCATACTGACTACTGGATGTTCAACATGGCACCTCATGGCAAAGAACTCTAAGGATTTGAGAATTAGAATGGTTGCTCTCCACAAAGATGGCTTAGGCTATAAGAAGATTGGTAACACCCTGAAACTGAGTTAGAGTACAGGCCAGGATCATACAGAGGTTTTCCAAGACGGGTTCCACTCGGAACAGGCCTCGCAAGGGTCAATCAAAGAAGTTGAGTCCTCGTGCTGTGCGTCAGGTGCAGAAGCTGGCTTCAAAAAACAGACGCATGAGTGCTGCCAGCATTGCTTTAGAGGTTGCAGAAGCGGAAGGTCAGCTTGTCAGTGCTCAGACCATTCACGCCACACACTGCAACAAGTCAGTTTGAATGGCCGTCGTCCCAGAAGGAAGCCTCTTCTGAAGCTGGCTCACAAGAAAGTCCACAAACAGTTTGCTGAAAGCAACCTGTCCAAGAGCATGAATTACTGGAACCATCTTCTTTGGTCTGATGAGACTAAGATAAACTTGTTTGGCTCAGATGGTGTCCAGAATGTGTGGTGATGCCCTGGTGAGGAGTACCAAGAAAATTGTGTCTTGCTTACAGTCAAGCATGGTGGTGGTAGCATCATGGTCTGGGACTGCATGAGTGCTGCTGGTACTGGGGAGCTGCACTTCATTGAGGAAAACATGGATTCCAATATGTACTGTGCATTCCGAAGCAGAACATGATGCCCACCCTTCATAAACTGTGCCGAACAGCATGATAACGACCCCAAACACACGCCAAGATGACAACTTCCTCGCTGAGGAAGCTGAAGTTGAAGGTGATGGAGTGGCCAAGTATTTCTACAGACCTGAAACCTATTGAACCTGTGGGGGATCCTCAAGCAGAAGGTGGAGAAGCACCATGTGTCTAACATCCAGCAGCTCTGTGATGTCATTATGGAGGAGTGGAAGAGGATCCCAGCAACAACCTGTGCAGCTCTGGTGAATTCCGTGCCTAGGAGGATTAAGGCAGTGCTAGATAACAATGGTGCTTACACATAATATTGACACTTTGGACACCGTTTTGACATGTTCACTTAGGGTGTACTCACTTTTGTTGCCAGCTATTTTGACAATAATGGCTAAATGTTGAGTTATTTTCAGAGGACAGTAAATATTATACTGCTATACAAGCAGCACAATGACTACAACTATTTCTATAGTATTGTCCCTTGAGAAGATATACTAAAATGTCTGCTGAAATGTGAGGGGTGTACTCACTTTTGTGAGTATATGTATATATATATATATATCTGAATCAGCCTAGTTCTCTGTTCCCATTCAGATATATCAGAATGAGGTTTATGTATGCAGTTGTAGGGAAAAGCATGTAAACTCTTATAATGTCAATCGATTTCTGCATAAATTGGTCATTTGATCAGGTCTTTAACTAAGCTGAAATAACAGACAAATACAGTCTGTTTAAATAATAAAACAAAAAACATGAACAGCTGTAGATTTTCATCTCTTTATTGAATACATGTTCAGTGACCCAAAACAAAAGTATATCACTAACATAATGGCTTCAATAGAAGAAAATAAACCTTGACTGAGATTCTGTGGCATGACCTCGAGAGAGATTCACATCAGAAATACCAAGAACTGTGTTTAACTGAAATCGTTTTGAGGAATGTTTATTTATTTTTTAGTATGATTTGTGTAACAGACTGTGTAACTTCTAATTAAATTTGACCAACATCAAAGTAAAAATTAGACCAAATCAAATGTAAAATCAATCCCTGTATAATTCTGTGATATTGTATAGAAGTTATTAAAATAAATTATTTGCTAAATATCTTGTACATTTATCAAAAGCAAAATTAAATAACTGAGGAATAATATATATATATATATATATATATATATATATATATATATATATATATATATATATATATATATATATATGGTTTAAATACAAATGCTACAGATAAATGAACTGTGACAGCAATGTAGAGAAGTGTATAAAGCAGTACCTTTGAGCTGGTCCAGTACATCAGTTCTGCCTGAAGAGGCAAGAGTTCCAGCTTCCTGCTCCAGTTTACTTTGCAGCTGCCTCAGAACCTCCTATTATAGCAAAATAAAAAATTTACAAATAAATACATAAATGAGCAGTCATTGTTTGCCTGTGGAGCCCAGTTTAGCGAAAACTAACGTGTATATTTTAAAGTAAAAAGAGACGCTTCTCTCATTTTGAGAAACCGGATGACCTCATCTTTATAATGCATGTATCAGCTCTGTTTGAGTAGAGAACAGACTGAGAGATTGAAAATCTTTGGCAAGGATTACGCATGTGGGCCACAGTGGAATCATGGGATATTGCATATGTAACACCTATAATCTCATGAAAGCAGTTGTTGAATCCGTTTCAATCAATGAATCAGCTGTATTTTTAAGATGGATAAAGGTTCACAGATGAAAATTCTGTCATCATTTACTTAATCTCATGACCTTCTTAAAGGGCCTAGATATACTTCTTTTTCATTCTTCGCTTGGGGTAAAACGAAGTTCGCAATACGTCACCAGCGATATACTGTTAGAGAACATCCAGATGCCGCCCACATTTCTAAAAGCGACGTTTAGATATTCATGTAAATTATGTGCTGTGCGTTTTCTTCTCAATAACAAAATAAACGTACAACAAAAATGAGTGCACAGGAGTTAAGAAAGCATCCGATCATTGCAACGTGGATATGTTTGCAAGAGCTCTGCACTCTAGTAAAGCCATATCACGTTTATTTATATAGCACTTATATATAAATAACACTTTGTATAAAGCAAGCAGCTTTACAGTATTAAACATAGAAAACAGTGTCAGTGTCTCATTTCATCAGCAACTTAATTTCGTACTATAAAGCGGCTCTCCAGTGTGTTCATTTTTTCACTCGTGGACATCTGAACTCGATGGACTGAACAGAAGAAATGAACCGGAGAAGATTTCCACTTAAAAGAAGGCAAAGCCTCAGCGCACACCAACCTGTGCGTTATTTTCATGGACCAATTGTAGTACGAAAGTGTTTATTATGGAGTTGGGAGTTCCAGAAAAGTTCATTTTTGCAAGCTGTTTCGAACTGTTTCGAAATTAATTTCTTCTTGCCCTGATTTTGTTCGAAATTGCGTTACGTCAGTTTGTTCTTCGATTCTGCTTAAACTATACCAGGGCCTATAAACTGTATGTCTTTCTTCTACAGAACACAAAAGAAGATATTTTGAAAAATGTCAGGGTTCTGTCACTTCGGGCTGTTTATTCTTGATTTGGTGCCAGAGCTTTAACACTCCTGTTGTCTTGTCGTTGTGAGTGTGCGGTTCCGAGTTCACTCAGGCCATATGCTCTTCTGTCCATGTGAGTTTTGTGTGCGGAGCATGGTATTCGGATCCCGGCACTTTGGTCTAGTTTGGTTTCGGTTCTGTGTTGGGGTTCAGACATTCATTCTCCATGTGTTTGTCTTAGAGTTGTCAAAAAGTACCGACTTTCGTAACAAAAGTGGGTACTGAAATTTTTTAATTGGGATGCTTTGAGTGCTTTTGAGCTGAATCGTAAACACCTCTGATTGGCCATTGAGTTCACGCACTCATCGGATATGTCTGTGATTCCCGCCTCCTTCTTCCCACAACATCTAACCTCGTTACACTGGTGCCGAAACCCGGGAAGAAGGAGGAAAGCGCTGTCAAAGAGTCTTCGCCGCTGTGGGTAATCCACAGTGCCATCGAGCATGGTGGGCAGAGTCCATCACCATGGACGCTTGAGGCGGTGCGTTGGAGTGAGTTGCAGGGGGGGCGGTCGGTACCGCCTGGGTGCTGGAGGGGCGGCTGCCGTCTGTGAGGGAGCGGAGGAGTCGCCGCCGGAGGCCGGAGCCTGCTGCCATCTGCCATGATGGAGAGGAGCAGGGAACGGGGGACTCCTGCCGACTGCCCGAACACGGAGGAGCCGTAGCCGTCCACCAGGCGGCGAAGGAGTGTCGAGCCGTCCACCGAGGGCTATCCAGCTCCACCGCCAGGTACCGCGGAGAAGATCGCCCAGCTGGTGGAGGACCAGATGGCAGTGCGTTGTGGGAACCGGACCAAGATTGTTTTGTATTTTTCTCTCTCCCCTCTCTCATATCTGTCACTCCTTATGCTTCCGTCTCCTTTTCTCTCGCCTCGTCTGTCCATGCCTACAGATACCGTGGACGTGAGAGAACGGCGTGAGGCCAGTGGCGTGATTAATGATGAACGACACCTGTGAAACGCACCGAGACCGGTCTCGTATCTCTCACGGAGGAGCGGAAGCATAAAGGAGGAGCGACGACAGTGAAGATCGAGAGAGCAACAGGCCTGAACCTATGTTGTGTTCCCTTTCGAAAGGGAACTCGCACTTCTTCGAATGATGTTTGGGGGACGCTCAAGCGTGACAGGTGTCTGAAATCACTATCAAATCACGGCAATCACATTGACCGGTGACAGCCCGTGAATCATTAACGTGAATGATTAACGTGCGACCTACAAGTATATAAGGGTGCCTTGCAAAACATGACAAATCATCTTTTCGTCTTCAGGGACTGTCTTGTAAACACTACAAGAACGGTAAGAGAAAATGAAACGTACAGTGAAGGCTGATTGCTTTCAGAAGTGTGCCGACCCATGCCCAAGGTTCTTGACGCCGGGTGACACACACGAACTGTGCGTTTTCTGTCTGGGTGAAGAGCACGCACGGGAGGTTCTCGAGGGAGCCCTCTGTGCAAACTGTGAGCGTTTTTCTCTGAAAACGCTCCGCTTTTGTCTGGCCCTCTTCTCGAGTGAAGAGGGTTCAGCATCTGGACCTCGTGGTTCAGGTCCCGCTCGTGCCGAGGCAGAGCGGCGACTTGCATCATGGGGCTCCCAGATGGAGCTTGTCGATCACCTCGAGATGGCTGTAAACCTCTCAGATGATCCGGCGACTGACGAGGGCGATCTGCAGGTCGATGATGATGATTTCTCGCCGACTGTTCCTGCAGATAGTGCTCTTCAGGACGAGCAGGAGATGGCTGAGGAGGTTGATAATCAGGTAGATCCTGAACCCCCTCAGCCAGCCTGCCCCGTGTATGCAGAGCTGGTGGATGTCATGGGGCGCGCCACCGGTAGGCTGCAGCTGCCATGGAGCTTATGTCCTGAGAACAGGGAACGAGACACTGCATCTCCTTGCCATGCTTCGGGGCCTGCCTACCAAACAGTCCCTTCAGACGATAAGGTGATTTGTCATGTTTGCAAGGCGCCCTTATATACTTGCAGGTCGCACGATAATCATTCACGTTAATGATTCACGGGCTGTCGCCGGTCAATGTGATTGCCGTGATTTGATAGTGATTTCAGACACCTGTCACGCCTGAGGCGTTCCCCAAAGCGTCATTTGACACAGTGTCTCGTTCCCTGTTTTCAGGGAACATAGGTTACAGTCGTAACCTGAGACGTTTTTTTTTATTATGTGACAGCAGTCATCCGCGAGGGGCTGCTGTCTTTTTCTTTCAATACAATTTTAATGAAATGTCTTTACTGTCCCTTTTGATAAATTTAATGCATACTTTCTGAATAATTGTGTTAATTTGTTAATTTCTTAAAAAAAAAGAAAAATCTTACTGACCCCAAACTTTTGAATGGTAGTGTAAATACGATGCACATTCTATTTGTCTCTAAAGCAGTTAAACTAACAAAACAGACATGAATCTGCAATATTTAATATTTAGTATTTCTTCATCTGATGAATTCCAATGCTATCTTCAGTGGATTTATGTGGTTTGTTGGTTTTCTTTCGCAGAATCGCTTATTATGAATATGATAGGAGGAAAAAGACACTGCTGCTCCATGGTCTAATGGTTGGTTTTTCTGCTCAACTGAGAGCTGTAATGGGCAACAGTGATTTAAAATGTTCTCAGATATCATTTAGCTCAGAGATGCTGGACATTCGTAATTAGAATCTCCAGATTTTTTTGTGGAAAGTAGGTCATGAGTGATACAAATGCATGCAATAGAGACTCGCTCTCACCAAACAGATATACAACACACCGCTCTACATGACCAACAGTATTATAAAACATCTTATACTTCATATAGAAATAACAACGATCACAAATACTGAACAGACAATATTCCAAATGAATAAACTTGAGTCACAATTAATTTTTAGGTTTAGACTCTTTTACAATGGGTTAAAAAAAAACAAATATCCAAAGTCCAAAAACCACATGTATTGTCAACAAGAACCGACAAGAGACTGAACTGAATATAGTATATAGAACTAAAGTAAAATAAAAATTTTCTACCACATTTTAATTTGCAAAAACAACTAATTTAGCCATTCTTTGGTTGGCTTTGAAAATAGTAACTATGTTGCTGTGTGGTGCTTTCAAAATATAGCTTTTTGTATAAACAATTCAAAATGTCAACTTATGCCAGAGGACTACTGTATAATAAGCCTACAGTATAATAAACCTTTTACAAGAAAGTTTACTAGTTTGGCCAAGTAAGAAAAGACAAGAGCAGTGCAGAGTTTATAGCAAACCTGCTTGGAAACTTTTGAAAATTGCTAAGTTATTATTTTGTTTGGTGCCACTAATTGTCCACACACACTGCACCATTATGTGCATTATTCTCAAACATTATCCTGACGCTGTGTAACAGTTTCAGTTTTATGATCTCTTATGTAAATTCAGAAGCAGATCCAACACGTCCGGAATCAACGCTGTAGTATCGGGCCTGATTCAGGTTTACAGGCCATGTTCATAATTGGTCAGACCAAGCCCCCTTGAGGAGCCAAGGCTGTCAGTTTAATAATTTAGTGATATTCTGAGCTTCACTCACCTTCATGTCAGAGGTTTCATTCTCCAGCTTGGACAGGTGGTGTGAGTTGTCCTGAAGCTCACGACGCAGGTGAGAGTTCTCCTTACGAAGATCCTCCACCTGCCGCACCAGCTGGTCATAGGAAGCCGTTGGGTATGACATCATCACTCGATTGAATCCCTGAGAAGGTCAGAGGGCAGGGGTTAAAGTTAATGCACTCATAATCATGTCTCTAAGTTTATTATGAATTCAGTGCATACAGTTGGTTTGCAGGTAACCATACATTGCAGCATCCTTGGAGAACAATGTTAAAAAGTAAGTCATACCTACTTAACCCTCTGGGGACGGCAAACGCACTGGTGCGTTTTGGCAGATTTTTTTCACATAGCAGAAAAAATAGACTTAAACTACTCCATCATTTCTGGTCATTCAGAGTTAAGAAATATAAAAAAAAAATAAACTGTTAAATGTCTACTTTTTTATGTGCACACCTACAATCGAAATAAAATATTGTGCTTTTGTAAAATAAAGAAAATAAACAGGGTGTGCGTTCTGCTTCTCCGTGTCCGTGAACTTTTTTTCTGGAGCACGTCTCTAAACTTAAACAAAACTCAGCGAATACTATTCACCCAGACATGAGCAATATATGTTTATGATCATTTAAGTTTTTACTTTTAAATGATCTAATTTAAAACTAAAATAAATATTCTCTGTTTATGTAATCTATATAAAAAGAGAGAGGTATCAGCCGTTCTCATTATCTTTTCTCTCAGCTCATTATTTTCCTAATGTGACACGCCCACGGAGAGCGCGCGCTATTCAAACGCTAGTGATCTGAAGCAACACATTGAGACGTGTGAACGCCCACATAAACTCGGTAAACACACTATATTTAGTCAGATTAATCTACTGTCGTCTTGCGCGGCTGTGAGGAATAATCCTGGGACATTTACCTACTTCAGAACAAGTGCTGGTTTATTTTCACTTCGAGGAGCGAGCTGATTTGTAAGTGTTTTATTCTTGTGCTTTGTTCTAATCGCGATATATAATAACGTTAGTGTCTGTAAACGCAAAAATAGCCTACTGTTTAAATTTGAATCATGTTTCTGTGTGTGTGTGTGTGTGTGTGTGACTAGTTTTGGATAGATTATAAAGTTTTAACTCTAAAATAGACATCAAATAAGCTTTTGTTAGCAGTTTCTGCTCATATGTTAAATATATAGTATGTTTTGTCAATAAACTAATCAACTAAGATGTTATAGTGTTTGTTCCAATGCAAGCTATATCAAAATAATGAATCCTTAACTTTGAAATATGTATGATAAAATGTATTGGCCTACTAAGACATTTATGGAAAAAAGACAATTTTCTTTTCAAGATGTTTCCAACTCTAACTTTGAACCAATTCTGTAGAATGGCCCATATAACCTATTTGAACAGGATTTGTTTCCAGGTATGGCTAAAAATGTGCTTTTGACTTTCATTTATATTTTGATTTTATATATATATATATATTTATATATATATATATATATATATATATATATATATATATATATATATATATGTGTGTGTGTGTGTGTGTGTGTGTGTGTGTATTGTCCTTGCATTCTTTCTTGTGTGACACACCTGAATGAAAGGCTCATTATTATGCGGGTCTTTGTCTTCTCAGGCGAGAACCACCTAATTATTCACAATGGGGTTGGGCCGTTCACGCCCATTCGCATATTGCCTTGGCTAACAAAAAATGTTTTTTTTCACAATTTAAAAGAATCTATTGTGTGATGTCAATGATTAGGAAGGATGATTTTCAGATAATTTTGAAGCAAAAACTCTAGGCCACAACTTCCATTAGTCAAAAGTCTTGTGGACACATATTTAGTATGTGTTTTGTGGCTTTATTTCAGAAACTTTAATTTTTAGTTTTTTCAATAACCATGCATAAACAATATTCTCTCAAAAATACATGTACATACATGTTTCTCACATATTATGGTAGCCCTGTTTGTGCTAAATAGAGTGTAATTTCACCTGTGCCATTAATATGTTTATAAGCAACTGAAAAAAAACACAAATGTCAGGGCATGTCAAAACATCTCAAGGACCCCCAAAACACCTTAGACCCCAGAGGGTTAAGGTTGTCAATAGTTTTTGGAACATTTAGTGTTAGTGTTGGTTCTATAGTAGCTCTATAGTGGAAATAATAGAAAAAGTCTCACATGTTGTAATAGTTTTAACGTTTGGTCAAATGCCTTTAATAAAGTGAGTAAAGATCTTTCGTAAAGTTCTTAAAGTGACAAACTAACCTACCCTATTTCTACCTATTGCCTGATTGGCAAGTTTTAAGTTCCTTAAAAAGCCTGACTTTGACTGTTTGACTGAAACATTGTTTTTTAAGAAAGATTTTCAAGCCATGAAAGGGTGTAGGATTTTCGTTATATTGACTGCGGTACAGTACACTAAAAAACGTGAAACAGTTGTGTCAGTTATTTAAAGTGGATTTTTTTTATATGGGTCTAATCATGTTTTCTGGTTTAAACCTGTTTTGTTCAGTTTGTCTAAAAGCAAATATCACTTGTTTCCATAAGAAAAAAATTTTGTTTAAACGTCCCGTTCTTCGCGATTCCATTTTTCAAACTTTAGTCAGTGTGTAATGTTGCTGTTAGAGCATAAATAATACCTGTAAAATTATAAAGCTCAAAGTTCAATGCCTAGCGAGATATTTTACTTAACAGAAGTCCCCTTTCAAAGCCTACAGCGAACGGCCGGGTTGGACTACATCCCTCTACTTCCTTTTTTTAATGACGTAACAAGAACAGTTTTTTGACTAATCTCCGCCCACAGGAATACACAAAAAAGGGGGCATGGTCTTGTTGCGCTTCCACGGAGAAGAGGAAGACTTTTGTTTGTAGAGTGTGTTTGTCGCCATGTCGTCGATACGCTGTTATTTTCATGCCGGAGTCAATTCACATTTGTTTGGCCTTCCCAGGGACACTGTGCTTAGAGATCAATGGTTACAATTTATGTTTAACTCGGTTTCCGAAAAATATAATCCACAAATAAAACTATGTGCAGTACATTTTACCACATGTACACCTATAAAACATATATTACTAATCAAAACTCGTGCACACGTGTAACTAAGGTAGGAATAAACAATGGACTTATTTTAAAAATTCAACAACACCATCGTTAATTCGACAGACGGACAAAACCATATACCACAAGCTTTTATAACGGTTTGTAACATTTAACATTACAATATAACCAATTAAAAGTATGACAACTACTAAATAAACAGCTTACCACTGTGAAACATCCTGCAAAAGTTGTGTTTGAACAGGTTCTAATTGATTCTCTTCATCTATGTTCTCCGGGTCTGATTCCGGCTCAAATTGATAAGGTAATATGTTTGAGCTCATTGTTGTTTGTGCTAATTGTTATTTGACATTTTTACAATAACAATTAGCGCATGCATCTCCAATTTATGGTAAGAGGCGTGACCTTTCTGGGCAACGTGCAATAAGCTGCTGTTGAATCACAACACAGGAACCGCTGGCACAATCAGAACTCGTTACGTATTTCTGAAGGAGGGACTTCATAGAACAAGGAAGTCATCGGGCCATTTTTTGGACAGTGAAAACAGCGGTATACAGATAAGTAAATTGTGTGAAAAATACTGAGTTTTTTTACACGTGAAACATGAACACATGTTATATTGCACACTGTAAACACAATCAAAGCTACAAAAAAACATGAAGAACGGGACCTTTAAATAGTATTTTCACAAAATAGCTTTAGATATTAATGTGGGTTCCCTTTTGAATCGGAACTCACACCACGTCCCCTATAGGACACTTTGGGTAATGCTTTTGGCATGATGGTGTCTGAAGCACCTGTGAAAACACGTCAATTAACTTGACATTGGCCCGGGACAGCCTGTGACGTACTACTGGTGCGACCATGAGTATAAAAGGAGCACCCGTAGAACCCTTCTTTGTCTTCAGGATAATGAAGAAACACTGCCAAGCGTTTCAGAATGCCTGTGCGTCCTTGTTAGAAATTCCTGACATCTGAGGGCACACGACTGTGAGTTCTTTTGCATGGGTTGTGAGGGAGCTGAATGCGTGCATTGTGAGGATTTCTCAATGTAAAGCTCCGTTAGCATCATCCTTATTCTCGAGGGATGTGGGACGTGCATTTGGGTGATATTCCTTCAACTCTTCAAAGAGGCTGGATGTGCATTCGCGAAACTGACTACAA
Organism: Tiaroga cobitis; assembly: GCA_030578255.1. NCBI lineage: Eukaryota > Metazoa > Chordata > Actinopteri > Cypriniformes > Leuciscidae > Tiaroga > Tiaroga cobitis. The sequence continues at coordinate 12,478,978 of CM060601.1, forward strand.
GAGACAGGTAAGGAGCTTTTTCCTTTCTGTTCTCACCTGAGAGATAGTAGTTAGGGTTTTCACTAGCGTGTTTAGCTCTCGAAGGAGTTGAAGGCACTCGCAGTGATGCATTCATAGCTGTTTTCGTATGATTCCTTTCAGAGTGATAAAATCTGACGCTTGAACTCATTGCGCTCTCAAGGGGGATAAATGTGCATTTTTGCGATACGATCGCAGAAATTGATTCCACCTGGGTTTGACTCTCTTGAAGGATGAGAGTTGAGCGCCTGCACTCCACAGTTCGGGTCCCGCGGCTACCATTGCGTTAGGTGGGATCGAGCGCGGGGGTTGCACAAGAGCACAAGAGGAATCGAACAAGAACTTTTCCTTTTTTGGGTTCCTAATGTTTTATCTAATTCTAAAGAAGAGGCAGAAATAATGTAGTAGTTATTGTTATATAATTTTATTGAGCCCTTTGTGTCTCCTTTGATCTCTATGCTGAGGCAGAGAGATCATAAGGGAAACTACCTTAGATTTCAGCTAGGTTGTGGTACTGAGCTACAGGCTCTCATTGAGCCTTCTTGTTACTCCTGGGTTGGGAACGTTGTTAGGCCTCCTCTCGCTATAGAGAGTCATTTTGTTAGAGACCTCCACTAACCTGACCTCCACCCAATACTGCACTTAAACGGGAACGTTGCTAGGGCCCACTCTCACTATAGAGTTATCCTGCTGAGGCCTCCGCTCCCCCAAGCTCCACCTAGATAGCAATTCTGTTAGGCTCTCTGTGAGCTTCTTTGGGAAGCTGTCCGAGATGTATAATGTGGTTCTACTCCTCTCGCTTTAGAGAGGCATCATGGTAGGCCTCTGTTCTCAGAGCTCCATTCAGTGATGATATTCTCTTCAAAGTATTCTCAGGAATACCAAACCATTGAGCTCTGCCCATGGGCTGAGTATCTTTTTTGACTCAGCCCCGCAGGGAAGGGCGGAAGGGTGCAAGCCCGGACTTTCTCTGATAGGGCATGCAGCTCGGGCTTTGGTCGTAGGGAATTAGTCATGACAGTTACTGGTGTGTACCTCAGGGATGGGGACTCCTTTGAGACTTTGACTTGTCAGCCGATGAGGCACTCATCTCTTCAGCATGTCAGAGTGGGCATTTTGTTCCCTAAAGTGTCCTCTAGGGCACTGTTCTTCAACCCTGCTCTTGAAGAACCCCCAACACTGCACATTTTCTTTGTCTCCCTAATCAAACACACATGATTCATCTCATCAGCTCATTATCCCATGGGTTAATGAGCTGATGAGTTGAATCAGGTGTGTTTGAATAGGGAGACAAATAAAATGTGCAGTATTGGGGGTCCTTCAGGAGCAGGGTTGAAGAACACTGCTCTAGGGGATACAGTGTGAGTTCCCATTTGAAAGGGAACATCTCAGGTTAAGCATGTAACCATGGTTCCCTGAGAAGGGGAACGAGAAACTGCGTCTCCTTGCCACGCTTCAGGTATTCCTGTGCACCTCTCCTTCAGACAAAGAAGTGGATGACGTGTTCTACAGTTGCCCGTTTTATACTCATGGTCGCAATTGTAGTATGTCATTGGCTGTCACTGGGAAATGTAAACTTCATTATCATGTTTTCACACGTGCTTCAGACACCGGTCATGCTGAATGCATTCCCCAAAGTTTCCTCTAGGGGACACATTGTCTCATTCTCCCTTTTCAGGGAACCATGGTTACATGCGTAACCTGAAACGTTTAATTCTAAAAAGTTTTTTTAGTTACATAACTGAAAATATAGTGCACATTTTAAGAGGTCAGAATTTTATCCTGAAAATGAAATATATATATATATCTAGATACAGTACATTGATTAATATATCTTACTGATCCTTTTATAATAAATATTTTCTAGTACCAGATAACAATCCAAAAACGGAGCACTTTGAAGTAGCTAGATTTTTTTTTTTGTGCCCCTTATACAAATTAAAATCAGTCAGGAAATATGAGGGGAATACAAATGTTTGCCTTCTTTTCCTCCACAGAAGCACTTGCAGAAATGTAAATAAATTACCCTCAATCCAAAAACCCTCTCTGATTGCTGAAGTGTAGTCAGGGGTCATGACCTCAGAAACATTTCATACTGCTGGCAGCTAATCATCATCTGTAATCATCATAAGTAATCATCTGTCAAATTTACTTTAGACCTATTTCATATTTAATCAGTGATCACTTGAGGGAGGCCTGGCCAGGCCTGAATGTATTTCATGTGGGGCTTCCAGACAGATTGTCTACTATTAAAGAGAAAAACAAGATAAAGCCTAAAAGAACAAATGACATTTATAACATTGGATCTAGAAATACACATACAAATTTTTACAAATGGCTATTTTTTTCTGAGGCAACACTGTCCAACAGTGAAAATTCACAGTTTATAGTAAATGGACTGCATTTATAAAGCGCTTTCACAGACCCAATGGACACCAAAGCGCTTTACATTTTGCCTCACATTCACCCATTCACCCATTCACACACCGACGGCAGTGTCACCCATGCAAGGCGCCATCCAGCTTGTTGGGAGCAACTGGGGTTAGGTGTCTTGCTCATGGACACCTCGACACTTGGTCAGGTGGAACTGGGGATTGAACTGGGGATTGATTGTCTACAACCTTCCGGTTTGTAGACAACCTACATGAACCACTGAGCCACTGCCGCCCCATATGTATAGTATAGCTCCAGGCAGTGTAAGATAAATGGTGTGCCATATGCTTTTAACCAGGAAGCTGTGGTAAACGTAAAATGGAACATGAATTGTTCCACCACAAATCTAAATATAAAGTTGAATATATACTGTAGTATGTCAAACTTTATCGGCATACATACTGTATATTCACGTAGCAATTGTATAGAGCAAATCTCAGCTGCTTGATTGCTTGTATCGTCTCAAAATATAAACTATATCACCCAGCTCTAACCTGCTTAATGCAACATGAAGATATTGAGATGCTATAAACATTGACATCATGACTTTCTGTAAAGCTGAAACTGTGTATTGTGAAAAGCAATATTCACATAAATTTGACTTGACATTCATTTACATTCAACTTCAAAAAACAAATACTGAATTTTGTATACTATATCAGATAGAAAAGTCTGCCTTTAAGCTTGTGGATGACCAAGTTCCAAAAAATCGTCACCAAGCCATCTGCCAGTATGAGGAGAGCTTCCTTGCGGTTGATATGACAGGTTTTCATTATTCACGGCTGTGTTAATTCTCTCTGTGACTGGTGCCAGCAGCTCCTCCAACCCTTTTTGACCATCCCCCACTATAGACCACATCAGGAACACATTAAACATTCTTGTGTCTCCCACTCTCTCTCCATCCCTTGTTTTCGTCTCTATGCTCCTGTCCTTCCAGTGATAAAATACATGCACATACCCTAAGCACTTCCCCATTTTATGTTTTACTGCATGGTGTATGGTCATGTTTGTAGCTTATAGTTGAGGAAGAAAACAAATGCTAGGGGAAGGGGAGGCTTCAACCTCAAACATCTGAATCTATATACACATTAAAGTGGGGTCTACACTAGTGTGATAATATAAACCTCAACCGGATACAGATAATACCACTAAAAATGGCCTGACAGCTTAACTCAGCCAAACACATCTTAAAGTGCCCCTATTATGCTATTTTAAAGGCTCCTAATGTTGTTTGGGAGGTCTCCTACAACAAGTTTACATGCATCAAAGGTCAAAAAACAGTTTCATTTTCAAATAATATACAGTACATTGCACATCACCAAATTTTCAATAGCCGCGTTTCCACTGTTGGGCCAAAAACGGGCGTGCTAGTACATACCAGGGCCAGTCGCGTTTCCACTGTCACTTGAGCTTGATCAGGTCTCGTTGGCGAGGGTTTTATGGCCCACCAAATACCTTGTTCCAAAGCGGGCAAGCTTGGGTTTGAGGAGTGGTTACGAACAAAGGGCAACGAGAGGGCAACGTCGCGGATGATTTCATATACCAGCTAACATCAGCATTATACTTTTAAAATCATTTTAGCTCAACTCACTTTCAGACTGCAGTGTTTGAAATAACTTCTGTTTATGGGTGCTTTCACACCTGCCTCATTTAGTTCGGTTGAATCGCACTAGAGTTCGTTTTCCCCCTTGGTGCGGTTCGTTTGGGCAGGTGTGAAAGCAGCAATCGCACTCGGGTGCGCACCAAAAGCGGACCAAACAAGCGTACCGAGACCTCCTCAAACGAACGCTTTCAAACGAACTCTGGAGCGGTTCGTTTGTGGTGAGAACATGATCCGACCTCGAACAGACCAACTGCCAAAGAACTGTGCATTTTTCGACTACACCAGCTGCCGTAGTCCAACAAAACTATTATTTAGATTGTCAATAGCGCTCCCTTTAAGCCATGACTGACTTACCGTGTTCTGCACTCTCACTAAAACTCTCATCATAAACACTGAAGTTGTCCGCACTGCACAGTGAATCTCTTATTTATATTGCGTCTAGACTTTGTTGTTTATGAGGGGATTTGCGAAAGGATAAAGCTTGTGCACATACATTGTTGATTCTGAACATACATTGTGAGCGAATTCTCCGCATGTCAGCCGGATTTTGCTTCTCTGTTTACTTCCAGGAGTTCTGTTGGAATTTTCCCGCACGTTAATTCTGACCAATCGAAGTGCAGTTATGGAAATATGTTCAAGACACATCTGGCCAACGAGTGATGTGGATGTTGTCACGTGACTATATTTTGGTTCGTTTCATCAACTCATCAACTGGTTCGGACCAGAGCAATCAGTGTGGTGTGAAAACGAACCAAAACCCCTGAAAAAGGCGAAAAATTATACTTTATAGCATTTTTCAGGTCAAAAAAGGTTTTTCAGGTTTTTGTTCGTTTCATCAACTCATCAACTGATTCGGACCAGAGCAATCAGTGTGGTGTGAAAACGAACCAAAACCCCTGAAAAATGCTACAAAGTATAATTTTTCGCCCTTGGTCCGGACTAAATGAACCGAACTACAGATGTGAAAGCACCCTATGAACTGATGTGAATTCTGATTACCACATAAGGCAGAAATATTTATATGCAATGGAAAAGACTAGGCGCGACCGCTTGAAGAAATCAGATAAATCATACCCCACCACAGACACAGAGATAGAGCCCGCCGTGACGGCAGCGCCAGAGCCATCGCCTGACCCCAACATCACCCCAGAAGTCTGAACCCAATAGAAAGTTATATAACTCCACCTCGGCCCGTTGACCAGTCGGCTCTACTTTGGCTCCTTGCCCACTCAGCTCAACCTGGGACCGTCGTCCATGTGGCTCTACCAATCATCCTTGTCCCTCTGGCTCTGCCTTAGTCAGTCATGGCTCTGCCTACACCATGGACTTTGGCTGATCCTCGTCCCTCCACCCCTTTGGCTCCGTCAGGCTCTGCCTTCCCTTTGGCTCCACCTTGGCCCTCAGTCACACCGGCTCCACCTCAGTCCTCCGGCACCCTGGCTCCCCCTCGGCTGCTCATCACCCGGACCGTCAAAGAAGGCTCAACCCTGTCTCCTCCCTCTATTGTCTCTGCCATGGTGTTTAGCTTTGCGCCCACCTCCAGAGCGAACAGCCTCCCTCCTCTCTTGGACCCTAGTTTCCCTAGTAAGTTTCCATGGTTACTGATTATGTTACACACCTGTTTCAGTTTCTGTTGATTAGCTACCCTGTGTATTTATAGTCCTCAGTTCTCACAGTTCTTGGTTCGATGTTGTCTACCGTGGTTGTACATTCCTGTATTTCTTGGTTTTTCCTGCGTATTCTGTGTTGGATTTTAGATTTCTTAAAGACTTTTTTTCTTTAAGAAAAAGTCTCCTGTGTTGTTCGATTTATGCAACCACCCATGACAAACACAACTTAAGACACTCAAACACAGCTTAAAGGACACTATATAGCTCAACACATTTTAACACACCCTATACAGCTAAACACAACTTAATACAGGCCAATACAAGTGTAACATTGAAAATTCACATAACATATCCACAAACTACTGAATTATTTGTATCTATATTATTTTTAACATAAGCGTCGGTTTCACTGCTTGAAATTGCAAACTGGTATTTATTAACTTATTTTTTATTTATTATCATAATCATAAACATACTGGTTTGTAGCGCAAATAGTTTAGCAGCACAGATATGAAATACCAAGGCATTCACTTCAATCACGACTATCCTCTAATTGTCTAAATTAAGTCTCTGTAATTCTGCTCTAATAGCCCTCCATTAGTCAAATAAAGATTTACTCACAAACAAACTGCTGCGTTCTCCAGACCGAACAGATCCCAGTTCCAGCCAGCATTAAACTACATTAACAGAGCTGGCCAGACCCCAGGACACTCAACCAGACCTCTCTGGAGAACCACATGCCATTGTACGCTTGGGTGAGGTCCATCTAAGGACAGGTTGGATTATGTAAAGATCATGCACAGCCCCAAAATCGATCAATTACAATTTCAATGGAGAAAACCAATTTACCGGGAACACAATGGCCAGAGCAGTGGTTGAATTCGACACAATTGCTTTTAGATTATGAGGACACAGTAAACACAGTATCTGTCTGTGATTTCAGCAGGGTTTGGACAGAATGATTTATTCCGGACAGCACAGGAGACCCTAAATTAAAAGCGTGTGATTGGTATGTTATAAAAAGAGAGGGGGGAGAGAACCGAAGAATGGAGAGATGTTTGATGATGAAGCATGTGTGAACGTCCACAGGGATTTAAGCACAGCTGGTTCATCTTTTTCATTTGGATAGTCTTGTTCCAGATCAAATAGGCTGAATGCACGACCAATTGGGCATCATGCAGAGACATTAGATGTTTCTGTATTTTAATTGGCTCCTGGAGGTGTTTCAATAACTGTTAAATTATTGATGCCAGGAGAGGAAATGGCGAATTCTCGTTTAAAAAAAATAAAAAATCTTTGATGCTTTCTGTGCTCTGCTCTATATGCTGCAGTGGATGCTGGGTAATCTGCAAAGATCTATCCCTTGAGGAAAATAACTGAAAGAGTGTTAGTGAGCTGCCAATGAGGGGCAGCAGTTCGACAGTTGCCATGGTAACACCCTATCCCTGATCTCTTTAGAAGGGAATGCTCTAAAAATCACAGCATCTGATTCTGCATTGTGACTAGACATAAAGTGATACCCAAACATACAGTTTGTCTCACTGTATGCTGTGATCCTCAGATCTTCATCTGTAGAGTACACCTCCCCTGGGCTACATGGGAAAGGCATAGAGGACAAATACACAGGCTGTTTTTTATTTTTTATTTTTTAAGGCCTGAAATAGTCTAATGGTGCAGCTTTTGTTTAGAACAACCAGAACAAACAGAAGACATTAGACAGAAATAAGGGAGCTGTTGTACTTTTTAAACAGTATATATTTAATGACACAAGGCCATAGTTATGGCCTTGTGTCATTAAATATATACTGCAATCTTTTGAATTAGAGAATTGCAAAATTATCTTTTTGAATTAGAGAATTGCAAAAAAAAAAAAAAAAAAAAAAAAAAAACTTTTGTGAGTGGCTCACACATGCGGCTATGACTGTGTCCTAAAGTCCTCCCTAACTGTGATATAACAAGAACCTGAGGCTCTTCAGTCATGAACACACAAAAGCAGGCAAACACATTAACAGCACAAATGAAGGTCAGCAAACAGCCTCACTGAAACAAAGTAATTTATCAATCTACTATAATAATATAATATAATATAATATAATATAATATAATATAATATAATATAATATAATGCTGTTCATTCTTTCACTATCAAGATGGTGTTAGTCTCTTAGATTCTTTGCATTTGCTAGTCAAGTGATGGATGCATGGTGGGTTTTTTTTGTTCTCACTGAATATGACTATACCATACGATAGCAAAAGACATGTCAAATGCATTTATGTGCATCCAACACATGACTAGCAAACTCAAGGAATCTATATTATATTATATTATATTATATTATATTACATTATATTATATTATATTATATTACATAGACAGACCAGAGATAAGCTAATTATATAAAGCAATTTAAAATATTATTTATTAAACCCCATTATAATCTAGTGGTTTGATTATTTCTTTCATTTAAGAAAGTAAGTAATATTGGAACCAGACATGCGTTGAGCAGAGGGTTTCTGATACGATGGAGAAAAGTAGGGCACAAGCAGTGGGAATGAGAACAAAGAAGATGGAGAATGCTTACACTCCTCCCCCCTCCCTGACCACATCTCACAACAACCATTCACTTCTAGACCGTCTGGTTACCAAGGAAACAGCACCTGCAAAGAAAGGCACCATGCCTGAGAATACCATATCTGATCCAGCAGGTCATGTGTTTGTTAAGAGACAACGTTGTACAGACTGTAATGCTGTACTGTGGACAGTTTGTATAAAATGGTGGCTGCAAATTCAGGCAATTCACCCATCTTCCATAAGGGGGATAGTCAGTCATTTCATTGAGTGTATAGTTTTGGAATATTCCAAAACAAATACCCCTTTTCCAACCAGTAAACTGAATTGTGTGGACTGCTTTAAAATTTTAATGAAGACATTTTTTTAAAGCTGATGTTAGCGTTCTCTGCATGAGAGCTGGAGTCACCATGCAAAAGACCCCTCAATCTACAGTGTGTTTATAAAATAAGGTAATTGCATTATTCAGATGACCAAGGGTCTAATATTAATGACTCATCACAATTTAATCTAATAGTAAGCAAATTTTTGCAGGACAGGAGAGGTGCCAAAAGAAATATGTAACCATATTTTTTTTTAACAAATAAACACTGCTGCAACCTTCATCATATGCTCCATATCATTAATTCCAAACATCCCCAAAGACTAGAAAATTGCATTGAATCTCTGAAAATGTGCAAGTACAGATGAATATTGTATTATGACCAGGGTTGAGTGAAACTAAAAAAAGCACAGACAAGTTTCTCTTGATCTTCTAAGGTGAAGTTCTCACACGTCTTTCAACAGAAATGTATTATATCTCATGGGACATATCAATCTATGGTGACCACAACATGACTAAACTTTCCTCGAAATCAGCTTCGACATTATACTTCACATACTGTATATGCTGAGGAAGAACAAATATTACACATCAGACCTTCTATTTATAAACAGAAATTAAATAAGCTTTCCAGCTGTTGGACCACACCCCCAAAAAACAACAAAAAAAGGTCTCAATTACGACTGTAATCATGGTTCCCTGAGTAGGGTAACAAAACTTTGCATCTTGGATTGACGCTATGGGGAACGTCATCAGCGTGATGGTATCTGAAGGACATGATTGAAGCAACAATTTTATTGGCCAACAACAGTCCATGACATCATTACCGGAGTGCCCATGAGTATAAGAGAAATGTACGTCATCAACTTCTTTGTCTGAAGACAACGTGCAGGCAGGCATGAGGCATGCAACAAGATGCAGTGTTTCGTTGCCTTTCTCAGAGAACCATGGTTACAGTCATAACCTGAGATGCTCCCTTTTGAAGCAGAACTCTACACTGCATCGTGGATTGACGCTATGGGGAACAAATACCCACTCCGCCATGCTGAGGGAATGTTGGAAGCTATCTCATTAGCTGTTTTTATGCACAGACATAATGGGCATTGCATAAACTAACTCTACAGACTTACTTAGCCGGAGTCAGATGCGTCAATCATTCAGGGTGCATCCTTCCCTCAGGTCTTGTTATTCCAGCGTCTCGCCTCCTGTGTGACCCACTTCTCAGAGGAGGAGCACAAGTGGCCACGATCTCCCTCTGCCCTGCTTCCAGTCATTATACTGTGACGGACCCGAACCCCCAGAGATTTTGGGTGCAAATTTGGATCTGCGCGGGATGTACTTCCAAAATGCCGCTGACTGTGCCCTCGCATCTCTTTCCAACCACCGTCTCAAAAGAGGATGATTCACTCTGTGAAAGATAGCCCACAAGCGTATCTTCAAGAGGAAGCATCCACAAATATCATCGCTCGTGCAATCCCCCCACATTCGAATAACTTAGAATATTAGAAAGGATAGATGCGAGCTGAATATAGTTTCCTCCACGACTTCTCCACCTCTACGTGGAGGTCAGGAAGAAACTGAAGGCTATGAGAAGTATGATTATGGCCTGCCTGGAATCGCTCGTCTAATTTGCCATGAGCAACCTCCTGTCCATCATGCCCCTACATCAGATCCAATCTAGTAGTGGTGCGGGCCATAAATTCCAACACAGAATATGCGGGGCTGGCAGGCTGAGAGGGCTCAATACAAGCGATATACTCCCCCTCTTCAACCGCATTTGCCTCTTTTTGTCTGGATGGTGCCAGCACCATGCTATGCTATCATGCTATGCTATTTGCTGTAGAGACAGCACATTCCGATCCAACAGTTTGCTTGAAACGGTTACTAAGGAACATCAAAGAGCCATACCTTTTTCAAATTCCTCAGCTGGCTCGATTTGTGATTCTCACGACTCTAACCTCCATTGTGCCTTGGCTACATCAGGGCCCAAGCCACGTTGTGCAGACGCTTGTCCCTCATCTCTCGAGAGTGAAGTTAAGTCTGATTGGAGCTTCCTCATTACAAATTACTCACAATGGTCACATTCAGAACTTTCGAGAACTGAACGCGCATACTCCTCACCCAAAAACCAAATGCACAAATCATGTGTCCTCAAGTGTCCAAAAACTGGGACACAGAGGCACACACTTCCTGATACACTTGTCTGAGTTTTCCAAACTAAATCATCTTCACAAACGCTACTAAAAACAAATGGCTCCAGAGGACAAAAAAGCTGATAACGTACATTATACTCTGGTAATGACGTCATGGACTGTCGTCGGTTGATTTACACACACACTTCAGACACCTTCGATCCAAGATGCAGTGTTGAGTGTATGTATATATATATATATATATATATATATATATATATATATATATATAATATATATAATATATATAAATTCAAATATCGAAACTGAACTGGCCTATATTTTCAGTTTTAAAGGCGCCCCTGAGCAAACAACCTCAATAGTTAGTTCGTGAAGCACCACCATCTTGTGTCTGAATAGCCAGCAAGATTTTACTACTCAGGAATAACCTCTCATAATGGTTGCCAGTTTCTATTATTCTCACATAACATTACAAATCAAGTTCATAGACAAGATAGTCTGTCTTGCAATGTCACATATTATTACAGGTCAACCTGGAAATCTTGGTCAGCGGCAGCATTCAGCTAATAATAATAATAATAATATTTTAGAATAATGATGGTGTCCATATAATATACAATACATTCATGCTAAATAGCTTTGCTCATTTTCTATCTCTTAGTGGTCTCTATAAAATTCTCTTAAATCAATATTTCATGTCCATGTGTTTATTACACCAGGGCAATGTACAGTCAGTTGGTCATTAGAAAAATAAACTAATTTAGGGTGATGCAATTCCTGATCACCCTGTCTGTACTATACTTATTACGTTTTACACGGCCACTTGTCAATTGGCAGATACAATCATTCTTAAAATAAAATCTAGATTTACCTCACCATTTGTTTATTGCTATTTCATCTATCTACCTAATAAAACAACGATTTTATTATAAATAGTTTTCCTTAGCTCTGATGTTCATTGAGCCAACTCTAATTCTGAGTCTGATTTAGGATGAAAACCAGTTTACGAAAAAGACTAATACAAATCTAATCAAATAAATCGTCACATTTTCTTTGTGCTCATGCAAAATTCAAGGTGATGGAGGCTGAAACACATTTACACAAGATCCTTTCCTTACTTCTATGGGCATCGAATGGCTTCAAATGACTGATAAGAAGCTTATATCATAACTTGAACAAGAAAATGACCCCTCGGATTTGTGAATTTTAAAACACATGACTCGGGTAGAGCAGATATCTTTGATGTTTTATTGTTGACCTTGGTCGTAATATTTTAGCTACGATAGCCAATCAGACAGAGAAAATCTTTGTTAGTCTTTAGATCCCTTAATTACGTATAATTGATCGGGCAGTCAAATTTAATCATATTTAGGCATTAAATCGTAAGATTCGTGGGAAAACGCTTCTGGTGAGCAGTTCTCTCTGGCGCCCTCATAAATATTCTCATCAGGACCTCACCACACGTCTCACGGACACATTTCACCGTTGGATTTAACGCACAAATACCCGCAGACATGCATGTGCTATGATCCATATGTCATCCAAGATTTAACATTTACGTTAATAGATTTCATTTGTTTAAATCTTACCTCATGTTCAGCAGCGTTGGTGGTGTTTATTGGGCGTGGAGGCGCTACTGTCTTTTTCTGTGGGGATGATGATGCCCTGCATTCAGTGATGCTGCGCGCTCTGATGTCACGCCTCTCTCCCTCTCCCTCCCACACACACAACGCTTTTCTCCTTATTTTATTATTATTTTTTTATCTCGAACGTAAATATTGGCAGGGAAATATGTCAAAATCTATATTTTGTCATTATTTCATACAATATATATATACCGTGCTGGTCTGAATGATTTGCCCCCTTGGTAAATATGATCAAAGATGGCTGTAAAAAATAAATCTGCATTGTTCATCCTTTTGGTATTTTATAAAAAAAAAATGCAAAAATCTAACCTTTCATTGAAGTAAAATAATTGAAAGTGGGGGGGGAAATCACATTATGAAATAAATGTTTTTCTCCAAAACACGTGGGGAACAATTATTTTCCCCCTTTTATAAAATATTTTTGCAACCTCCTTTTTCCAAGATAACAGCTCTGAGTCTTCTCCTATAATTCCTGATGAGTTTGGAGAACAACTGACAAGAGATCAGAGATCATTCGTCCATACAGAATCTCTCCAGATCCTTCAGATTCCCACATCCATGTTGGAGCTTCTTCTCAGCCTTCTTCTCTTCACACATTTTCTATAGGTTCAGGTCAGGGACTGGGATGGCCATTGCAGATGCTTGGTTTTGTGCTCAGTGACACATGTTTGTTTTGATTTTGATGTTTGTTTTTGGATCACTATCCTGTTGGAAGATCCAAACATGGCCCGTTATAAGATTTCTTGCAGAGGTTGTCTAGTTTTGATTTTTTATCTGTTGATATTTGATCGAACCCGCCCCGTTTGACGTTCCAGTAGTGTCAGTTACTTTTCAAACATTCTATGGACAGATGAAACAAACAAAACAAAACAAAAAAAAAAGAGCTTTTTGGCAGCAAACACTTAATATGGGTTTGGTTCATACAGGGATAAAAAAGTACCCCATGTGTAAAATGAAATACTGTGCTGTTTCTTTAATATTGTAGGCCTAATTTTCTACCAGAGGTCCTGGACATACATATCCAGGATACATGTTCAGATACATGGCATCATGGATTCGATCAAATACCAACAGATATCAAATCAAAACCTGACAGCCTGTGCTAGAAACCACACAAGGATACATAAAGGCAAGTGTCATCTATATAATGAAGGTACATTTTGAATGAAAGGTTAGACTTTGTTTTTCAAAAAAATAAATATTGTTCATTTATGCCAGATGGAGGAAAGTTGTCACATGTGTGACATACGTATATACAGCACCGGTCAAAAGTTTGGAATCATTACTATTTTTAATGTTTTTGATGAAAAATACAGAAAAACAGTAACACTTTCCTCCGGACACTCACATTATTCTCTTTCTGACAAACGATACTCTTTCCACTCATGGAAGAGCTTTTTTGAGAGTTAACGGAGGTCAGCGTGCGCCAGCAACAATTTGCGGAGCATTTGGCCACACACCAGACCCAGGCTGATCAGGAAATCGCCGCTCTTCACACTGCCGCCAGACAGCGCGTTCCGTTACCCGACCCACGGGTTCAGGCCGCCCATCTGCTCCCCAAAATGACCATCCATGATGACGTCGAGGCATATTTGCAGATGTTCGAGAATACTGCTACAACGGAAGGGTGGGACCCGGATGACTGGGACTGCGCACTCGCCCCTCTTCTCACTGGTGAAGCCCAGCGCGCCTTCTTCAGCCTCCCCACAGCAACGGCAGAAAGGTATGAGGATGTAAAAAGGGAAATTTTGGCTAGAGTGGGGTTATCCCCAGTGTGCGCAGCCCAGTGCTTCCATGACTGGTCATATCAGACAAGACGCCCCGCAAGTACTCAAGCGGCCGAACTGTCTCGTATAGCGCAACATTGGTTGATGGATGGAGAGCCCACCCCTGCCCAGGTAATGGAACGCGTGGTCATTGACCGCTTTCTTCGGGCCTTGTCCCGCTCCTACCGCCAGGCTGTGGGTATGCGAAATCCTACAACTTCATCAGAGCTAGTGGAGGCGATTGAACTGGCGGAGGCGGGCCACCGTCGTGAGGCTGGGGAGCGAGTACCACGTTTCCTCCGGAGGGCGGCTCCAGAACAGCGCACACCAGGCACACCAGCACAAGGCGCTTCACGACCAATAAGCAGAACGGTGGCCCCGAAGCCACAAGATGAGTCCATGCCAACAGCGCCCTCTTCCCCCAAAATTCGCGCTTGGTTGGCAGGGTGTGCGGTGCACCACGAGCTCCCCAGGAGAGCCCCAGAGACCGAGATCAAGATCAACGGCCGGCTATTCAAAGCAGTCCTCGACTCGGGCAGCGCCGTCAGCCTCGTCAGGGCGGATATTCTTCCTCCACGCAACGAGACCAAGGCGCTATTACCTATCACCTGCGTGCACGGAGACACACGACAGGTGCCTGCTCGGCGCGTCACCATCTCCGCGGCATCGGGGTCCTGGCCCATAGAAGTTGGGCTCATTAAAGATCTGCCCGTGTCTGTGCTGCTGGGCCGAGACTGGCCGGGCTTCGAAACCCTGCTCAACGACGCCACACGACCTATCCAACCCAGTAGGGGTCGCCGTGGGCGACGACCAGCAAAGAATCCCCGCAGACGCCCAGTTCTCTTGGCCTCTGACAGTGGGAGAGATGGTGAGTCCCCTTACCTTTCCTCTAATCTTTTCTATGATCTGTACCAACAGGTCTCGGGGGGGCGGCTCTTTTGGCCGTGCTCAGCGGGAGGACGAGCGTCTGAAACACTGCTGGACGCAGGTCTGTGTGATGAATGGAGAAGACACCCGGCCAAAACCCCACCCTTGCCCCCACTTTGTCATAGAAAACGGCCTACTCTATTGTGTCACTCAGCGGAGGGGAGAGGAAAAACACTGTTAGTGGTGACGCGCTCGAAGACAGAGACGATCCTGCAATTGGCACACTCCCACCCATTGGCAGGACACCTCGGCGCAGCTAATACCATCCAACGCATTCGAGACCGGTTCCACTGGCCTGGCCTGGAGGCCGAAGTGAAGCAATTCTGTCAAGCCTGTCCGGTCTGCCAGAAGACGTCACCTAAACCACCAACCCCCACACCACTCATACCGCTGCCCATCATTGAGTTGCCCTTCGAGCGCATCGGGATGGATCTGGTAGGGCCGTTACCAAAGTCAGCCCGGGGACACGGACACATCCTCGTCATGGTCGACTATGCCAGCCGCTACCCCGAAGCAATTCCACTCCGGAAAGCCACCGCGAAGAATATCGCCCACGAGCTCTTCCTACTGTTTAGCCGAGTTGGTATACCGGTGAAAATCTTGACCGATCAGGGAACACCGTTCATGTCCCGGCTAATGGCCGATCTCTGCCGCTTACTCCAAGTGAAGCAGCTGCGGACGACTGTGTACCATCCTCAGACGGACGGGCTCGTCGAACGTTTCAACCAAACCCTCAAACAAATGCTGCGACGGGTGGCAGCCGAAGATAAACGGGACTGGGACCAGATGTTGCCCTACATTCTGTTCGGTATACGGGAAGTTCCCCAGGCGTCCACAGGCTTTACCCCCTTCGAGCTCCTCTTCGGACGACAACCTCGAGGGCTGCTCGATGTGGCAAAAGAGGCGTGGGAACACCAGCAGCCCACCCCGCACCGGTCCCTAGTCGAGCACGTCGCCGAGACGAGACAACGGGTAGACCGCGTCATGCCCCTAGTCCGGGAACATCTGGTAAAAGCCCAGCAGGCACAACAACGCCATTATAACCGTACAGCTCACCCCCAAGAGTTCCAAACGGGCGATCGGGTTATGCTGTTAGTCCCCACCGCAGCCTGTAAGTTCCTGGCCACTTGGCAGGGCCCGTATACAGTTGTAGAGAAAGTGGGACCTGTAACGTACCGAGTACGACAACCTGGGAGACGGAGCCCCTGAGCAGCTGTACCACGTAAACCTGCTGAAGAGGTGGGTGGGGACCAAAGGTGGATACCAACCCCAGTCTGTCGGGGAAACAAAAGGCTGAATTGGGACACCTGATTGGTCAGTTTTCAGATGTGTTCTCTACAGTCCCCAGGCAAACCAGTCTGGTACAACACGACATTATAACACCGCCGCGGGTCATCGTAAAACAACGGCCCTACCGTATTCCAGAGGCTCGTCGGCAAGCTATCGAGGAGGAAATCCAACAGATGTTGAAGTTGGGGGTGATCGAACCATCACGCAGCCCGTGGTCCAGTCCAATTGTCCTAGTCCCGAAGCCAGATGGCACCCTCCACTTTTGCAACGATTTCCGCCGCCTCAATGAAGTCTCAGAGTTCGACGGATACCCAATGCCCCGGGTGGATGAACTCCTAGACCGTTTGGGAAAGGCCCGGTATATTTCCACTCTGGACCTGACGAAGGGTTATTGGCAGGTACCCCTCTCCGAAAGTGCCAACCCGAAAACCGCCTTCTCAAGCCCAACTGGCCACTGGCAATATCGGACCCTTCCCTTCGGGCTTCACAGGGCACCGGCCACGTTCCAGAGGCTGATGGACATCGTCCTTCGACCACACCAGCAGTATGCAGCGGCATACATCGATGATGTAGTCATTCATTCGGAGCGTTGGGAGGACCACCTAGACCATCTGCGGAGGGTGCTGACGGATCTTCGAAGGGTTGGACTCACCGCCAACCCTCGCAAATGTCACCTGGCCCTCTTCGAGGGCTTCCAGGTTGGACGGGGCCTCATTAAGCCACAGGAGTTCCTTGCGCTCCAGGACTTCTGCTTCTTCGTCCGCCACCGAGCCGGAGCCTCCAACGCCAATGCAGACTCTCGCGGATTTGGTCAGCCTTTTCAGGTCTGTCAGGGGTCACTCCCCACCCAACCCCGGTTTCCCCCTTGTTGCTTCCGTATGTTTCCACCAGGACCAGGACAACACTTAGCGGGGGGGGCGGGGGGGGGGGGGGGGGGGGGGGGTTGACGAGCGTCCTATGCACTCATCAGTGTTGCCCTGGCAAAGACTCGAAACACCTGTGCTCGCTCATCATGGCTCGCTCGGCCACACCTGTCATCAATTCCCACACAGCCATATAAACGACATGAGGCTGAACAACAGGGAGGAACAGGCCTCTTGAAAGCTGAGAACTAATGTGTCGTCTCTTGTTCTTTTCCAGAAACCAGCATGTGACCGAACTACCGAACTGATGGTCAGGAACAATGCTCAGGTAGGCCGTGGCATTTAAACGATGCCCAATTGGCACTAAGGGGCCTAAAGTGTGCCAAGAAAACATCCCCCACACCATTACACCGCCACCACCAGCCTGCACAGTGGTAACAAGGCATGATGGATCCATGTTCTCATTCTGTTTACGCCAAATTCTGACTCTACTATCTTAATGTCTCAACAGAAATCAAGACTCATCAGACCAGGCGACATTTTTCCAGACTTCAACTGTCCAATTTTGGTGAGCTCTTGCAAATTGTAGCCTCTTTTTCCTATTTGTAGTGGAGATGAGAGGTACCCGGTGGGGTCTTCTGCTGTTGTAGCCCATCCGCCTCAAGGTTGTGCGTGTTGTGGCTTCACAAATGCTTTGCTGCATACCTCGGTTGTAACGAGTGGTTATTTCAGTCAAAGTTGCTCTTCTATCAGCTTGAATCAGTCGGCCCATTCTCCTCTGACCTCTAGTATCAACAAGGCATTTTCGCCCACAGGACTGCCGCATACTGGATGTTTTTCCCTTTTCACACCATTCTTTGTAAACCCTAGAAATGGTTGTGCGTGAAAATCCCAGTAACTGAGCAGATTGTGAAATACTCAGACCGGCCCGTCTGGCACCAACAACCATGCCACTCTCAAAATTGCTTAAATCACCTTTCTTTCACATTCTGACATTCAGTTTGGAGTTCAGGAGATTGTCTTGACCAGGACCACACCCCTAAATGCATTGAAGCAACTGCCATGTGATTGGTTAATTAGATAATTGCATTAATGAGAAATTGAACAGGTGTTCCTAATAATACTTTAGGTGAGTGTATATATATATATATATATATATATATATATATATATATATATATATATATATATATATATATATATATATATATATATATAAATATATATATATATGAAATCTGTGATACTTTTTCAATATTTGTTGATGAAAAAAAGTTTAAAAGAACCGTATTTATTCAAAATATAAATCCTTTCTAACAATGTAAATCTTTATCATCACTTTTATCAATTTAACACATTATTTCTGAATAAAAGTATTAATTTCTTTCAAAAAAGAAAGAAAGAAATGACTGACTCCAAACTTTTGGAAAAAAATGTTTATTCATCAAAGAATCCTGAAAAAAGTATCACAGGTTATAAAAAAATATTAAGCAGCACAACTGTTTCCAACATTGATAATAAATCAGCATATTATAATGATTTCTGAAGGATCATGTGACACTGAAGACTGGAGTAATGGCTGATGAAAATTCAGCTTTGCATCACATAAATGAATAATATTTTAAAGTGTATTAAAATAGAAAAAATAATATTTTAAACTGTAACAATATTTCACAATATTACATTTTTTTCTGTATTTTTCATCAACTAAATTCAGGCTTAATGAGCATAAAATAGACTCTTTTCAAAAATATTAAAAATAGTAATGTTTTCAAACTTTTGACAGGTACTATATGTATAAATATAACTACACAACTATACAAAGGTTTTGTAGGATGGCATGTACTTTTACTATTCTCTTGGACTATGGCGAACCTTGGAATAAAAAAAAAAGGCCAACATCACTAGTTTGGAAGACTATATGGGAAAATCGTTAACGGTAGTTTAAAACAACAAAATAACACATTTATAGTGGTTAAAGTGAAACGTTAATATGTGTGCAGCACTCTCTTTTAAAAAAATGCTGTCACTATCTCGTAACATGCTAATATATTAAAATAGATTTCATTTTTGGTAAGCGTTTTACATTCAAACATCTTGATCATCATGGAATACGCTATTGATTCCTTTGTGAGGATTAAGATCTAAAAAAATATTGTATATAAATTAGTCAGTAGTTTTATAAAAAGTCAGTAGTCTTTTTGCAAAAGAGTATTGCGTATAGGCTAATTTAAACGGCATGCCATAAAATAATTATATTTCAGTATTGGATTGAAAACAATGATTTCGAATTAAGGGGCAGTAACCATTTGATCTGTGATGCCAATGAGTAACAGGGACAACTTCATGTACTTGAGGTATAGGCCTACACGTCACATGCTTGTTCATTATATATGTACACATGTACATAATCAAATCTGTCCAACACTGCTGTAAAATGCTTGCTTTGTCGATTCATCAGAAAACCATTGGAGGGAGACAAATACTAATACACCACTGAACAAAAGTGATCATCCTGACGACAAGATGAGCACATAAGTGTGGGAGTCTGTTGTTCTTGTTTACATATCGCAAGTTAAATGCGTCAATGCGTTATTCATACAACCTGATTACATCCGCAGGTGTATATGGCATCTGACCCAATCTCAAAATAATGTGTTGTATAGTGATGATTTAACCTTATCATAACCATATATAACCACATATAGTGGCGTTTATAGACTAATATAAAGTCTATCAGCATTTTAGACCGTTTATTTCTTAAAAAAACAATATTTTCTCATAGATATCAAATTTTTTATTCTGTTTTTTTTTTTTTATCATTCCAGCGCCTCCATCCATGCCCAGTGTGAGCCATAAAGGACAAAATGGTGTTTTATTAATAACATCCCCATGTAGTGACGGAACAATGTTGTATGATCAACATGGCGTAGATGGAGAACAGTTTAACGGTATAGAGCAGGTGGGGTTTTTGTTCTCTTCGTGTAACGGGACACAGGACGCGGGGGTGAGCCGCATATCGCGTGCTTGCGTGCGTCAGAGAGGACGTGGTAGGACAGCTGGAGCGCGCGCAACCGCCCGCCCGCCCGAAGAGCAATAACAGCATTTTCATCGACATCACTCGATTTACGCCATGCAAATAACACGAGAAAATGAAACGGGACTGGTACAACAGAGAATGTAAGACATTTGTCGTGTATCTGATCTTCTAATGCTTCCTATAATTTATGACTAACACGATTTGGGACGTTTCAACACAGTCGCCAGGTAAGAATATATTGCTTTTAGTATACTAATATTAATATGTAAAGCGTTTAGACAAATGCGGCTTTCGTGTAGGCTATCGATACGCTCATGTCTTTGACGCGCGTCCTTGTAGAATTTCGTGTGACGGACCGCAATAGCATCTTTAGGCGCATAGCCACGTTTGACTCTGAGGAGCCTTTGCATTTTATGATTCATTGCCTGTGCGCGCGAAAGATACTCTTTTGACGACAAAGCGATTATCGACTTCACGCGTAGGCTACTAGCTCTTCCTTTTTATAAATGACGTTTCGTTCAGTGCGAATGTATGTGAAAAAAGCTCGGATGATCTATTTGTTTCCGTGTGAATGTGAACGCGACATGTGATTTAGTTAAACAAAATTCTAAATAGCGTGTGGTGTTATCCACGGCCTCTCATTGCTTCAAAATGCTTGTATATTTATGTTGCATGGCCTATTTATGTGCTTTATTACCCAACTAAAATAACAGGATGCCTGTTTTGAATGTTGCCTAATTACATCTTTACGCGCAATATTGACGCCAGTTGAAACAGCAAACCCCGTTGATTAAGAGATGCGGACCATCTCAGTTCTGCATTCCATCAGAGATTTCAAGAACTCGGGATCGAGCTTGAGTTTGAGTTGGTGGGCTGTGGTATTTTTAGACATCACATGCGATAGACGTTTGTATGTCTCTTGTAGCCTTTCAGACAACCTCATTTAAAATCCTTAATTACTTACCTCAGGGGAAATAGCTGTGGATATGAAGTATTTTTTAAAAATGTTTTTGCTAAAAATTCACATAATCAGTGTCGACCAGTAACATTATGTTGTGTAGCCTATATTAAAGGAAATCTAAACTTTTCTTAGATTACACATTTTCCTTTCACTATAAATAGTTTCAACTCAGTGTATGAATTAGCTGCAGTGACGTAAATTAAACCCACTGTTTGCCAGTTGGTTACTAGGGTAACTGACAGAAAGATGACATGCAACATTAGAAATCTTTTTTATCTTTTCTTTTTGGCCCAATCTGTCTTCTTCTCATTCTTGATTTTGCTCATTCTCTCAATCACCCTATACATGCCCCTAGAGGTCTGTTTCCACAGTAACCGGATTCCCAGAGTCCCCAAAACATGCACAACTGAGAGGTCCCTAAGTGGCTCAAGGAGAATCTCTAATACAGCTTAGGTGTTCAAAGGCCTGATGTATACTGGCATCATGCAAACTGGTACAAATCAGCAAAAAACAAATGCAATATCGTCTACTGCGGTGCCTGAGTGGGTACCGTGCACCCATAGCCAACCAAGCAGACACAGGCTTTGGAATATTAACCATGGTAAAATCACAATCCATAGTTCCGAATAGATTAATGCTTTATAAAATGGAGACACCAATATTCAATAGATATATTTATTGACGTTAATAAGAGTAAAGGCCCATTCACACCAAGGATGATAACTATAACAATAACAATAAATAATTCTAAGAGAATGTGAAATCCACAGCACAGCTTTAAAGACAACACAGTGGACTCATATCACTTGAATCAATTTCAGGACAATTTTACAGACATACTTAATAAAAAATGTTAGCACACTTGGTCATATTTATGAGAGGAAAAGTAAAAAAATAAAAAATGTTAGCACACTTGGTCATATTTATGAGAGGAAAAGTAAAAAAAATATGACATTAAAAGTCATAATAATAATAAGATTAAAACTTTAAATTTGTATTATGACTTTTTAGAATAAAATAATTTCATAATTTTGACTTATTGTCGTTTTGACTTTTTATTTCATTATTATGACTTAGTATTTCATAAGTTTGACTTTTTATAAAAAAATAATTATACACATACAAATGTATTATGAATTTGTATGTGGTAATATTTACCAAAACATTTTTTTTTTGGGGCAAAAATTGGCTTCCATACACTTCAGCCATACATGTCAATAAAATTATGTCATGACATGACAATGCTGATAGGCTGATGGCACCACAAAAACGTGAACTATCCTGCTTCACTTGTAGGGTACAACGGGGCTAAAAGCACACCTTAAGAAAAAAATAGCTTTTAACTACTCCCATAGTGTATGATTGCAGTAAAATATATATGTTTGTATTTATGGAGCAACAGATTTTGTGTGAAAAAATAGATAAATGTGTGATAAATTAAAAAATCGTATTAATGTATGAGGGCTTTTTACCTTTCACACACAAGGTAAAAGGCTCACCAGCATGGGGCAAAATGCACTGCAGTATTGATACAAATACTTTAGCTAAAATACTATGTTTTTAATAATGTCTAAGTTACTTGTTTGAAACATTCACAAGAATTCATTTTTGTTCAATAAATATACTGTCATTAAAATATGTTAATATAAAAATTATTTTATAAAGTAAAGATTCTGAAAGCATTGAAGGAGATCCCATCATAATTTAATACAGATTTACAAAAGTAACAATAAATTATATTTTATTATATTTTTTATATCACACACACACATATATATATGCCTATATATATATATATATATATAATTTTTATTTATTTATTTAAATATGATGGTTATATTATAAATATGGTAATTATCTCTAAGGGAGACACCCAACTTGATATACCGGTATAATATTTACCATCTAACCATGTCATGTCAACAAATGGAAAAGTGCAGAGGAAAAACAGCAGGGGCGCCCCAAATACTATACTTTTACATATTCTTCCGTTATTTTAAAAAACAGTTGCTTTAATTACCTTGAACAAAACTGAAAATCATTTAGAAGACCTTTGTCTCAAAATATATTCAATCATTTTAGCGAATATACTGTGCTACTTAAATCTACAACATTTTTAAAAAATATCAAGATCAAATTAGCACAGAACCAACTTTGATTTGCGGCCCACGATCGCATCTAGGATATATGCTGCATGAGTGAATGCTACTGCTGAAACATGCACATAAATACAGTAAATAGTGTGTAAGCTGATGTGAGGAAACTATAGGCAGAACCCCCTAACAGATCTAGGCAGGTGGTGCTGTGGAAGATGGAGGGCTAGGAAAATTCCTGCGGTGTACTGCAGTTGTGCTTGTTCGGGACAGAAATAAATAGGTTACGTAGATAGAACATACAGATCGATTGGTCAAAGTGGTCAGCTTTAAGAGAACCAATCAGCTGCTAAGAAGAGTTTTATGACTGAACTATGTAGCTGGCCCACACGAAACAATCAAACTCATTCAAACTCTGATACTTTGGCTTTGTTTTTAAACAGCACATCACATCTCTCACAGTTCTGTGCATTACTCCATTGGACAAAATTGACTAACTCTCTATATAAATTGTCTGACCTCTGTCAGTTTTACTAGGAGGGAAAAATGTATTTTTAGTTTATGAAAGCTTATCTTTGGTTCCATACACATAGAAAAACAAAATGTCTTAAATATTCCAAAGTTGCTTTCCACGCATTTTATGCTGCTAGCAAACCAAAGAGGACTTCCTAGTAAGAGTAATCTTTAGAAATCTGTTCATCTGAATGATAGTAATCATTACTGCTAATTCCACTGAATTTTACTCTGGGTCTGAAGTAGATGTATGACCCACAGAGTATTTTCAAGCTCTTAAAAATTCAGACAGATTCTCTGTTAATCAGACCGCATTGGTCTGGTGTGTGTATACAAAGTCCATCTTGTAAAAATTAGGGATTTAGTTAAATCTCTATTGAGGCTGTCAGGAAGTGTCTCGAAATGCTGCAGGAATTCAGTAAGATGCCAGAAATATCTGGTGTGAACTTGCTTTCCACAGGAGACAGAGTCCAACGGCTGCTTCACAGCAAGATAAATGAGTCATTAATAGATGACCTTGATGCTGATGATGGCAGCAGAGACCATCCTACTCAATTCACAAAGGCACAAAGACATACAGTGGCATACACTAATGTATACACACACACACACTTTTTTTTGGTCAGGCAACCCTGTTACCAGTGATGTCATGTGTAGATCTCATGAACAATATCAAGCACATCATATTACAGCCCTAGATGAAAATAAAGAAATAAGAAATGATATTGTGCTTTAAGATAATTAAGCCAATTTTTAGGAATTTGTATGTCCTTAAAAAATGATAGGTGAAATGTGTCATTTCTGTGCCTATAGCATCATTAACACTTCCCACAATACATGCACACTATTGATTATGTCGATGTTGCTATATTGTGCTAGTCTGGGTGCTCAAACAAACAGATCCATGTTTTGATAGTGCCACAGAGCCATGATGTTTACACATTTGGTGGAATCAGCCTACAAATGGTTTACTTTAAACCATCTCTGCATGCTAAGCTGGGATAGGGAAAAAACCCAAATGACTTTGAAGAACATTTCCCCCCAAAACTCTCATTGCCCTAATACAAAATTACATAGTACCTCTTGTACTGGCTTTAATTTATGCAGATTTCCTAGGGTGAAATGTGACAAAAAATAAATAAAAGAATGAATAAAATGTAACAATTATTAAGTGTGTGAGTAGTGGTGAAGCATAGCAATTTTAAATACTTTTTTAAATTGGTTTATTTAATCCTTATAAAACATTTTAATGGATTAATAATTAGTGAATACAACTGAATAAATTACATTGAGTGGCTTTATATGTCCATTACACAATAACAACAATTTCATATATATTATTGATTTTAAAAACTATCACTGATTTATTGGTTATCTGCCCATTTCCCTACCTTATTTGTCTGCATGGACAAAATCCACTATAGGATGATATTCAAACAGACGGTGTAGTAATGTAGTAGGTCAGTTGAAGATGTACCAGTACTGGTCTTCCTTTCCTTGCTAAGAGATTGATTGGAATAGACTGAAAGTATTATTATTTTTTTTTCTGATTTGATGTTTGGAAAGGAGAATGTTTGCAGAATCTCGATTCATTTGTGTTTGAATGTTCACATCAGAGGACACATTTATATTGGATACACTTCTTATGTGGATGTGTAGCAAATTAATCCTTTTTCCTTTTTCAGATCTCAGGGAATAATTGAGTCTTAACCGCCACATACCCCGATAAACCATGCCAGAGCAGAGTAATGATTACCGGGTGGTGGTCTTTGGAGCAGGGGGAGTGGGAAAGAGCTCCCTGGTTCTGCGCTTCGTTAAGGGCACCTTCAGGGACACCTACATCCCGACAGTGGAGGACACATACCGCCAGGTCATCAGCTGTGACAAGAGCGTATGCACTCTGGAGATCACCGACACCACTGGCAGCCACCAGTTCCCTGCTATGCAGCGTCTGTCCATCTCCAAGGGCCATGCCTTCATCTTGGTCTACTCCATCACCAGCAGGCAGTCGCTGGAGGAGCTGAAGCCCATCTACCAGCAAGTGCTGGCCATCAAAGGTAATGTGGAGAACATCCCCATCATGCTTGTGGGTAACAAGAGCGATGAGACCCAGCGTGAGGTGGAGACCAAGGAGGGCGAAGCTCAGGCGAACATCTGGAAATGTGCGTTCATGGAAACATCAGCCAAGACCAACTCCAACGTGAAGGAGCTTTTTCAGGAGCTCCTGAACCTGGATAAGAAGCGGGATATGAGTCTGAACATGCGCTCCAGCAAGCAAAGACGTGCAGACAAGCTGAAGGCGAAGTGCAGTGTGATGTAGGAAGCTGGATCCATGGTTGTATCACTCAACGCGTAACTGACTCCTTGATAATGTATATAAGTCCCTCACCTTAAAGGAACAGTATGCCCAAAAACTTAAACTTCTGTCATGATTTACTCTTCATCCTGCCATTTTAAACCCATATGACTTATTTCTCCCAGAGAACACAAAAGGATACGTTTTTTAAATAATTGTACTGATCAAACTTGTCCATGCAAACAAAAATCTCACTGAAATGGTCAATTTGACTTGTGAGGTGTATTCCAAGTCTTATAAGGGAAGTCAAATTATATCATACAGTATATTAACTGTCATAAATTGAACACATGAATGAAACAGACTGATTTTGTTAACTGGATCAGCTGATTTTTCGAAAAAGATTCAAGCAAACAATTTGTTCACGGATTAGATATAATTACATATTGCATTAACATGCCAAATTGACCTGGGGTGGATGTAAAACATTTGAGTAAATAACAATGTAAATGAAGCCATTTTTCCACACAAATCAATTTAATGGCTTTATAAAACTTTCATGGTTCTTTTGCACCTTTAGGATTCTTATATTTCCTTTTTTGTGTGTGTTCAATGGAAGAAAGCCAAGCATGTTTGGAATGACACGAGGGTGAGTAAAAAAGATGACAGAACTTTCATTTTTGGGTGAACTCTCCCTTTAACTATAGATTCCTCTCAGTCTTAATCAGGTAATCTTTAGTGTGCATCCAAACCTTCAATCGTCTCCCTTCCCCTGTATGTTCTGACTCCTGTAGTGACTCTGTGTACAAGACTATAAGAGCTGACACATGAAGCAGGGAGGACGTCCCACTATTCTCACACATGCTCTCTCTACTGCTTTCTGTGGACTTTTTATTGAATTCAATACAGACCAAATTTTCAATGTGACCATTTTTATGTCTGGCTGTGGCTTAAATGGTACGGTGTCGAAATTCAGACATAAATGTCTTGAACTGGTTATGCATTGTACGGGATTCTCATCCAAAGAAGGAAAAGGCATGGACACAGCTAAAGAGGTGACACTATCTGCTCTTCCAAATTACATAGCAGCACAAAAGCCTTTTACGAATCGGAAAACAATTCGGGACGAATGACATTCTTAGTTAACCGGCTTGCCAGTGATGTAACCTGGTATAACAGAGTAAAGTGCGTAATGCATGTTTGATGATATAAACTACCTTCATATTAAATGTGATTGAGATATTTTCATCGAGAACAGAGCTATACCTTATTGAAGCACAGTGAATAAGTCCTAAATGTGATCATTTCTAAAAGCTTTTCTTTTCTTTCTTTTTTTTTTGGTGAGGTGGGTTGGGGTTTGGGGGTGTCGATTGGTGCTTTGTTTTACTCTGTTATGTTTTTCAAGTGTTGATGGCACTCGAAAACCTTAATATATGCATTTCATCATCTAACTGAAAACATATATCCTGTATGTGAAATCTATGTGTATTATCAGCACTAATGAAAGCCCCTGTACAGCCCCTGTTTTTCTGTCGTTATCTATATTTCCTCTGATAATTTAATGCCATTTGCTTTAGCAATACATAATATAAAAGCACTTTTAGAATCTTGAGCACATTCAAAACACAGAGCATTGACCTTTACAAAAATGTTCCTGTCAAACACTCTGCGTTTACAACTTTACTGCAGATACAGTGTTTATTCAATAAATATTATGTGAGGGACCAGAAAAATAAAGAAGCACAAACAAAAGGGAAATAATTACTGCTTGTTTTCTTTTGTGGCTTTGAACATCTATGTACAGTATCCAGTGGCCCCAAAAGTATTTAGATACTTACTTACAAATCCAAATGCACTAAATTAATATGTGAAATATTAAATCAAGTGGCATCTGGAAGCAAATGATGCTAGAGCTTTTCTTAGAACTATTGGCACTTTTCTGAGCCGTTTGTGATGTGAACAATCTCAAAATGATTTTTACAGGATGTATGAACTCAGTTCATTGTAAAGAACAGCATTACCTGATTTATCATTTATTTACAACTTAAACTCTTATGACATGTTTTGCTTCAAAAGCATGTTTGTCCTATACTGCATCTCTTTCTAGCAAATGCTTTGATATTTACTTTAAAACAAAAGACATTCCTACATTTTTAACTGTGACTTAAATGTCAAAATACTTTCTGGGGCCACTGTAGATGAGATTGCAGGTACTCACTATAATTCTTTTTGGTGAAAAGTATTTTTTAACAGTGATGTAAACTCTGGGCACTTACTATATTACTGTAGTTCATGATGGATAGTAAAAAGAGCATCTGTTGGAACATCTGCTTAGTCAGTCAATGGTGTATCTCTTAAGATTCAACAGAAATAAAATAATTAATTAGCAGATTAAATATAAGCATAGATTTTTGTGTGAGGATGTTACTGGGTTGGGTCTGTGTCAGAACGTCACTGGATGCAAGACGTTCAACTTCAACAAATAAGGCTATAGATTCGGGCCTGTCATTTCACCACAAATGGCTGCAAAAGCACCACAAACGCATGATGAAAGTGGCCCATATGACTTGTGCGCTATTTTCCAAGTCTTCTTAAATTCTGAAGTTCTTCTGAAGTTGCATAACAACAAGGATAGAAAAGCAGAGCATGCTTAAAGATTAGTTCAATGTAAAGCCCAACAGTTCACTCAAATGTACAGTTATTCACATCTTAACATGTTTGTGAAATACTCCTTACATTGAAGCAATAATTTAAAATTAAATTAAAATTTTCACCCCAAAATTAAAACTTTGTCATCATTTACTCACCCTTATGTTGTTCCAAGCCTGTGTGACTTACTCCCTTCTTTGGAACACAAAAGAAAATTTTAAAGAGAGTTGGTAAACAACTTTTTTTAGTGACCATTAGCCGTGTTTCCACTGTCGGGCCAAAAGTGAGCGTGCCAGTGCATGCCAGGGTCAGTTGCGTTTCCACTGTCACTTCTGGGGCTTCCTCTGGGCCAAAGGTTTTTGGCCCGTCGAGAACCTTGGTCCAAAGCTAGCCAACTGGGGCTTGAGGAGTGGTCATGAACAAAGGTGTGGTTTACCTCAGGAGACGGTCAACACCTCTGCTCATTTCCCATGATATTATATTTCGACACTTAATTTTCAGCTCAAAACTCACTTTCAGACACCAGTGAGTTATTGAAATAACTTCCTTGTGATCCGATGGGAATTCTGATCAACATATGAGGCATATTTCTATGCGATAAGGCTACTTGTGCTAACCATTGCAATAATAAATAGGCTACATGCATGCATGTTTATGGAAAATGTACCAGGACTGCTTGAAGAACGTAGACAAATGATATATGATATTAATCGTGTATTCATTTGTTTCATGTTTTATCTGTCTCTTGCCTGTGCATTTGTTGATACCGGACTTATGCATCCGCATGTCATAAACATGTTAACTCGTATAACTCAAAACTCCTGTTTGCTTCTCATGAGCCCCCTCTGTTGCTCTGGCTGAAATAATAATAGTATAGTGAGACGGTAGAGATCGCTCAAACCTCCTCAGATTGCATAATTTTGTGGAAAATTAAAAGAAATGCTCACTCTTTCTAAAGAAATGTGATGTAAACAGGATGTTTTATCAATATTTATCTAACTGCATAAGCCTTTGGACTTAAAAACCTTAATGGAGTTGATTTGAACATTCTTGTGATCACAAATAAATGATGGGTGCAACTGAATAGGTATGTGGTCTCTTTTTATGAGAAATGGTAAATACCAGTTTGATTCAGCATGATTGGTGTGAACTGACACAAATTAATAAATTACTGTCACTGAAACATTTTTTTATTGTAAAATATTGGTCAAATATCAATGCTGGAATTAGTAGTCTTAAGTAAAGAGCAAATATTTGCTTCTGTCATGCTCATTTTGTGATCTAGCTAGTTTTCAGTCCGCTGGTAAAATGGTGGGGTTGTGTGACATTGTTCTTTGGAGGTGTGTTACGGGCATGTTTTAGGGTAGCGCTGCAGGGCTACAGGCCTGATAGTGGAAACGGAATTGATTTTGGGCTCGGTGCTTGATGGTCTGAGGCTATTGGCCCCGCTTGGCACATTGGCTCATACGGTACGGACCAGGGCTGGACTGGTAATCTGGCATACCGGGCAAATGCCCGGTGGGCCGACGTGCTTTTTGGGCCGATACATCTCATACTTTTTTTTTTTTTTAGCGGCCCATAAAACTTGTATATCGGCGGCCCATTCGTTTTGTTTTGTTTAATTGACGGCGCTGGGTAACTTAGTGCCGGTGCCCGGTGTAATGCATTGGTCAAAAAAAGTAAGCATCAGTTTTTTTTTCCACTGACAGACCGGCCCATGAAACGCGTAGATCAGCGGCCCATTGGTTGTTTTCTTGATTGACACAGGGCTGGCCCAATCACATCTTTAAACACCTCCCCCTTTGGGCTTTGAGTGAGCGTGCAGTGTCAAGTGTGTATCTGTCAAAATAGTCTGAGAGATGGAGAAGAAACGCAAGGAATGTGCAGAGAAATAGCGTGTAATAGAAATAGCAGACGCTGTAAAATGTGTCAAAATATGTTTTCTGCAGCAACAGGACCAGCTGCAGAAAACGTCTCAGGTTACGTATGTAACCCTGGTTCCCTGATAGGGAACGAGACGCTGCGTTTGAGACGCGGTGGGAACGCTCTGCGTGATTGCGTCATGAAGCACGTGTAAAATCAGTCCAATGGAAGCCCGATACGTCATAGGTGACGTCATAGACCAGGAAACTATAAAGCACCCTTGCAAACAGACCACGCCAGCTTCTGAAAAGTCTGAAGCAAGTCGATCAGGGTGTGCAGGAAGTATGGCAGGCAAACGCAGCATCTCGTTCCCTATCAGGGAACCAGGGTTACATACGTAACCTGAGACGTTCCCTTTCAAGGGAACTCGAGCTGCGTTTGAGACGCGGTGGGAACCCCATACCCACTACGCCATAGTGACAAATGCCCGTTCTGTGTGAAGTCCTTGCGCACACTAAGAAGCAAGCAACCTAGCCCCTGGAGTAGAGAGGTCAAGGTCATAAAACCTGACAAATGTATGCGGAGAGGACCATCCTGCCGCATTACAAATATCAGGAAGGGAAACCCCCGAAATTAAGGCCGTAGAGGCCGCCATACTCCTAGTAGAATGGGCCCGTACAGCCATAGGTGAAGGCTGACCGGCCGCTTCATAAGCTAGTGAAATAGCCTCGACTATCCACTTGCTCATAACCTGTTTAGATGCAGGGCACCCTCTTCTGAGTGACCCAAAACATACAAATAATTGCTCTGACTTACGCCACAGGGCAGCTCTGTGAATGTAGGCATCCAATGCCCGAACTGGACATAACAGGTTCAATTGTTCCTGATCTGGGGTATTAAAAGGTGGAGGATAAAAGGCCTGCAGCACTATTGGGCCCCCAACATTGAATGGGACCTTAGGAATATAACCCGGTCTAGGGTATAGAAATGCTTTCACCATACCAGGTGCAAATTCCAAACATGACGGAGCAACCGACAGGGCGTGCAAATCTCCAATTCTCTTGATAGATGAAATAGCAAGGAGAAATAACGCTTTCAAAGTGAGGAATTTTTCTGAAACCTCTTCAATGAGCTCGAACGGAGCCAGAGCCAGACCCTCAAGTACAATGGCTAAATCCCAAGCCGGTGCTCTGGAGTGCAGTGCAGGTCTCAACCTCAATGTACCACGGAGAAAACGAGTAATCAGAGGATCTCTCCCAATAGAAGTACCCCCCAGAGGGGTATGGTAGGCCGATATAGCCGCCACATAAACTTTTAAGATGGAAGGAGATAATCCAGCAGAGAAACGGTCTTGCAGAAAATCGAGAACTGAACCAACAGGGCAGTTAACAGGATCTAACTGACGCTCACCACACCAGGTGGAGAATAATTTCCATTTCAGCGCATACAGTCTTCTCGTGGAAGGGGCTCTGGAATGGAGAATGGTCTCAACGACCTCAGTCGAGAGACCGGATTCTATGAGCCTGGCCCCCTCAGAGGCCAGGCCCACAGTTTCCACAAATCCGGTCGAGGGTGAAATATCGTGCCCTCTACCTGGGACAGCAGGTCCCTCCTGATTGGAATCTCCATGGGAGAGCCGCTCAGAAGAGACACCAAGTCCGAGAACCAAACTCGAGTCGGCCAGTAAGGGGCTATTAGTAGCAGACGGGCCCCTTCCCGGCGAACCCTCTCCAGAACCCCCGGGAGCAACGATATCGGGGGGAAAGCATACAGGTACAGCCTCGGCCAAACCTGCACCATCGCATCCAGTCCGAGAGGAGCTGGGTGCGTGAGAGAGAACCACATGGGACAATGGGTTGTATCTGAGGATGCGAAAAGGTCTATCTGAGCACGACCAAATTTCTCCCAAAGGAGCTCCACCACCTCGGGGTGAAGTCTCCACTCCCCGGGCCTCAGCCCCTGCCTTGACAGTATATCTGCTCCCACATTCTGACGCCCCGGAATGTAAACTGCTCTGAGAGATAGCAACTTTCCCTGGGCCCATAGGAGGATCTGATGGGCCTGCTTGCAAAGGTGACGTGACCTCAAACCCCCCTGATGGTTGATATATGACACCACCGACGTGTTGTCCGTACGGACCAACACATGATGGCCTCTCAGGTCTGGCAGGAAATATTTGAGAGCTCGAAATACCGCCATCATCTCCAAGCGATTTATGTGCCATGACAGATGATGGTCCTGCCAAAGACCTTGCGCCGAGCGGCCACTCATGACCGCCCCCCATCCCGTGAGGGAAGCATCCGTCGAAAGCGTGACGCGTCGACAAGAAGCCCCCAGCACTGGGCCCTGGGCGAGGAACCAAGGTTTCTTCCACATGACCAAGGCACGAAGGCATAGCCGCGTGACCTTGATCTTGCGGAACGGATTTCCCCTCGGAGAAAACCCCTTGGTTCTGAGCCACCACTGCAGGGGTCTCATGTACAGCAGGCCAAAAGTAATCACGTTGGACGCTGCTGCCATGAGCCCCAACAGTCTCTGAAACTGTTTCACAGTGAGTGACTGGCCTAGTTTTACATTTTTTACGGCTGTGAGAATCGCAGAAATCCGAGCAGGAGATAGACGGGCCTGCATTGTGGTCGAATCCCAAATTACACCTAAAAAAGTGGTCCTTTGAGCAGGGAGGAGAACACTCTTCTTGATGTTGAGCCGCAACCCCAACTCCTTTATGTGAGACAGAACGACATCTCGATGCCGAACTGCCAACTGCTCTGACTGAGCTAAAATCAACCAATCGTCGATATAATTTAATACGCGAATGCCCTGGAGTCTCAAAGGAGCCAGAGCTGCATCCACGCATTTTGTAAAGGTGCGGGGTGATAAACCTAGGCCAAACGGTAGAACCCGATACTGGTAAGCTTCGTCCCCGAAAGCGAACCTCAGGAACTTCCTGTGATGAGGATGGATGGATACATGAAAGTAAGCGTCTTTCAGGTCTATTGTGACAAACCAGTCCTCGGACTGAATCTGTGATACAATTTGCTTGAGTGTGAGCATCCTGAACTTGAGTTTCTGAACTCTGCTGTTTAACTGGCGCAGATCTAGAATAGGACGCAACCCTCCATCCTTTTTCGGAACAATGAAGTAACGGCTGTAAAACCCTGACTCTCTGCTGGGAGGAGGCACCCCCTCTATCGCTCCTTTTTGAAGAAGTGTCAGAACTTCCTGCTCCATAACCAGAGCCTGCTGTGAGTCCACCACTGTGGGAAGGACCCCTTGAAATCTGGGCGGCCGAGAACCGAACTGAATTCTGTAACCCTTTTCTATTATATGCAGGACCCATAAAGAAATATTTGGCAGAAGTTTCCACGCTGCCAGACATTCTGATAAGGGAACCAGTCTCTCGAGACTGGCCTCTGGATTTGATTGAACAATCATTTCGGCGCCCTGAAGCGGCGAACCGGCAGGGAACAACCGAACTGACCGTTCTACAATCCTCCTCAGAGGATTGCATGGGGACGCTGACACCTCGGTGCCCTGAAACGGCGAACCGGCAGGGAACAACCGATGTGGCAACGCTGCGACTCTCCTCGGAGAACCGCCCCCCGGAGGGCGCCAAAGAGAAACGGTTCCTCGGAATCGTTCCTCCCTGGAGGGGACCACCCTCAGAAGCCTGGCACACTCGGCGTCAGGACTTCTTCTTAGTCCAGGTTCTTTTAGACATGACAGTCCTCAGATCCTGTCTGCCCCCAGCAGACCTGGACTGCGAACGCCACTCGGGGACCCCAGATTGTGGAGGAGCCCGAGCAGCAACGCTCTGTTTCTGCTGGTATCTATGTGAGGAGCTCGTAGACGGACGAGGCTGCTCAACCTTTATATTGCGTGCAGCCTCGGGGACATTAGACCGGCGAGTAAGAAACCTCTGAAACGCAGCCGCTTGTTTTTTATTTTCTTGAAACCTATCGACAACACAATTTATAGCATCGCCGAACAGACTTGTAGGAGAAACCGGTGCGTCCAGATGAACAGATCTATCTTTGTCTTTTATCTCAGAAAGATTCAACCATTAATGACGTTCCGTGGCCACCAGGGCTGCCATAGAACGGCCCACAGATTTGGCCGTCTCCTTGGTGGCCCGGAGAGATAAATCTGTCGTGCGACGTAATTCTCGAATTGCATCAGCACTAACTTCCTCACATTCATCTATGTCCCTCAGCAGGTCAGCCTGATAAGCTTGTAATATCGACATTGTATGTAGGCATGCCGCCGCCTGACCTGCTGCCGAATACGCTTTACCCACCAGCACTGATGTATTTTTTAATGGTCTGGTGGGTAACGTCGGGGCTTTCAGTGATGACGCTGACTCGGGGGAGAGATAGCTCGCAAGCGTCTCTTCCGCACGAGGCATCGTCAAATAACCGTAATCATCAATACCTCTAACTTTACTGTAATTACTAGTTTGAGGATTATGAACTCTGAAAGACGCCGGTTTATTCCATGATCTGGACACCTCAGTGTGAAGATCAGGAAAAAACGGGAGTTCCCGACGAGGAGGTCGTGATCTAGATCGTAAATAACGATCATCTAGAAGACTCTTTTTTGATTCAACATCAATATCATCAGCTGGCCACTCAATATTTAATTTAGTAACAGCACGAGATAAAACCTCCATCAACTCCTCATCATCGGGGATATGAGCTGGCGAAAACTCAAAATCCCCCATATCAACGACATCCAGTTCCTCAGAACTGGATAGCCGCAACATTGGTGCCTCAACCTGGGGAGGAGAAACCGCAGAGCGGGCTCCTTCCTGGGCTGGGACACCGGAACCAGCAGGTAAGGGCTGAGAAAGGGCTGGGCCCGTCTCAAACCCCGCTACTAGATCCATCTGTGAACCCCACGATGCACGCCGCCGCTGTGCCTCAGCAGCAGCGGGACCCGCACCACGGGGAACATGAACCGAACCATCCTCCTCAAAGAATGCCCGGCGGGAGCGGAGAGTTTTCATGGACAAACTCATGCAATGCTCACAATCAGCCCCCTCGAGGACTGACTGGGCATGCTCTACTCCCAAACAAGCAACACACATCTGATGTGTGTCCCCACCCGTAATGAAACGAGGGCAGGGAGCAACACAACGTTTGTAATCTTGCTTGCTCGCCATCATGAGATATATAGCAATATGATCGGACAGACAACAATAAATAGACAAGGACAGAATCACAGAGAGCGCTTGCTGAAGACAACAGAAGCTGGCGCGGTCTGTTTGCAAGGGTGCTTTATAGTTTCCTGGTCTATGACGTCACCTATGACGTATCGGGCTTCCATTGGACTGATTTTACACGTGCTTCATGACGCAATCACGCAGAGCGTTCCCACCGCGTCTCAAACGCAGCTCGAGTTCCCTTGAAAGGGAACATCCAGTGGCTGATGAGGAGAATAGTAAGGAGGATCAGGAGAGAGATGTGTAGAGTCCGCGGTAAGCAGAACTACTTTCAAAACACTTTGGCTATGAGTGTAGGAACCCATAACCCAGTTACGCATTATTTCCACATCTGCATAGTTGACGATTACAGAAATTTACTAGAAGTTTAATGAGACGCGTTTTTATCCATGTTTTCCGCCAAAATAAAAGCTTGATGCAGTTTCCGTCAAAATAAAAGATCATGTGCTTATCTCTTTCAAGTTTAGAAATTAGTACAAAACTAATTATGAAAGTTTTCTTTATTTTTCAGTGCATTTGTTTTACAATATATGGCTATTAGGCTACTGTCATGAGATTAATGTTATAACTATTATTATGTAGTAGTGTAATATAGACAGACACTGTTACTAAAATAGGTTTAATTTTTTCTTTGTTATATTTGCACACTGAATATGGGTTGGAGCTTTTAATTTTGAACCCTCAAACTGCACCAGATTGATGAATTTAACATTAAAATGCACAAAAGTTTCTTAGGGGGGGCATGCCCCTGAAACCCCCTAGAAGGACAGAGGTCCGCCCACCACAGTTTTACCAAAATTCCTGTGAGAAACACTTGTATTTATATGCCAATGCAGATTATAGCTTGTTTTTTGGATGCATCACTGTGGAGTATAGTTCAATTGTATTAATAAAGTACAATTTTGTACTTATTTCATCTGTTAACTCTCTCTCGTTTATACTCACTCATTACATGGCATTAGTGGATTTAATGAATAGGAGTTGCACAAAAACATATTCAAGGGCGTGCAAAGATGGGTGGTGTTTATTATCATATGTAGTGGGCCAGTCTGGACCAAAATGCCAGGGCCGATTTTCTGTCCCAGTCCAGCCCTGGTACGGACGGAGTGATCACACTAGTCAAAAGAACCAGACTTTGGGGGTCAAACGTTCCGGCAATCCGCCTCAGCAATCCACCCAAAGACACTGTACACCATTTAGGCAATAGAGCCTTGGGTGCTTAGCCTTTTCTTCATAAATGCAATAAATATTTTGATTTATAGATTTAAAGTCTGTGATGACATAACATAAAGGTTAATTTATGTACAGGCAATATGCATTCAATGATGGAGAATAAAACATTGCGGTCAAGTTGGAAATAACATCCTATCTTCAGCGCCGATAGTCTCGTGGACAGCTCGTGGACCTTTCCCAATCCTGTCCCCCATTTCTCTCTCCCAATTCGCTTCCTGTCTACTCACTGTCCTATCATAATAAAAAGGCAAAAATAGCAACATAAAAATCTTTTTTTTTCAATGGAAAAAAGGAGAATAATGTCCGATTACCTGTGGCAATTGTTTTAACAAGTTCACTCTTACAAATGATCAAATAGAGTAAAAGAGTAAAATAAGCATATTTGGCATGCTGTCCAAGGGGAGGCTCCAAGTTCGGAATTCATCCCAGTCCCAGAGTACTCCCCCGTATCCCTGGCTGGGAATAGAAATCAGCCTAGAGAGAGGAGTCAAGGTAGCAGAGGGATGTAGAAAACTATCGAGGCAGTGTATATGCCTCCTCTCGAGCTGATTAGATAGACCATTTGAACATGCTCCTCCCGAACTTTGTTTATAAAACATCATTTGCCGCTAGATTTCTGCAATCTCTTGAGATGCAGACATGTAATTAGCTCGTATTGTTTAATAAGTGACACAGCCTACATTTTAAAATCTTTATTTGAATATGGCAACATTTGTATTTTAATTTATTTGAATATAGTAGCATGATACCTAGACCCGTTCTACAATAGAGGGGTTTCACCAACGTCACGTTCTGGGCGGTAACCCGGATGCGCGGCCATTATGGAGGCACTCGGATGTAAACAACAGCATGGATTGCACTGTTTATGTACTACTGAACACATTGTTACACTAATAAACCACGGAAAAAACATGTGGTAGGTGCGAAATCATATAGAGAAGGACTTGGGAAGCAGGAGAGAGCGCAACATTTTGACAAACTAAAGTTAATATGTGGTAAAGATCCGAACGAGTTAGCTTCTCTAGCACGTAACATTACTGCAATTCTTCCATCTATTTATTATCCCGACATAGTATACGTTCAGATTGTCAGTCCAAAAAACATGAAATGAAAAATCCGTTTCAAGTTACATCCATATGTGGTTTGAAATCATATCAGGACATCAGCCACAGTCTGAACGATCGGATTTCGCGTGGTATGTCTTAAAATGCAAACGTCATTTATAGGAAACATGCTGAAAGTCACTGCCGAAACAATGCTGTGTTGTTGCAAAGTGCCGGACGAGCAGAAAAGTATTATTTCTGAAACCGGCGCAGACGAGCGTGGGGAAAAAGCAGTACATCCCAGCCTCCTACAGTTCTGCAGCAGTAGTCCAGCAACGGCGGCTACACATTTTCATGTTGTAACATTTGACTGGTAAACATTTTTATTGTATGCATTTGTGCATTTTTCCATCTTAAAAATATATCCAAAATACGCAATATGCTCTCATTGGGAAATGCGGAACAATTAGTCCATGCGTTCATGACCTCAAGGCTAGATTATTGTAATGCTCTACTGGGTGGTTGCCCTGCACACTTAATAAATAAACTACAGCTAGTTCAAAACGCCGCAGCTCGAGTTCTTCCTATTTAGCACCAAAACTTTGGAACAGTCTTCCTACCATTGTCCGGGAAGCAGACACACTCTGTCAGTTCAAAGCTAGACTAAAAACACATCTCTTTGACCTAGCATACACATAATACATTATAGACTTCTATAATTCAATGTTAGGCTGCATAGATTAGGTCAGCCGGAACTGGGAACACTTCCCTTAAATCTTGATGTACTCGCTACATCATAAGAAGAATGGCATCTACGCTAATATTAGTGTCTTTGTTTATCCCGAGGTTTTCCCGCAGCCTGCCGGATCCAGGCCGTGTCCAGATCTGACGAAGGAGATCCGCCTGGACCCGATGACAATGCAGTGCTGAAGTATCCACTATCCTCTCCCTATGGAGGATCCCTTTCCCACTCTACAGATAAAGCGTTGTGAATTCCGGCTCGCGTACCCCGAAGTGATAAAATAAAACAAAATTCTGTATCAAAATTTATAGGCAAGAAAAGTAGTTTGTTTAGGCTGGGTTGTATGAATTACAAACCTGCGCACATATTTTAAAAGCACATAACTACAGAATCAATTCTGAATGAGCATGTGAACGCCGTCAGCGTTAATCACAGGTTCGCGTTTAAAGTCTGATCATTTCAATGGAGGTGAATCAATCAAAGTTAACTTTAGCTGGAAATAACATTATTCAAGAACCGCTATAAAGCCAAAACAATCTGTTACCTTAAATTATGTTTATCTCTGTAAAGCTGCTTTGAAACAATCCATTGTTAAAAGCGCTATATAAATGAAGATGACTTGACTTGACTTGACATTTAAATAAGACAACATCTAACATTATATTGCAAATGCAACCCCCTCCATCAACGCAAAGTCATTGCCATATTACCAAATAACATGCATGGACACACACGTCGGATCTGAACAGTTGCGATACACAGTGTGGACATCATTTTAGATCAGATTCCAATTTGATACAAAGATAATCGGATTTGGACTGACAGTGTGAATGTAGCCATAGTTAACTATACGTCGACATTTTAGCCATAGTCAACGCTTCATTTAACGTTACACTTGTCTGATGCTGTACCTCTCTCTACAACAAACGCCTTCTTTCATCAGTTTTTTGCACTCTTCTCTTTAACTTTTGACAGTCTATAGCACTCGACATGTTTTTTCTCGATGTGACCGATTGGTACAGACCAAAACTCGACCATTTTTCAGCTGCAATAATCAGCCAAATTTGCGAGTCCATTCAGTTCAGTGGCATTATTTACGTTCTGTGCCTCCAAAATGGCCGACTTCCGGATTGATGACGCGTGGGCATAGTTGTATAGAGGGTATGCGCATGACGTCACCGTGGGCCGGAGTGAATGCGGTCACGCCCACTAAGTGGCAAAAAGACTGAGCGGCAGCATTTGTTTTCAGCGTGAATGCCGTGAAAAACACACAAAACACATCTAAAACGGGAAAGAGCTTTGCGATTGACTGTACAACTAGATTTGACCAGAAATCTGAGGTAGGCCTACTGTATATTTTTACAGACTGCAAAAAGCTACAGAACAGACTATATTCTGCATAATTAGATCTTTTTAAATAAACACTGACAAAAAACTATACAAGTTTTGGGGCTGGACGATCCGATGATATACAGTATAACATTAATGTAAGTGATCACTCGGATTTAGACCTATCTATATTGTATTTATATAAAACGTTTACAGGCAAATTTTCTTAATTTATTTCCCCGGCGTCGAAATCAGGCACATAAATGTCAGGAAACACGATTCCTGGCTGCATGTCAATATCCATGGATCACTGGATCTTTGATAAGTTGTAAGGAACACTATATCGAGTACAACTTTTAGTTTAAACTGATAATAGTTTGTTTTACTCACGTTTTTGCATTTTCCCCTATTAACTCCAGCCACGCAGCAGCTCTTTTGCCACTCAGTCCGGCTGAGGGGAGAGTGACGTTAATGGATTCCCTCTATAGTAAGTGTGTTGCAGGGGCGATTCTAGGATTTTTTCAACTGGGGGGCACAAGAGGGGCCACAATTATTACAGAGGGGCCATTCCTATGTTGTGTATTTATGTAGAACTGCAGATATCCAAATCATTTCAAGTTCAGTAAGCTTTAAAACCAGCAATAAACAGTGATACCCTATTATCTTTTAATAGCAGTTATTCACTGCTCTAAATCAAAACATTAAAATACAATTTATATTAACTTTTCACTTTACAAAAGTGAAAGAAAAACTGTAATAAATAAAATAATCCAATGTATTAGTGTACAACTCACAAATAATAATATAACAGCCTTATTTATATAAATGCATAATTATAATTATAATTTAAGGCTTTTTAAGACCTTTTTAAGACCTGAAGAAATCAAAATTAATACCGTACAGTAGGGGTGTGCAATATTGACAAAAATATATCTCGATATTTTAAACGTTTTGTTGATGATAATTAGATGATATTTTACTGATTGTGTTTTTGTGCTGGTGCCATGGCTGGTTTAGGCCTGTTGTTGACAGCAGACTCATATTCATATTTTTCATATTCTATGCAGTGGTCAGTTCACAGCAGTGACAGAAATGATTAATTAAATGTGCAATATTTGCCACCTTAAATTGATTTCCAGGGGCATTTTCACCTATATATGGACATTTTTTCTAAACTTATTTAGAGTTATGCATCACCTTTTATGTCAAATACTAACATTCAAATTATTCAAATTAAATTATACAGTAATTATACTTATTTATACAATAATACTTAATTACACAATAATTATACAATACCACAGTTACCAGTCAAATTAAATCATTCAATCAAAATCCATCTTTGCAGTGCAGAGGTGACACTAGGCATGTGCCGGTATCAAATTTTCGTGCTGCGATTAATTGATTGTGCTTTTATCACGGTATACGGTATTATCACGATATTTTAATTGCTCAAGAGAAACAGATGGATTGCGGGTATCTAAAAAAACAACTTGCATCACAATGTGTAATTGTGATTTTCAAAACATGGTAACTAAACAGAATTTTATTAAGTTTAGTGACAACGTGTTACAATGTTTACATGGTACAATGACTGGTAGGTTACTGTTTGTATTCAAATAAATTCTTGCATTTGATTTTAATCTTAATTCAATATTGACTCATTTGGATAAATATTAGGTAGGCTACAGTCTGCATGTTAATTTTTCTCAAGAAAAAAATATATCTCACATAATGCTGTAAACAGAGAGAAATTAAATATAATGCGGTTTTCATTATAATAACAATTATGTAATGACAAGTAAACATATAATTAATATGTAATAAAGTGCACATATTTAGCAAAATGACAATTTTTTCTAGTCAACTAAAGTGCTGGTCATTAAATGGCTTTCCTGAGGTAAATGTAACGTTCTGTGACATAACTGTTCTCCTGCAGTTTTATTGACCTCTTTCCGTGAAAAACACTGATTGATCGACATTTTGTATGAGGCATAAACCTTAAGGTAAGTTGTACTGTATCTTTAAATAAAAAGTAACAGATGATCGGTTTACTTGAACTGAGGCGCAGCGATCTGTGGACAGAACCTTTTTTTTTTCATATCAAAAGTAACCTGCTCTGTCTAGTCTGTCGGTGTCAGTGTCCTCTTTGCTCCGCGATTTTTCTCTGCGTGAGAGCGTGTGAAAAGTGTCAATTCCGTAAAGCGGCTTTCAGACAGAACGCGATTTGCTATTTTGCAAATAAAAAGTTTAACTATTTTTAACTTTGACCCCGGCGTGCTTTGGTCGACGCAGCAACAAAACGTCCCCGCGAGTATTCTGCGTCCTGTCTGAAAGGCGCTTGAGTCTCAAGTTGAATGCGTGAGAGTTGGCAGCCCTGCGGGGGGTAAATCGTCGGCAGCGT
Organism: Tiaroga cobitis; assembly: GCA_030578255.1. Lineage (NCBI taxonomy): Eukaryota > Metazoa > Chordata > Actinopteri > Cypriniformes > Leuciscidae > Tiaroga > Tiaroga cobitis. Next base: position 12,521,565 of record CM060601.1, read on the forward strand.
TCCTCCTTCCGCCATGCTTCTACTCCATGTGATGATTGTTTACATTAGACTAGAGTGCGCTCTGCGCCGCGTGCACACAGTGCTTATACATGTGGGGATTGTTTACATCAGAGTGCGCACGTGTTTTGCGGAGCATATACGCAGTGTTTAAGCGGTTGATAGAAAATTAGCTAATGCGTGTTCTAAAAGTCTAAATTCAAATCTATTATTTTTCACGGTATTTTGAAGTGGCCGCGATAACAATATCGTGCATATTCATTACCGCGATTTATCACATTACCGAATACCGGCACATGTCTAGGTGACACAGGCATTAATATTTACACTCCATTTACAATTGCATAAATAAAGCTATGAGATAGTTTTTTTTTAAATCAATATTCAATATTTAAATATGAAATGATTTCTAATTTTAACGTTTTAATTAAAGGGTACTTTAAATATGAAACTAAAACCGCCAGTAGGCGGCGTAAGTGAGTTGAGGGAGTCATTCATTCAACCGATTTGTTCAAACGGCTGATTCATTCGGGAAAGAAACAAGTGATTGTTCATTGAATCGTTAAAATGACTCGTTCAAAACGCGGATTTCAGTCAAGAAATCATCGCTGTCTGTATGGCGTTATTTCCCTGTCAAATGTCGAGAGCGCATTATTGAAGCGCGAAAGTACATTAATATAATGCGCGAGCGTGAATCTCAATGCTCGCGCGCGGAATATAATGCACGAGCGCGAATCTCTCTGCTCACGCGCGGGAACTGGGCGCGTGCTCTCAGAAACACGCTGCTCTTGTAAGAATTTTCTCTGGGCTCGCTCAGAGAATATGCCTGCACTTAGAACGTGTTCAGTGCAATTGCGAAGCTCTCCTCTTCGCTTAAAGTAAGCGTGTATGTGCTTAGACTGTGTCCCGTGCGTTCGCGCAAGCCTACTCTTCTCTTCGATTTCTTTCTCTTTGCTCTTGGCATAAACGCTGTTCAAACGGCAACAACCAATCAGAAATTGCTATTCCATATGTTATGTAGGGTTTTCCCCCTTTTTTCTGCTGTTCTGTAAAGCACTTTGGCCAGCCAGTGGCTGTTGTAAAAAAGAGCTATATAAATTAAAAGAACTTTAACTTGTGAGTGTCATTGGTTGTTTTTGGTCATAATCATTGTCCTTGTGTTCCCATTGTCTCTTGACTAGCTTTGTTCCCTGTACCATTGTTGGTGATTCTATGTTTAGTCCAAGTTTATGTTCATGTTAATTTCATATTGTCACTTCAACCCAAATCGAATTGGAATAATACTTGGGTTCAATTCAACTCGACTACATTACACATATTATAGACCTGATTCATGGGTCTTTTTTTAAATTATCTTTCTAGATCTTTTTGTCTTAATTTTAAAATCTGAAAGTTCTTGTTTTAGGTTCTTCATATATGCCTATTATATAGGCTACCTTGTTATAATTATTAAAACCTTTCTTAATGTTTTTTTATTTAATGAAACGTTTTTCATTATCTTAGAAAAACATTGAGAGAACGTTTATATAATGGGAGAATTGAACGTTTGAATAACGTTCTTATAACCAAGCAAGAACGTTAATACAACGTTTATATAAAGGGAGAATTGAACGTTCTAACGTTATTATAACCAGGAAATAACGTTAATACAACGTTTATATAACGGGAGAATTGAACGTTCTTATAACCAAGAAATAACGTTAAAGGTGCTCTAAGCGATGTCACGCGTTTTTTAGGCCAAAACAGTTTTTGAAACATACAGCAAATATCTCCTCACTATCCGCTAGCTGCCTGTCCCCTGAACACACTGTAAAAAAATGCGGTCTCTGTAGACAGCCCAGGCTCCACAAACAGCAACAAAAACAAACTGCGGCGACCCGCTCCACAAAACAAAACAGTGTTCCAGTCTGGGGGTGGGGTTAGTGTGCGTACATGGGGGGTGTGGAGGAGAGAAACCTGAAGAGGGAAGTTAGAATTTTAACTCTTCAAGTTTGATATGGCCGACACACGACCAAAGAGACGGCGTTCTGATGAACAGATTGCAAAAATACAAAGAGGGAAAAGGAGAAGGAACGCATGCCCGAATTTACTCTGGAAAAGCCTTTGAAAGGTGGTGAGAACTCCGCCGGCAGAAGGGCTTCCAATCCGACATTCAGGTAACGTTAGCTCTGTTTTTGCTGGACAGGTGGGTAAATCCAGTTTGGTTTTTCTAAATGGACTTTCATGTTCGCCTAACAAACACAAGGATATAATTAGCTAGAACAATGCAGTCAGCGCTAACTTTGGTGAATACAACATATAGGTTACTAGCAGCTAGCTATCGATCTCTATTGTAAATAATCAAGCAAACTCACAGTAGGGCGACAGTTTGTGTGAATGATAGTTTTCACCAACTATTTATTATGAAATTGAATGTTCATTCATAGCCTATTGACAACTTTGACTACATTTGAAGCTAACGTTATCTTGCTATTATTGCGTCCTGGTATGGGAGCTAAAGTTATAACCTCAGGTGGCGAAACGTTTTATCGTGTTTTTCTGGTAATGTTTCTATTGTTTTTGCATTATATGAAAGCATTTATCTCACTTGGCGACATTACACCTTGAAAGAAGTATCAGTAAAACTACAGGGGGAGGGGACGGGATGAGGAGGAGGGAAGGTTTAGCTAGCCTCCGTTTTGTTTGACAATACTTTGAATGTCAACAAGAAATGACGTCACCCAGCATCGCTTAGAGCACCTTTAATGCAACGTCTAAAAAACTGGACGTTTTGAAATTCCCTAGAACATTCAGAAATAACATTTTTATAACTTAATGGGAACGTTATGAAAACGTTCTTATAACCTAAAATTGTTAGCTGGGGAAGAGGAGAGATTCGCGATTGCACTGAACACGTTTTAAGTGCAGGCATATTCTCTGAGAGAGCCCAAGGAGAGAGTTCTTACAAGAGAAGTGTATCTGAGAGCACGCGCCCAGTTCCGCGCGCGAGCAGAGAGATTCGCGCTCGGCACATCATATTCCACGCGCTAGCAGAGAGATTCACGCTCGGCACATCATATTCCGCGCGGGAGCAGAGAGATTCACGCTCGCGCATTATATTAATGTACTTTCGCGCTACAATAATGCGCTCTCGACATTTGACAGGGAAATAACGCCATATGTCTGTTGCATTGAGACTCTGCTACGGTTTCATTTTGAAATTCTAGTCGGCGAAATAAAGGGAAAACAAACAATATTGACAATATGGTGTCTAAAAAGTAACTCACAATGTTAATTTATTTTTAATTGAACTATTGTATAACATAAATATATCACACTTGTGCACAGGAAAACGGCACTCTTACTGATGTGATATTCTAATATAAGAACATAATATAAATATAAGACAAAAACTAATTTGGGGACATAGGCCTACCTATAACTGCACACATCACGCAGTGAAAGCACGAGAGACAAATGCGATGTCAGCTCACGCCTCACAGTGCCTCGTACATCGTTAAAACAATGATTACAATATCATAGTAGCAGCTAGACAATACACATCGCACACCCCTACGCACATAAAGAATGAACTTACGACTGAACTGACATTTGCCCGGGCGACTGGGTGGAGGCAGCAGCGGGTCGACGGGGCAGGATGTGTTTGATGGCCTCAGTCTGTTTCTGAGCAGTCGAGAACTGTTGGGCGAAGTCCTCAACTGCACCGCCGAAGAGGCCGGCCTGGGACATGGGGGTGTCGAGCAGCCGGGACCGCTCGGCATCCTTCATGTCAGCCAGGTTCAGCCACAGATGTCTCTCCAGGACCACAGCTGTGGACATCACCAAACCCAGGGAGCGTGCGGTCACCTCCGTCTCCCAGAGAGCGAGGTCGGTGGCGGCGCGCAGCTCATCAAAGAGCCCTGGGTCTGTCCTACCCTCGTGCATGTCTCTGAGCATCTGGGCCTGGTAGACATGCAGAGTGGCCATGGCATGGAGAGAAGCAGCTGCCTGTCCCACCACTCTGTAGGACTTCGCCACTAATGTAGATGAAATCCTACTGGCTTTGGACGGGTGCTTAGGCTCGCCACGAGAAGAAGCACTCTGAGGACACAGTTGCATCGCAACAGAGCGTTCAACCGAGGGGAGCCCAGTGTACCCACGGGCAGCCGCTCCATCGAGGGGAGGAAAGGCGGATGAAATCAATGAGTGGTCACGAGAAGACATGGGAGTCTTCCAGGACTTCGAGACTTCATCATGCACGTCCGGGAAGAAAGGTATTGGGGCAGGCTGCGGACGGGAACCAGCAGCTGCACCCAAAAACCAATCGTCCAGCCGCGAGCGCTCGGGAAAGGGTGGAGGGGTCCATTCTAACCCAATGCACGCGGCTTCCCGGGAAAGCATGGCCGTCATCTCTGGATCAGACTGAGCCACAGCCGTATTCACACCCGAAGGTGGCAGCTGTGACGAGTCGTCACTTCCAGACAAATCAGACCCGCCTTGTGATGCTGCAATAGACATTGCGTCTTCCTCTGGAGAGCCAAAGGAAACCTGCGGGACATCCAAAGATGGTCCCGCGTCAATCCCCTGAACACTCACGGGTTGCAACACTGAAGAAGGTGCTGTGGGGCACGGACAGATCGTTTTGTATTACTCGAAGTTGATAGGCTTCTAAGCGAAACCCCATTCGTCGTCATCCGACGGAACTCGGAGTGACAACAAAAGGGAACTGAAGTGTATGATTGAAATTTGTGTTTTTGATGTGCTTTTTTAATATTCAGAATGACAATTTGGAATATAAAGAACAACATATTATACAGTTATTTGTTTTATTAGGAAAATACCATATACATAAAATAAGTGGGCTCAAGGTAAACCAAATTGTCCACATTTTATAAATGACTTTACATTATAACTTATAAGTACATTGGAACAAACTAAAAACAAAAAAGCAATAAAAACATGTAATGCTTTAAAAGCACTGGATTTGATGTAAAATTCTTTTTTTTTTCTGGCAGCCAATGTTAATGTGATATTGTGAATATGTAATACATCATATTCTTGTGGCATTGGAAAAAAAAAAGCACACATCCCAAGTCTCTCGGAAGTTCCGGGAGTCTCCCGCATATTGATAGCGGATCCCTGATGCCCGCAAATGATTTAATCTAGAGCGACTGTACTTCCAAACCGTGTCGCGCGCATGGGAGAGAGGGAGAGGGAGCGAGATACCTTGTGTCTGTGTGCTAGTGTGCGTGTGTGCCTCATGAAGCGCATGTAAGACAGAGAGCATCCTGATTGGCCTGTTTCGGTAAGAGACATTTTGACTAAAGAAACATGAAGACAAACACGATTGCGATGATATATCTGTTTATCTGTGTTCTTCAAGCCATAATGGATTTCATAAGAATGAAGTCTATAATAGAATGCCAATCAACATTTGTATTGTATAATCAACACAGTAGCTATGTATTTTCTGTCTCACTCTAAAAAGCAACATGGGACCACAGAAGCAAGTTATTTCAAACACGACTGAGTGTATATAATGATTTTGGAGCAAAACATGATATTAATCTCATAAATTGTCATGTTTTGACGTTATGCTAAGCAAACATACTAGCTGCTATATCTGTTGCCAGAGCCATAGAGAGAGTTGCGACACTCCCATAGACCTCCGTTGTAAAAAATTGTGGTGCTTTTAACTGCCCACTTCCGGGATTTGAAGATCTGATTAGTTCCAATCACTGTCATTTGGGCGTTGGACTCCATTCACTTACATTGCTGCGCGTCGAGTTGTTCCAGAGGTAAGTTGCTGAAATATCGACCTCTTTTGAATTGTCAACTGTTTATATTGAATCAGAGGCCCTTTGCGATGCTTATACTGGTCATGTGTATATGCACAGCGTAATTATTTATATTTTATCTTGGTTGTTTCAACCAATTTTCAAGCACTGCCTGCTAGCTAGTTAGCTAGCGCGACTTCGTCAGCTGTGACAGTAATGGTGCGTTCACACCGAATGCGAATTTAATTATTTGCGCGAGTAGATTACATACAAAGTCAATGCAAAGACGCGAATTGGGCGACGCATTTGCCGCAAACGTCTTCTGCACAAGTTGAAAAATTTGAAGTTGAGCAGAAGATTCGCATGACGCTTTGTTGCGCCAGCCAATCAACGAAGAGCTAATTGATACGTCCGGTCTATCACTTTTGTCGAAAATGGAGGAGATGCTAATTGTTGCCGTCTGTGGGTACCCTGAAATATACGATACTACGTTGTATGCTTACAGAGACCGGGCAAAAAAGGAAATAGCTTGGAGAAAAATAAGCGAGGAAGTTGGACTACCTGGTAAGTGATGAAAATATACACAATGGTGCTGTGAACCCAGACACGTCGGCCTTTGGCTTTCCTCCGTATTTGGGACTTTCACAACAAGTACAGAGCAGCAATATCTTTTATTTCAGACATGACGGAAATGTATGCCAGAAAGAAATTGTGTCGTTTTTTTTATTTGCGAGTGACGCGGACGCGTGAATGGGTTCAAAATGTTCAAGTGTCTAACTAGACGCAATAGATGCGTATTTGACACTCTATTCGCATTCGGTGTGTGAACACACCATAAGAGTTCGGTAATGAATCGCTACCACCTTTATAGCAACTTTTATCATCAGATGAATGATATGGAAGAGTTAAGTTAGAGCCGCTAAAGCCAGTGCTACTACCCATGCGAACATGAACACTAAGCTTTTCCCTCCAAAAATAAAGCCTAAAACTTATCTAAGTAATCTACAGTATTTCGTTGTCACCCTGCCTCTCCAAATTCAAAACTGACATTAACAAAACGCAATAACAGCTGAAAAAGTACTTGGGTGTGTGTTTTATTTTATATTTACCGTTCAATGCAATCGCTGCTGTTTGTCCCATAGAAGAACATGACAGCCAGCGTATGTTTTGGAACTACATTTGGGGCTTACATGAACCACGTGACAGCCATAGCGGCCACATCAAAGAGTGTCGCAACTCTTTCTCTCTATGGCTCTGCCTGTTGCCAGGACAGATTGTTTTATTACTAATTTTGATAAGTAAGATCATTTTAATGTTTTTTTTAAGAAGGGCAAAAGCAAAGAAGGGTAGGTGATAGGTCTGATCAAAGAAATTAGGGATTAAAACAGTATAGAAAAGTATCAGAATAAAATAAAGTGGGGTGTGGGTTAACGTTAAATAAAATGCTGTTATTTTTTTTGCGAAAATGTGGCAGGAGTCCACTATTGCTATAGTAACGAACACTTTTAGGTGCATCTGATAGACAGATAAATCATGCACTGTTATTTCACTGTTGTTGTTGATGTTGAGGTTATTTCAGCTTCGTACAAAGTTTGCTTCATACATTTAGTCTAATTGTATTGTTTAAGAGGTCTGAACTGGACCCTTCAACTGAACTGTGCACATGCATTTTAGACACTTCCATTGTTCTTGCTCCATCCATGCAATAACTGAGTCCTTTTTCTATTTACTTTAACTGCTCAGTGCTCTGGTAATATCAATGGTATGACCCATTTCAGGAGCTGCCAAAATTACCATTTCACGAGTTCACACTTACAATTAGAGGGAGTAAAGTTTAATGCGTATTTAAACTTTAAAGACATACTATTGTGGAAAGGTCTACATCCACACCTGAAAGGATCTGAGTGCGGATGCTTTGAGACACTGGTAGTGGTTCCATGGCGACGGCATTGGACGGAATGGGCATCGGTGTTGTTGTGAAGAGAGAATGTTGTGGTGGTTTAGTTTGAATGAGAGAGCTGGGAAGGGTATAAGCCGGGGCTGCGAATGTCGGCGGCGGCCTCACGCTTGGATTACCTGCTGTGGCGATGGCCTCGCGCTAGTGTCTGCGACTGGAGCTGGAGGCCACTGAAAAGAAAAAGGGTTATAAACAGTGGGAGTATAGAACTGAGAGGCTGTGGGGAGGCCGCTGGGCCCGGCTGCCGCAGAAGCAGTGGTGAAGGGCTGGGCTTCGTCAAGAGGTGGGCGTAGACCTGCTATGGCAGAATCTGGGGCACGGGCCAGGCTCGCTGAAGGCCTGTTGCTGTGGCTCGATGGGCGAAGCGAGCCGGATCTTCTGCAGGAGGACGATGGTGGTGTCTGGGGAGGCGATTTTGGGGCCCTGCAGGCTTTGCTCTGCCTGTGAGCCGACTTGGGAGTTGGTGCAGACTTTTTGAGAGAGGTTGGCTGACTATAAGGTAATGTACAGATCATACAGCTCCGCTTTGTTCATTTTTCACGAAGCCTGTACGTCCGAATTACTCAGCGCTTGCCTCAATCCTGCTACTGTCCACTTCCCGATAGGTGAGATTCGTCGGGACGGCCGAGCGGTAGGAGGAGGCCGGAGAGGAAGATGGAAGTCTTGCCGGGGGCGGCGAAGACTGGCCTCGACATCTTGGCGAGCGCAGGGCTGTTCGGGCAGGCGTGCGGCCGCTCGAAAAAGAAGCCTGGGGCTCAGGTGTGATGTCTGGCGTAGGAGGAATGGTCCTGGGGACGGTGGAATGCGAAGGCGGATCGCTGGGGATGTTTGTTTCTTTGTCAGATGAAGAATTTTGACGATGCGTCATGGTAGCAGAACGGCGAACCAAAATGCTGCTAAACTGTCAATGGATTGAGGTGAGACTGCTGAATCTATATACACCTCTTATCATTGATTGCTGAGTGCTCTCCACCCGTGTTAATTATCTGAACGTGCTCCTCCCGAACTTTGTTAATAAAAAATCAGAATATGAGCATAGCTCACTTATATTCACTAAAATATATTGCAAACGTTGGCGATGCTGCTCAAAACGCGAGCATGGTTTGAATGCCCCATCCCCCAGCTAAACTGGAAGTTTTTATTGGTTTTGCACCCGAGTCAGATATTGTCTGAAGCGCTAATTTATCATCTCTAAACTGATTACCTATTAAGTTCCATATCAATTACAAAGTATTTCTACTGACCTATAAGGCCCTAAATGGTTTTGCTCCTGTGTATTTTACCAATCTTCTATCGCCCTACTATCCATCATTCTCTTTAAGGTCACAAAACTCTTTTGGTAGTACCTCGAATATCTAAGTCCACTAAAGGAGGGAGAGCGTTTTCACATTTGGCTCCTAAACTCTGGAATAGCGTTCCTGATAACGTTCAGGGCTCAGACTCACTCTCCCAGTTTAAATCTAGATTAATGACGCATCTCTTTAGCCAAGCATTCATATAATGCATCTCATAACCTTATACTCCAGTTATATCAGATCAAATGTACATGATTATCCTTGCTTAATGTTATGAATAGCAGCTACGCTAGTTATTTTCTTAATTAATTATTTGCTTCTCTGTTTTATCTCGGGATGCCCATCCTGTGGTATCTAGAGAGTATATGTCAGCTCCAGTTTGGATCCAGCCTATTCCGTAAAAATTTGAGATGACCCAACACCTGTGAAGAGACGCCGCCAACTCCTGCGAGGACTTCAGATGGCTCAAACTCTGAATCAACTCTGAATCAACCACCAATGCTACAAACACATATTCAATATTTCAATGAGCACATTGTTTAAATTCAATGGAAAATTTGATTGGTAATAATATATTTTATAATATTTAAAAAATAATTATAATATACTGCACTATTTTTTTTCTTAGCAGAAGCTCGAAATAATCTGCAAATACAGTAAACACTATTAACAAATATCATAAATGTAAAAGTTTATTGTTATCAGTACCAACTTTAAGTAGGTAGCCTACCTCAAGTACCATGTCCTATAAAAGTAGCCTAACATATTTTTTAGACAGTTTTTAGACAAAAAAAAGTATTATATAATTTGTTTTTAATGAATAAGTTTCTGCAGCCTAAAAACACCTAACTAATATCTGTTAACCAAGATTAATTGTATTATTTTTGTCACAGAAATGAAAGGTTAAGCCTTCCATTTCATTTTTCTTTGGACACAGGCTTTTGAAGGCCTTTTTTTTGTTCAGGAAAAAAATTATCTGACACTGTCCTCTGCTGGTGAAAAGAGGCATGTTGCAGTAATCGAAAATATTGGAAATGATTGGCCCACTATGAATGTGCTGAGCTGAGCCTCAGAGTTAAATAAATGTCTACATGCCTTTAGAGATAGATTTAGACATGATGTGATTTAGATCATATTCTACCAAAAAATGAAAAAAAAGTGTGACTTCAGATATGGTTAAGACTGTCAATATTATAATATTTTTATTTTATTTTACCACAAACAGCAAAGAGCATCATATACTGTATAAATCTGTATTGTGTAACACGCCTCCCTTCCACTAGCAAAAGCTTCGGTCCAGTTTTTTTCAGTGCTCCAGTGCAGACTGGTGGCATGATTCCCTGTAAGAGAAGTACACAAGGTTTTTAATTAAGTCTTGTTGGTGAGCATGTGAAGTACTTCAGCAATCCTAAATAGTAAATGTGAAAAGACACATTCGCATACTTTGTACAAGCTGCATACAAGGTTGAAGAGAGTGGACATAGCCTTATCTTCCCATTCACTAGTATATTCCTGAGGAAGAAAACACATTTAGATTTCAAAAACTCAACTCGACACATTAGTGTCTTTTATTACAAAGATTAGTGCAAATGCTCTGCTCTAGAAGGCCTCACCCCATTGAAGGTGATCCAGGGCACATGGGTATGTGCAGGTTTAAGCGCTTGCGTCTTCACTCCATTCTGATGCATCAAACTGCGTCCAAGCTCTCCTCTGGTACAGGACTCTATTGTCCTCCATTTAACAAATGGTGCATAGAGCTGCAAACACTGGAAAAAAATAAATAAAAACAATAATACTAATATATATATATATATATATATATATATATATATATATATATATATATATATATATATTGTTCAGTGTGTATATATATATATAATATATAATATATATATATATATATATATATATATATATATATACACACACTGAACAAAATTATAAACGCAACACTTTTGCTTTTGGCCCCATTTTTCATGAGCTGAACTCAAAGATCTAAGACTTTTTCTATGTACACAAAAGGCCTATTTCTCTCAAATATTGTTCACAAATCCGTCTAGATCTGTGTTAGTAAGGACTTCTCCTTTGCCGAGATAATCCATCCACCTCACAGGTGTGGCATATCAAGATGCTGATTAGACAGCATGATTATTGCACAGGTGTGCCTTAGGCTGGCCACAATAATATATATATATATATATATATATATATATATATATATATATATATATATATATAAGGGCTGTCAAATGATTAACATTTTTAATCAAATTAATCAGAATTTTCCGTGGATTAATCAGGATTAATCACTATTTGCAATTACACCTGAATCCTAACCATTTTTTTTCTGAAATGCATACCAAAAGATAAATAAAAAGACACAGATACATAATTTTCATATTATGTCTGTTTATTAACACAGCCAAATAATGGTGGTTTAAATCAAGCTGAAACATACGTACACACCATAACATTTGTCTTTGTAATGTCCCATCGCTTCTTCTTTGGCATTCCTCTTAACCAGGATGTACAATTTACAGCATTCAATTGAACGGAAAGCAATAAATGTAGTCAAATCATAACAGTGACCTAATTTATTTTTGCACAATTTGAGTCATCTGTTGCGTTTTTATGTGGAAAAAAACATTTTCAATAAAACTTTTAAAGGCTTAGTTCACCCAAAAATGAAAATTAAGTCATTAATTACTCACCCCCATGCTGTACCTACCCCGTAAGGCCTTCATTCGTCTTCGGAACACAAATTAAGATATTTATGATTAAATCTGAGAGGTTGATCACTCCTCCATAGGCTGCCTAAGGGAATGAAACTTGACGGCCCAGAAAGTCATTAAAGAAAATGTTTAAATATTCCATGTCGCAACAGTGGCTCAACTATAAGTTTATCAAGCGACGAGAATACTTTTTGTGCGAAAAAACAAACAAAAATAACGACTTTATTCGACTATTCCTTTTCTTCCTTGTAGGCCTGAAACGAGACTTCAAGAGATTTCCACAACGCACACGCGAGAACTTAACTGAAGTTGAAGGAGATTGCAATTCTCGCGCATGCGTCGTGGAAATCTCTTGAAGTCTCATTTCAGGCCTACAAGGAAGACAAGGAATAGTCGAATAAAGTCGTTTTTTTGTTTGTTTTTTCGCACAAAAAGTATTCTCGTCACTTGATAAACTTATAGTTGAGCCACTGTTGCGACATGGAATATTTAAACATTTTCTTTAATGACTTTCTGGGCCGTCAAGTTTCATTCCCTTAGACAGCCTATGGAGGAGTGATCAACCTCTCAGATTTAATCAAATATCTTCATTTGTGATCCGAAGACGAATGAAGGCCTTACGGGGTTGGTACAGCATGGGGGTGAGTAATTAATGACTTAATTTTCATTTTTGGGTGAACTAACCCTTTAAATCAAACCAAAGAACAATCTTTTACCTTTTCCTCCATTCTTTAATCCAGTTGCTCAAAAATCCAGTTCCTAACTACTATAACATGTTGCACTGAAACTGGTCTTTTTGTTTGAACATCACCTTTCAAATCTACTGAGCTTCATCATCTTTCAGCCAGTTGCTGAGGCAAACTAACTTGTTCACATTTTCTGAGAGTAAAGCTGATCTTTTCTTGTTCACAATGTGACCTGCAACTGAGAAAAGTCGTTCACAGGGAACAGTGGTTGCAGGAGTGGCTAGATATTTGTGAGCTAGTGAGGCCAGCTTCTCATGGGCTCCTGAATGAGATGCCCACCACCTCAAGGGGCAGTCCTCCAATTTAATGGTGGGCTCTGCTCTGTACCTCTGTATGGCAGGTTGGACCTATTCATCTTCTGATTCTGAATCTGAGCCCATTTGCAGAAGGCTGATTTTCTTTCTGGGTGGCCCATCATCATGTGTCTGTGAAGACTTTCTGGGTGATTCTTGTTGCAGCATCCGTTCAAGTGTGGTCCACACCGCTTCCCTGTCTGTCTTGGGCAGGCATTTCAAGTCTTTGAAACGAGGATCCAAAACTGTAGCAATCTGGAGCCATGCATTGTTGAGCTGTTCTTGACGGGATGCTAGGTCCTCCTTGAACTTGGTCTTGAATCTCACCACATATGCAGGGTCCTCATCACAGGCTTCCATCTTGAGATGCAAGTGGCAGAGAGAATGTAGTACCAAAGAACAGGAGACATAGGCCTCTCCACCCAGGAGCTCAGTTATATACCTACGCACACAAAGACACACATGCACACAGAGACAGTCTATTATTAGAACAGTGGTTATCAACATATTATAATAATAATAATAATAATAATAATAATAATAATTATTATTATCATCATTATCATTATTATTATCATTATTTTTATTTTCATACATGTTATTGATATTTGACTTGGTTGAATTAATTCCAGAAAAAAATCAAAGCAATGTTATTTGATAAGTTACAGACTGATTTACCTGCATGGCTCTAGAAGTGTCTCCAGCCTCTGCAGTTTATCCCACTCTGTTGCGGTCGGCAAAACGAGTTTGTGATTCTGATTGTCCAGGGCTGCGATGACAGCCTCTTTATTTCTGCTCACGCACTTTACCATTTCCAGCGTCGAATTCCAACGTGTTGGAACATCCTGGATCAATGGCTCTTGCTTCTTTCCCAGGCTGACTTGTTGTGCTTGAAGCTCCGCAGCATTTGCTGGGCTGTGCTTAAAATGACCGACAACTTTGCGAGCCTTGGCCAAAGCATTTACAAAGCCGCTGTCAGCAAGACTCACTGTTATACTTCTCTGTAACACAGTTCACGTGTTCATAGCGTGTAAGTCGAATTGCGGCAACCATGTTGCGTGCACTGTCAGTCCCAATTGTTGTCGTCTTGCCCTCGATGTCCCACTTACGTGCAACAGATAGGAACTGTTCTTTACAAGCCTCCGCAAAATGACGCTCCTCAGTTTTTAATATAGTCAGCGCATAAAACTTCAGTTCCCACGTGTCACTGATGAAATGTGCAGTTACTCCGAGGTAATTGTTGTTATGATGTCCAATGGTCTCCTGTCAGGGCGATATGATTTACTTCAGCCAAGACCTCTTTCCTTTTTTCTTTTTCGTTTTGATAGAGCTCGTGGATTTTCGTCATAACTGTGGCTCTTGACGGTGGCCTATAGGATGAGTCTTGAGACGTCACTTGCAAAACATCAATGAAACCTGAGTCTTCTACAATGCTAACGGGTCTACAATCCTTTGCAATCCATTTTGCTATTTTGTTGGTCAAATTATCTGAGGTTGATTTTGTTAATGGCCCGCGAAAATTCAGCGTGGTCTGGCGCGAACCACTTGCTGGACCTGACGACCCAGCAAACGCATGTTTGGGGTTGACATGGTACCTCAAGCTTGAACAGCTCCGGTGAAATTGAAACTCCTTGTTACAAATCTTGCAAATAACCTTGTACTTGTTAACTGTACCATCATCATTCTTTTTATATTTGAATCCGTCAATAGGCCCACTTTGCTCTATCTCGCCTCTAGCTCCCGTCCCAACCACTTTCCTGACCTGAATAATTTGTCACACTGCGCATGCGCGTTTAACTGACAGCCCTAATATATATATATATATATATATATATATATTAGGGCTGTCAGTTAAACGCGTTATTAACGGCGTTAACGCAAACCCATTTTAACGGCGTTAATTTTTTTATCGCGCGATTAACGGTCTTTTTGGCCTTGAAAACTTTGTAGTTTTTTTTCCACATGCTTATGCAACAGGACGCGGCATGCGCGCGAGGACGTTTTGATAGCGCAAGCGGATCTAGCTAGACCGGAAACAAAACAACAGGCACGCCGCACACACTTGTTTGGGCTTGCGAGCCGGATGCGCGAGCGCGAATCTCTCTGCTCGCGCGCGGAATATAATGTGCAGAGCACGAATCTCTCTGCTCGAGTCGCGCGCTCTCAGATACACGCTGCTCTTGTAAGAATTTTCTATGGGCTCGCTCAGAGAATATGCCTGCACTTAAAACGTGTTCAGTGCAATCGCGAATCTCTCCTCTTCCCCAGCAAACAATTTTAGGTTATAAGACCGTTTTCATAACGTTCCCATTAAGTTATAAAAACGTTATTTCTGAATGTTATAGGAACGTTCAAAACGTCCAGTTTTGAGTGGATGACGAGCGCGAGACGCCGAAATGGATGCCAATAAGATTCTGAATGGAAAGTTTACTTTTAAAAAGTTGCCAAATGGTTCAATAGAGGGTATGCGCGTGACGTCACTGCCAGCTGGAGTGATTGCGGTCACGCCCACTGAGTGGCAAAAAGACTGAGCGGCAGCCGTGAAAAACACAAAAAATGCATCTAAAATGGGAAAGAGCTTTGCGATTGATTGTACAACTACATTTCACAAGAAATCTGAGGTATATTTTTACAGACTGCCGAAAGCTACAGAACAGAGAAGCAAATGGATCGATGCAATTCATAGAAACAACTTGACTCCAGGCAGAGAAAAGTGGATTTGCAGTTATCATTGAGCACGTTTACATGCACACCAGTAACCATAACAACGCAAGTAAACCGCGGCATGTTTACATGACTTTATTAATAAATCAGGCCATGACCTGTAACGACAAAACAATCATTTGCGTATCTGACTTTAAGTATTTCATTTGTTGTATCGGTTGATGTTAAATAAAGCTTGCAATATGTCAACGGGAAACTTACAGTTTGTATATTTTCCTCTCATGCAGTTACAGATGCAGCGTTTTGACTGAACCATTTTTTCTTCTGCTGCACGAGATGAGAGGACATTTTTATAATGTTCTGTGTCATGAAAGAGTCTGCGTTTGTGATATATTTTATTCTTCCTTTCCAGCAAAACGCTCTGTCTGGATGTGTTTAAATCTGCACAAAGGATGCGTTTCTGTCACATTTCACACATGCGCGCTTCAATAAGCTGACAGAAAGCAGGTTAATGCGTTTACATAATGCGAAATCCGAGTAAGAGGCAAAAAACGACCTGTGTCGACCGGTTTATGCTTAAGCCAGTTATGACCCTACTCCGATAAAATAAACTTTTTAAATAAACTGACAAAAAACTATAGGCTACAAGTTTTACGGCTGGATAATATGATTAGCCTATATATAACATTGATGTGATCACCTGGATTTAGACTTACCTATATTGTATTTATATAAAGCGTTCACAGGCAAATTTGCTTCACGTATTTCCCCGGCGTCGAAATCAGGCAAATATATGAGTGTCAGGAAACACGATGGCTCCGTGTCTATATCCATGGATCACTGGATCTTTGGCCTAAGTTGTAAGGAACACTATATCGAGTCCAACTTTTAGTTTAAACTGATAATAGGTTGTTTTACTCGCGTCTTCGCAGTTTCCTCTATTAACTCCAGCCACGCAGCAGCTCTTTTGCCACTCAGTCCGGCTGAGGGGGGCGTGTTCCGGCGGGAAAGTGACGTTAATGCATTCCCTCTATAGACAAAACCACAGTGATCTGTGAGTTTTGTCGTTGTGAACTGATCATCATCGCAGCACCTCCAGTCTGAATACCACTTGATGATGGCCAAGCACACACACACTCACACACACACACACTCTCACACACAGCTGATGCGAATTCTCCACCCCCTCATCAATATCAGGACCTAGCCAGTATTTCTTTCACCCTTTTATTGATGGACAGTGTTACATTGTGTGAGAGATTATTTGCTCCAAGTGTGAATGTTTTAGTGTGAAATTGTGCAAATGTCTTTTATTGAAAACAATATTGGCATATACTGTTCAAAGCAAGCCGATCCACTTTTCCATGTTGATAAGAGCATTAAAATGAGAAAAAATAATGGGACAAAAAGAAATCAAGAGACATTTAGAATAGATAAAAATGTGCGATTAAATGCGATTAATCGCGAGTTAACTATGACATTAATGCGATTAATCACGATTAAATATTTTAATCGTTTGACAGCACTAATATATATATATATATATATATATATATATATATATATATATATATATATAGAGAGAGAGAGAGAGAGAGAGAGAGAGAGAGAGAGAGACCATTTTAAAATGGCTCTCCGTTGTTCAAAGAGAATGCTGTAGGGACAGTAATGTTGGCTCAGAGATGCTTACAGGCTTGGCAGATTTGAGTACATCTGCTGACGACTCCATGCAGTAAATGACAGGAAATGCTGCATGACTGGCTGAATATAAAACACATGCCTATGAAAAAGAGAAGAAATATAAACATGGGGTATTGTGTAACTTTGACACCTTTATTTATTCACAAACAAGCCTTGCTGTCTCTGCCTTCTTCACAGGGAGTATTATTGATGTTAACATGTTGCTAAGATAACAACACAATACTCCAAACATAATACACAAAACACACACATTTGGGTAAAATAGTTTTATTCATTTTTATTCAAAATTTATTTTTATTAGACCAAACTATTTTAATCGTGGAAATCTCTTGAAGTCTCATTTCAGGCCTACAAGGAAGAAAAGGAATAGTCGAATAAAGTCGTTATTTTTGTTTGTTTTTTCGCACAAAAAGTATTCTCGTCGCTTGATAAACTTATAGTTGAGCCACTGTTGTGACATGGAATATTTAAACATTTTCTTCATTGACTTTCTGGGCCGTCAGGATTTATTCCCTAAGGGAGCCTATGGAGGAGGGATCCAGCTGTCACATTTAATAAAAAATATCTTCATTTGTGTTCCGAAGACGAACAAAGGTCTTATGGGGTTGGTACAGCATGGGGGTGAGTAATTAATGACTTAATTTTCATTTTTGGGTGAACTAACCCTTTTATTTAAGAATTAAGACCTGCGCGCACACACACACGTCTGGTGCCAGTGAGAAGCTACACGATTTTATGTTGAATTATATGCCTGATACAGTTCCCTTTCGAGGGAACTCGCACTGCGTCGTTGAAAACGACTCTTTGGGGACGATCCCTAAGCGTGCGCTTCTGAAGTATGAATGAAACTAATCCAATCCTGATTGGTTTTGCGTCGTGACGTAACATGTGACGACAGACCTGCCCTGTATATCTCACGGGCGGGGACACGCATCAGTTGTGTGTGTATAGTTTAGGAGCGCAGCACGCACAGGCAGCTCTCGAGAGGGCTGCCTGTGAACACTGTGAAGCACTTCCTATTAGAGTGCTGCGCTCCCGCTCGGCTATATTATTTTCTGATGATGGCCAGGCTCGCGATCCCCGCGATTCAGCTCCCGCGTCCGTTGAGGCGGCGCGCCGGCACGGCGGCTTGGATCGTGGGGATCGCCGAAGGATCTCGCGGATGAGAACGAGACTGCTGAGGCACTTTTTCGTTCATCATCTGCAGATTCTATAACACTAGTTCATGACGCAGAAGCCCGCGATGCGGCATCTTCTGCCCGTGACGAGTGCCTGTTGCTCGAGCTATCTGTTTCTGAGGAAGTACATTAGGCTCAGCATCGGGAACGAGCAACATGAGTCACACTCGGCGGCTCATGTTTCTGCTAATGTAGAGCTTGTGGAGATTGTGATGCATACTGTGGCCAGACTTACAATAAATAATTTATATTATATATATATATATATATATATATATATATATATATATATATATATATATATATATATATATATATGCTGGCCACAAAATAAGCAGGATGATCCCTGTCAAAAAAAAAAAGCTACACGAGAGATTCCTGCAGCGCCGGGCTAACTGTTTTTCCCAGATATTCATAAAGAGATAGAAACTCTAGATCCTGGGAAAAAACCCCACTCTTTTTCATATTTCATCACATTCATTATATGATTATTTGAATGTGGTGGGTGTCAGAGAGGCGGGTTATGGCAAGAAGCCATAAATGGAGGAAGCTTTAGTGAGCTATCTTTCTCCTGATGTGGTATCTTCGCTTAAATTCCCGGCGCTGCCCAATAATCGTGCAGGGACACCTATGCACTGGTTGGCTGGGCTTATATGGCTGTTGGTAAGGCTGGTGCGTGCCTGCACTCTGACGATTTTGCAGGCTGATCTTCTTATCTAAGTGAGGGCCTATTGCCTACTTCGCTGAGTTGAGAAGATCTGCAGATTGTCTCTCCGGGCTACTAAAGATACTAAACGTGCCATAGCTCTATGTAGCAGCTATGGTGGCTTTGGAGAGACATCTGTGGCTAAATTTGTCTGGTATAAAAGAGAAAGACAAATATTTGTCTCTCCGCTATCGCCTTCTAGCCTGTTCTCCGACGCTGTCACTTCAGTCGTCGACAGGTTCCAACAGTATCTCAGCCGTCAATCAGCTCCTCCCATCAGCAAGAGCAGTAGGAGAGCGTTGCCTCTAGAGTCCCTCCTGCGGGAGCCTGGCAACAGAGTAAGCGCTCTCAACCATAGTCTTCCAGCCAGAAGGGTGACCTGAGGGTCGTCCGTCTGGCGAAGAGGGCTTCAGGAGAGAGGTCCTAATGCAGTGTAGGACCTCTGAGGGCTGCCCCCCGCTGTGGAGCAATCAAGGTTGTTCTAGCAGCAGGAGCCCTCGGGGAAAATATGTTGTCTTGAACGTTTCGGGCTACATCGATTTCCAGCGAACGCACACCGTGGCGTTCGCCCCAAGAGCTTGCAATCGGGCACCGACTATGGTCACGAAATCTTAGTGCTCGAATAGTGCTCGAAAAACACCCGAGGCCAGTCTCAAAGGGCTGGTTCCCTTAGTAGGTTTTGTAGAATGGCAACGCCTTCCGAATATATCTATATGGGTCCTGAATATTTTTAAATATGGGTACAGATTGCAGTTCGGTCACCGACCTCCAAAGTTTGTTGGGGTCGTACCGACTGCAGTGGTTCCACAACAGGCTCGGGTTATGGAACAAGAGGTACAGACTCTACTGGAATTAAGGGGCCATAGAAAGTGTTCCCCTACCAGACAGGGAGTCCAGGTTTTACGGCCGGTACTTTATAGTTCCAAAGAAGGATGGCGGACTGAGGCCGATTTTGTTCTTTGAGGAGATCCAGGTTCAAAATGCTTACTATTTCCATTATCGGAAACCAAATCAGATCCGAGGACTGGTTTGGCACGGTAGATCTAAAAGTTGCGTATTTTTCATGTCTCCATCCTTCCATGTCACAGGAGGTTCCTGAGGTTCGCTTTCGGGGGCAAAGCATACCAATATCGGGTTCTTCCGTTCGGCCTAGCACTCTCTCCCCGCATGTTCACTATGTGTATGGATGCGGCTCTGGCTCCACTGAGACTTCAGGGCATCCGTATACTGAATTACATCGACGACTGGCTCATATTGGCCCAGTCTCGAGAAATGGCAGTTCGGCATCGAAATGTCGTCCTTGGCCAAATTTAGAATCGGGGGTTGAGACTTAACACTAAGATAAAAATGTGTTGGACCCAGCTCAGAAGACTACTCTTCTGGGCATGATATGGAATTCGGTTACAATGCGGGCACGTATGTCTCCCGCTCGTATAGAATCCATCCTCGCCATGGTGTCCGGGATAAAGTAGGCCAGGCCATCACTGTAAGGCAATCTCAAAGACTGCTAGGCCTCATAGCAGCGGCATCCAACATTATACATTTGGGCCTTCTACACATGAGGCCCCTTCAGTGGTGGCTGAGAGCCAAGGGATTTTCCTCCAAGGGGAATCCGTTCCGTATGACCAGAGTAACGCGCAGATGCCTTCGTTCTCTATTAATATGGAAGAAGCCTTGGTTCCTGTCCCAAGGGCCAGTGTTAGGAGCGTCCTGTCGCCGGAAAACCGTTTCGACAGACGCCTCCCTCACGGGCTGGGGCACGGTCATGGACGGCCGCTTTGCCAGGGGTCTGTGGCAGGACCATCATCATTCCTGGCATATAAATTGCCTAGAGATGTTGGCTGTGTTCAGGGCTCTGAGGAGCTTCCTTCCAGACATCAAGGGTTACCATGTCCTAGTATGATGATCGGACAATACATCAGTGGTGGCTTATCTGAACCGACAAGGGGGACTCAGATCGCGCCCTCTGTACAGATTGGTGAATCAGATTATCTTTTGGTCCCAAGGGAAAATACTGTCTATCAGGACAATGTATGTTCCGGGGGTTCAGAATCAGGGAGCAGACATCCTGTCGAGGCAGGGGCTGAGGCCCGGGGAATAGAGAATGTGGTGAGGGTAAGTCGATATTGGAGAGGTTTGGACCGATGGAAGTGGATCTATTCGCGTCTCGAGAGACGTCCTACTTCCCACTTTGGTTCTCCCTCTCACATCCAGCCCCACTGGGGTTGGATGCCATAGTACAGGCCTGGCCGAGGCATAGCCTGCACGCTTTTCCTCCGATCGCTCTGCTCCCGGGAGTCCTGAAGAGGGTCCGTCAGGAGGGCATCAGTCTACTTCTGGTTGCCCCAATGTGGCCGGCCTGAGTATGGTTTTCAGACATAATTTCACTCCTGATAGCTCCGCCGTGGCAGATTCCTCTGAGGAGGGATCTGTTGTCTCAGGCGGAGGGCACAATTTTCCACCCTTGCCCGGAGCTGTGGAAACTGTGGGTCTGGCCCCTGAGGGGGTTCAGTACTCGAATGCTGGTCTATCAGTCGGGGTGGTTGAAACCATACTTAGCTCTAGGGCTCCGTCTATTAGGAGATTGTATGGCCTGAAGTGGAATGTGTTTTCCACTTGGTGTAGAGAACATGAGTTAGATCCAGTTAACTGCCCGGTGGCTTCAGTTCTGGAGTTTCTTCAAGATCGTTTCTCTGCGGGTCTCACCCCTTCCATACTTAAGTTGTACGTGGCTGCCATTGCGGCTTTCCACGCGCCATTGAGTGATGGGCCTCTGGGGAGGCACCAGCTGGTCATTCGTTTTCTCCGTGGTACTTAGAGGATGAGATCGATGACCAGGTCCAGGGTTCCTGCCTAGGACCTGGCGGTGGTTCTCGAAGGGTTATCCCTGGCCCCCTTCGAACCCCTTCAGTCGGCTTCGCCCAAGGATCTGATGTTCATATTGGTTTTTCTCTTAGCTATTACCTCTCTTAAGAGGGTGGAAGATCTCCAAGCCCTGGCAGTGACACCAGCTTGCTTGGAGTTTGCCCCTGGCAGAGTTAACCCTCTGAGGTCTAAGGATTTTTGGGGTCCTTGAGGTGTTCTGACATGCTCTGACATTTGTGCTTTTTTCAGTTATTTATAAACATGTTAATGGCAAAGGTGTAAATTCACTCAATATAGCACAAACGGGGCTACCAGAATTTCTCAGCAACAATTATGAAACATGTTTGTATTTTTGAGAGAATATTGCTTATGCATGGTTATTGAAAAAACTAAAACTTAAAGTGTCTGAAATAAGGCCACAAAACACATACTAAATATGTGTCCACAAGACTTTTGACTAATCAGTGTTGTTGCCTAGAATTTTTGCTTCAAAATGATCTGAAAATCATCCTGCCTAATCATTTACACAAACACATACACTGATTTAAATTTTATTAGAGACCTTTGGTTTGGAAAGGCAATATGCGTGGAGGCGTGTTCACACCTGAGAAGACAAAGGCCGGATAATGTGGCGCATAATGAGCTGCATATTAATTAGCCCTTTCACACAGGTGTGTCACAGGATCCCAAAGAATGCAAGGACAAAAGAAATTATCTATATAGCCTATACATATTTTACAATTAGAAATTGTAACCAATTACAAATAGGTTACAATTACAACAATAATTACAATTTTAACAATATTTCAAGTGTATTTCTTTGTAAAAACTATACATTTTATCATACGTATTAAAAAAGGGTAAGGATTCATTAGTTTGAATATTGGAACAAACACTATAATAACATCTTAGTTGATAGTTCAATATACCTATAGTATATTTAACTATGAGCAGAAATTGGTGAACAAAAGCGTACCTATTTAATGTGACAGTAGTCTTTTTTTTTACAGTCAAAACTTTATAATCTATTCAAAACTAATCACAAAACCGTGTCTAAATATTCATATTTAGTCTGTAATATATTGTGTATGATATATTAGTATATACATGTGAATTTGCAGCTTGTTGCTTATTCAGACATTTTATTTCAACATATTTCAGTCTATTTTTACTCATCTTAGTAGGCTATAGCAATATAGTTTGTATGTGTTGTTCATGTAAACATAACGTTTACTTATGTAGGTGCGAGAGTGAATGAACGGCACAGACACGCGCTGTATAACTGTAGTAAACAAAGCGCGCGCGCCTTTGCCGTTCACTCATCATTTAGCCTACACACAGACACGCAATTCATATTTAAACAGTCTTTTTGCGGTTTACAGTCCGACAAATTCAATATCACGATTAGAACAAAGCACTAGAATAAATGACTTACTACATCAGCTGGATCCGTTGCTCCTCGAAATGAAACTACCAGCACTTCTGGTACATTTTCCAGAATTAGATAGTATTATTCCTCACAGCGAAAGGATACGCTGTGTCCACAGCTGTACAAGATACTTACTAAACATGATGTGTTTTATAATCCAGCTGGTGGGCGTTGGCATGTT
This sequence comes from Tiaroga cobitis, assembly GCA_030578255.1. NCBI lineage: Eukaryota > Metazoa > Chordata > Actinopteri > Cypriniformes > Leuciscidae > Tiaroga > Tiaroga cobitis. The sequence goes on from CM060601.1 coordinate 12,545,068, forward strand.
TGAACGGCTCGTCTTAGATCATTTGCGTTTGAATAGCGCGCGCTCTCCGTGGGCGTGGCACATTAACGCGTAATTAGGTGTAATGAGCTGGAAAGAAAAATACTGACATCTCTCTCTTTTCATACAGATTACATAAGCTGAGAATATTTGTTTTTTTATATAAATTCATTCATTTAAAAGAAGAGAGTTCAAGCTTCATTATGGAAAAACACTCGTGCCTGTATGACAAGTATTCGCGGAATTAAAAATAATCTTAGGACGCGTTTCAGAATGGACTTCACTGACAGAGAGAAGGCAGAACGCGCATCATGTTTGTTTTTCTTTATTTGGCGAAAAGCACAACACTTTGTTTTTATTGTGAGTATCCACAAAAAAAATAGACACTTATCAGGATCTAATGATGTACAACACTTAATATGTTAGATCAAAATCAACAGAGTGTTTTGAGTTTCTTTTGCACTGATAAGAAAAAAGCGAGACGCGATAGCCGACCTCAGAGGGTTAAGGCCTTTTTGCACCACCGGGACCGGGCTGTGTGCCTAAGGTGCCTTCTAATACGGCACGGTCTACGGTCCTGCAGGCATTTCATCCTCCACCTCATGTGTCGGCAGAAGAAGAGAAGCTCCATTTGCTCTGCCCTGTCAGAGCTTTGAGTATTTACCTCGAGAGGTCCTCTTCTTGGAGGAGGTTGGACCAACTGTTAGTGTGTTTTGGGTCACCTAGGAAGGGGCTCCCGGCATCCAAGCAAACCATTAGTGATTGGATTGTTCAGGCTATTGCCTCGGCTTACAAGGTGCGCAATTTGCCTTCACCTTTGGCCGTAAGGGCTCATTTAACTAGAGGCATAGCGTCCTCTAGGGCCCTCCTTTCGGGAGTACCCCTCCAGGAGGTCTGTGAGGCAGCCGGTTGGGCTACCCCGCACACTTTTATCAGGTTCTTACTCTGCACCTCCCTAGTATGCCTGGCGCACGTGTGCTCTTGTCCTAGCTGAGTGCCTGAGATCAGTTTCACTCTAGGGCAGGCCTGTTTCGGTGTGTGGCCTAGTGGGCATTCGTTCCCCAAAGAGTCGTTTTCAACGACGTAGTGCGAGTTCCCTCGAAAGGGAACGTCTCGGGTTATGAATATAACCCTTGTTCCCTGAGAAGGATTAGTTTCATTCATACTTCAGAAGCGCACGCTTAGGGAGCGTCCCCAAAGAGTCGTTTTCAACGACGCAGTGTCTCGTTCCCTTCTCAGGGAACAAGGGTTATAGTCATAACCCGAGACGTTTATTATGTAACAAAATACCAATTAATAACTAGAAAAGTTATGCAAAGTTATGCATAATGCAGGACTTTTAATTATTGAAAAGCTGAAATACATCAGGACTCTTATTTTTAAATGTCTTTACTTTACTACATCTAGCTGCTCAATCAAAAAGTTAAGATAAAATATACTAAACTAATTTGCTCCAGTTGAGCCAACTTGAAACCTTTTGTTCATCTAGTGTGAGTAACAAGTAGTATTTTTAACTTAAATGCTATAGAACATTTAGCATTTAGCAATGCAAGCAGCTACAATCCTTATTTTTCATCTCCATGTTTGTTTTTTCAAAGACAACTTCATGACATGAACATTGTTGGCCTCTTAAAACTAGAGGCACACATTTATACCTGGGCAAATATATTTCATACAAAAGTTGCAATGAAATGCACATATAATACCATAACACACACATCTCAAACATGGTAATGATCAACAATTGTAATTCAGTAAGTTTTTGAATTTTGAACCATATGACAGCTAAATAACAGTGATAATAACAGCACTAGCATAAGCCAGTCAATGCAAAGCAATGATCTTTTTTAATACCACATATTTTTTTCAAGCTTCAATGCATGCTGGAATCTGGCACAACATTTTTCAATGTAAAAAATGTATAAGTTTTGCCAGTTGGATACATTAGCTATCAGCAAAATGTTTTTCTAAAAAAAGTAAAAAATAACTTGACCAAAGATTTAGTAGGAGTCAGTTTATTATCCTTAGTGAACTAAATAAGAATACTTTAAACATGTTGCTAACAAAAGTTGTTTTGTTGACCAAGTTTTTGTCCAAAAATTGTCCCAACATTGTCCTAACTTTCCAAATTGAGTTATCTGAACAAACAATGTTACATTGAACAATGCTGTGCCAGTTCCCAGCACACATTGCAGCTTGACAAAATTATCTGGTAACATAAGATAACATAACATATCATTGTGGTAAAAAATGATCATTGCTTTGCTTTCAATGGCTTGATTTATGTTGTGTCATGAAGTTATCTTTGAAAATCAAACATGGAGATGAAAAACAAGGACTGTAACTGCTTGCAATGCTAAATGCTAAACATTCTATGGTTGCTTGACAAGACTTTTTAAGTGAAAAAGACTGCCGGTTGCTCATTAGATGAACAAACTTATTTAAGTTGACTTTAATTGGAGCAAATGACTTCAGTTAACTTAAAAGTTGAATGTGATAGGTTGCCTTATTTTTTTTTAAGTTAGCTCAACTTCTTTACAGTGCATTTAAGTTTTAGACCTTATTGCAATTCCTGCTTTCCATCCCCAAATTTAACACCACTTAAAAATTATTAATAAAAATTGTGTCCTACAATTTATATTTAAGACTTTTATGACTTTAGCATTGCTTAAACTGAATTTAAGACTTTTTAACTGGAACCCTGTTTATACTGAATACTCAAAATTCTTTTGCATTTCTGCTAGCTTGAACAAACATTTTACTAAGCTTGTCGCAGCTCACTAGGTTTTGGGGCATCTGTATCTCAAAAACTCACCTCAACCATATTAGCATAGCACTCTGGTTCTCCATGTTGACATGAGAATGAATTCTCTTCAGGAAGCTCCTAAAATGTCAAGTTAACAATCACAATCAAATTCAAGTAACATCACAACATCTTTATTACAACACACACACTCTTATGAAGTATCAACATTTTTACCTTAGCATTGCCAAAAGGCACCAGGTTGACATTCATTATATCTTTCAGTAAAATCCAAGTTGGGAAGAGATGTTCTGTTAGGAACACTCTGCATCCTGGACACAGGCTCTCGTAGTAGAGAGAGATCTCTACGGGAGGAACCACTGGGTCTGGCCGGGTCGCGTTCAGTTCCATACATTGTTTCTGCACCTACCACAAACAGTACATTGCAAATCATGGAAAATAATGGAAAAGAAACAAAAAATCTTCACATTGTCACAGTATGGCAAGGCTACACTCATGCAATGTGACTTTAGTGTGAATCAAGTCATAAAACTACATGCATTTTGTCAGTTAAACCCCAGATAGCACACAATTGTCACCCAGATTCACATCAGTCAATTTCACGGTTTCCCAAACTGGGATTTCCCCCAGGGCTACTTGAGTTGATAAAAAGCTAATTTATAATGAAATTATTTAAAAAATAATAATAAAATAAACATTTTCCTAAAACAAGTGATAAAATAAATTTTTTGTTTATCTGCATGTCATGTAGCCATTAACCACAATCACAGAACCGTAAACCTGCAAATGTGTATTTTAATTTGGAATATGTTACTAAAGTGTTCCCTGTTGGACAACATTCAGAATATGTTTTCACAACGTGCTCTCAGATAAAAAACACTTAAATTAAATGCATACTTGATTTACTCTTTGGCTGGATGATACATTGATAAAGGAATTATACTAAATTTAGTGTTACATGCAAGGTGGAAAAGAGTAGAGTGTTTTACGCATATGGGTCACATTTAAAATGGCACATGACCAATGTCACTGCTTGAAAGTCATTAATTATGATCATAGCCTGTCACATACCTGTATGTATTTTGTAAAGCCCACCTTTTAGACTAATTATTTACAGGATGAACTTCTGACACTGTATATTAAATGATGCAAACCGGGAAACCTTGTGGCCCATTTAATTGGAAGCTGTTTGTTCAAAAGCATGACAGTAATTTACAGGCACAAAGAAGTCTTTGAAAGTGATGCTGAACACATGTTCTTTATAAGACCAGTTTATTCTTTGCCATATTGCATAAAAAAGTCAATATTCTAAGCAGTCATCAAACTGCATATAAATACCAGCAATTATATTGCAAGTTAAAACAGATGAATAATTTTGTATTGTAAGTCACCTCAAACATCTTTAAGTAAAAAGATTACCATGCCTTGAGATGCATCAACGATATGTTCTGTAGATGTTGCATGTTCCAAAACTGATATTGGGCTGCAGAAATGTCTGTATCATTTAAAGTTGAAGAAAAAAAAAAAGTTTCAAGACTTAAATCAATCTTTTCAACAGACTTACCCCACATTCTATGGCGATCTCCAGAGACCTGCACCATTGGGATGGAGGGTATCCACATGAAGGCTTTGGGTGAGATTTACTCTGGATTTCATAAACACTGAGGATTATGACATGAAATACACAAAGCATCCGAGTGTTCATTTTGTGGGTATTTAGAGAGTCACTTAGCTTTCTTTGAGTGGTATGAGAGCTTGTTTGCACTCTCCTCCCATCAAAATAACCTCAGAGCTCCAATTATCTGTGAGCAGCTGCAGCTGAAAATACACAATACTTACTGACCTCAGATCAGCAACAAGAAGCTGCAGTGATCAAAGAGGGCTCAGAACTGAGATCAGTGATGTGCCTTTGTAAATATTGCAATAAAAAAAAATACCTATACTATCTAAATAAAATCTCTGAATATCACTTAAATTATACCAAAATAAATACCTAAAACTAAAACAGTTCATTTTGTCTAAAAAAGTATTTGACTAACAAATGATATTTTTAATATATACTTAATATTTGTGTTAAATTTCAATTACTACTCAACTCAATGTCATTATTTTTCATTTTTGTGATGTAGCATAGTGCATCACATCCATAAAGTCCATAAATAGATGCCAGAAGTGCACATCGACAAATTCAATTTGTCTGAAGAAGATACACAGGCATAGCCGGGGCGTGGAAATGTGACGCAGCGGCGAGGATCAGCCTGTTGCAGCACAAACATCCTGTAAAGGTGGGGTTGGGGAAGTTATAATTGTTGGGCCAATTGGGGCTGATAGTTATTTAAAAGATGACCTAGCTCCATGGTTACCAAATGTGTAGTCTCAGATAAGAAATCAAATCTGGGTGTAATTTTTGATTCAGCACTTACATTTGATGCTCAGATCAAGTATGTGGTGAAAAGCTGCCTTTACCAGTTAAGGATTATTGCAAAAATGATTTCTTTATGTGAGATGCTGATCTTAAGACAGTTCTTTATGCATTATTTCCTCCTGCCTGGGTTACTGAAATGCACTTTATTCGGGAGTAAGCCAGACTCTTATCAAGATTGCAATTGGTCCAGAATGCGGCCGCAAGACTCCTTACTGGTACAAAGAAAATGGAACAGTTTTGGCTCCCGGTTAAATGTTGGATTCAGTATAAAGTGTTGCTATATGTTTATAAAGCTGACCATGGAATGCCCCCAGGTTATATTATGAAATAATTCACATTAATTCAAGGAGAACTCAGAGCAGTAAACATTTTTTTGTTGATCCCCATAACCTGCCTGAAAACTAAAGGGGGTCAGGCTTTTTCTGCTGTTGGCCCGAGGTTGTGGAATGCCCTTCCATCTGACATTAGATCTTACATTTCCGTTAAAATGTTTAAATTATTATTTAAACTGAAAAATTATTATTTATTATGATTTATATTATTACTTGTTTTCTATGGCTTTTAATTGTATATATTTGGAAGCTGTATTTTATTATCTTATTATATTATATAATATCTTATTGTTTTCCTTTACATTTTTCTTTGATGTTTCATGTTGTTTTATCTATCTGTATTTTTACTGACTGTACATTCCTTTGGTCTACAGATTAGTTGTAAAGGGCTCTATAAATAAACTAGACATGAGACCCTTGCTAGGAACTGCTGGGAGCAGAGCTATCGGAGGCTGTTACTTTTTCTTTTAGTGTTTAGGACCCACTGAGAGATATTGGGGTGAAGATGCCACACTGCCAAAAAGCCTGACAGAGGGATCATGTTTTCTATAGTTTCAGTCTGTTTGAGGGCCTGAAGGAAGAACTGGCAGGAACCATTTAAATTGGCAGGAACCCGTTTGCTCGTGAATGGCGCCTCCACCTCCCGAAACACAAAGGGTGGCGGGATAAGTAGTGATTTCCCCCTAAGAGCCCAGAAGAAAGTCTATGCACATGATGTAGCAGTGGAAAGGCCCATATATACTTCAAGCGAAAACTGTCTGAAATTATTTAGAACAAAATAAGGCCAAAGCGAAAAAACAGCAGTTGCAAACATCCATTGCAATTGCATTTAAGTGCATGAACGGTGGTTGGCACTCTGCCTTTATAAAGTGGCACGAACACCAATTCCACTGAAGCCCTCTTCTTCAGAATGTTGACTTGTCATCGTCTGAACAAGAAGTTCCTTACAATTGAAAAGAACCTCTTCAGTGGACGGTATCACAAGCTGCTATTGTGAACACGCCGCTCTGCTGCCGAGAACTTATAATGAGGCCACGTTTACACGCCGGGTATTTAGAGAAACGAATATTCCTGAGTCTACATTATATTGGAAGGATGTGTAACTAAGCTTTGATGATTATGATCTAAAAAAGGTCAATATTATATACTTAATCTGACCCTGTTACTCAATAAATTCCACATTCACAGATCTAAATACTTAAAGGTCCCGTGACATGGGATAATTTTATTATTTTATAATGTTTCCTGGGTTGCCCTTTGTTAGTATGTTTTTTAGATCCAAAATAGTCATAATTTAGAAATAAAAGGCATTTTTCCTAGCCTGATTTTAGCCTCTGATTTGAACGCTCTGTTTGAAGGGGCGTGTCTGCTGTGGGATTCGGTGTAACCAGCCACTGCTGTGATTGGCTGACATGCTTGCATATGGAATAGCTCCGTATTACATGTGAAACTCTCTCGAATACTTTTACTACAGATTTATTTTCAGACATTCATCGAGGCCAGCTCTGTATTGGCCCAAGTTAAGGAAACAGTCGTCGGTGAAATGTTTGGACCATACAAAACTTTGGGAAGTTGCGTCGGCGCATTTCCAGAGAAAATAAAATTAACCCATTGTTTCTTCAGAGGCTCGGATGAAGGAACAAAAAAATACTTTTGTGTTAATTTGTACAGCCAAACACTGATCAACTCCCATGCTTCGCTCGTTTGCAAGCCATGATATCTCTCGAGGAAAAACTCAAATCACGCTCGTGCGTTCGTACGTTCGTACTTACTAGCTCATTTTCTCATGGGCGAGCCAAATTCTCTGGGCGGGCAAAGCAGACAAAGGGGAGGTTACCTTTCCTCCGTATGACGTCATACGGAGGAGATTCAAGATCAGCCCGTCTGAGCTTTCATTTTCTCAAAGGCAGAGAAAGATAGCCAAAGCTCGGTTTACTGATTGAAATTTCTAGCCACTGAGGGACCATATTACAGGCTAGGGGAACTCATATTAATGTTAAAAAAAAAACTCAGAAAGTGAAAATTAAATGTTAAATACTAAATACTTAAAAATTATTATTTTTTTCATGAAAGAATTTGAAAAATACTTCACTTCGATTAAATTGTATTGTAATTCTGTTTGTAATTCTTTTCCTTTTTTCAGTGATATGAAAATTTCATAACTTGTCAATATTTCTTTTAATCCCCTTTTCCATTTTTTCTTTTCTTTTCTATTATTTTCTGTTCCTCGTTGTTATTTGTTATTGTTTGTGTTCTGTTTTGAGCATTAATAATACTAATAAAAATCACTTGTGAAATTTCTGTGCGAGGGCTCCCTCTGCCTTCCAGTATGAATGAATTATATGTGATCAAATATTAGATAAAATGGAATAAATATTACTCATCTCTACAGAAATTTAAAGTAAACATATAATAATCCATCAATATTTCTCCGATTGTGCACACTTTTAAACAAAAAGCCAAGTCACTTTGGTCAAGTGTTTTCTGACTCAACTGGACTCATGATTCAGACTCAAACGTGAAACCCTACAAGCCAACAGATCTTCGTCCAATACACCACCGATCTGACTGGTGTGAACATTCTCCAAACATTTTTCTTAATGTTTATAGAAGTCTTAGAGGTTGAAACATTATGAGAGTGAGTAAAGTGTAACAAAATGAATAATGCTGCCTTCACATGCTATCGAAAATTTCCTACTTCCCACCTCTAAAGTGATTACATGCTCATCGCATTCAAGTGCTTTGTTGTTGGAAAGAACAGGAACAGTGGAGGACACCAGGTATATTCTTGCTTATTTATTTGGAAAATCGTATTAAAGCCAAAATATGTTTAAAGTTCCACCATGTTTAAAGTTTGTGACATCATATTGCTCAGAAAATCCAAAGGCTTGATTATTGAGAGTGTTCAGGCTTTTTGAGGATTAAAAAAAAGGAGTGAATGGATTTTTTTCATTGTATGGTGGTTGTGTCCACACACTGCAAAGACACATTTATATGCAAACGCCATATAAAAGTGAATTTTGCATTTGATGACCCTTTTAGTTTCTCAGAAATGTGAGCTAGACGGGCTAACCTTCGCTCCCCACATGCATCAATGAGCCTTGGGCGCCCATGACCCTGACACTGGTTTACCCGTTGTTCTTACTTGCACCACTTTTGGTAGGTAGGCCTACTAAAGACTGCCCACCGTGAACGCCCCACAAGACTTGGCCTTTTGTAGAAGCCTTGACCCACTCGTCTAGCCCAGTGCTTCTAAAACCCACCCCCACCACTGCACATTCCATATGTCTCACTCATCGTACACCGTACATCGTACCCAGTTCAAATCTTATAGTCTCGACTAATGACCTGGTGAGTTGAATTTAGTGTGCTAGTTGAGGGAGACATCGAAAATGTGCAGTGGCCATCACTATTTGGCTCTTGTCACGTCTACGTCACGGCTCTCAGCCCGCCCTCTGTTTCGTTGATTGGCCGGCTGTTTTCAGGCTGGAGGAAAACTGAGAGACATGTCGATGACATGTCAGACAGAAGCAAACTGAAATAGAGCGGAAGTACGAAGTCTGATGCAGTCAGGCTAACAAAGACTGTCTGGAGCAGTCACAGATTCTGTGATATTTTCAAACCCGTATTTCCACATGATCTTAGTGTAACGACAAGGTGGAACTAATCCAGCCAATCATAGTGCATATGGAATAAATAGAAAAATCTTGTAATGACTTGCGTGAATTTCTCTTGTGAATTTGTCATGGGGTGACCCAAAACAAGCGGGACTAAAATTTCGCGGCAAATGTTTCCCATCGGAACGGCCCCGGTGTAACATCAGGCTGGTTCCGGCTGCTTGCGAGTCATCGGAAGAGCGGCCATTGATGAGGAAATACACAACAGGTGTGCACGAGAGCCCTGGATCAATGATTGGGACATGTATGAGGAATCCAGCTGATAAAAAGGGATCGCTGAGACTAAAGAGGGTGTTCAATTCAGCTGGAGAGACAGGACGATACGGTCGGAGTTGTTGTTCACGGGCTGGCTATTGGACTTTTTATTCATCGCCTCCAAGGAAGATCATTGAGGAGTGTTGTTCCAACTGGGGGAGAAAAACTATAGAAAACATGATCCTTCTGTCAGGCTTTTTGGCAGTGTGGCATCTTCACCCCAATATCTCTCAGTGGGTCCTAAACACTAAAAGAAAAAGTAACAGCCTCCGATAGCTCTGCTCCCAGCAGTTCCTAGCAAGGGTCTCATGTCTAGTTTATTTATAGAGCCCTTTACAACTAATCTGTAGACCAAAGGAATGTACAGTCAGTAAAAATACAGATAGATAAAACAACATGAAACATCAAAGAGAAACGTAAAGGAAAACAATAAGATATTATATAATATAATAAGATAATAAAATACAGCTTCCAAATATATACAATTAAAAGCCATAGAAAACAAATAATAATATAAATCATAATAAATAATAATTTTTCAATTTAAATAATAATTTAAACATTTTAACGGAAATTTTAATGTCAGATGGAAGGGCATTCCACAACCTCGGGCCAACAGCAGAAAAAGCCTGATCGAAGAGGAACCATACCGGCCTACTCACCTCGTATGGCTTGAGTGTGTCCATCCAGCTGTACGCCCCTGTCCTGTCACTTGAAGGTCATCTAAAGAGGAACCATACCGGCCTACTCACCTCGTCTGGCTTGAGTGTGTCCATCCAGCTGTACGCCCCTGTCCTGTCACTTGAAGGTCATCTAAAGAGGAACCATACCGGCCTACTCACCTCGTCTGGCTTGAGTGTACCCACCCAACTGCACGTTCTCGTCTCTGGTCACTTGAGAGTTATTCTGGAAGGGGACTACAGTGACCTACTTACCTGACGTGGCAGAAGGGTCTCCATCCAGCTGTAAGCCCCAGCTCCATATCACCTGGAAATTATTCCAACGAGGGATTTCCCCTGCCTCTGTCCCTTGGTACTCGAAGTTGACCCGAAGAGTGACCGTACTGACCTACCTACCTCGCCTGGCCAAAGTAGGTCCATCCAGTCGTAAGCCCCGTCTACCACTACTTGAAATTACTCCAACGAGGGGCTGTCCCTTCCCCCTTATCTTGTTGGGCCGAGAAGAGCCCTGGTGCGAGCTGGAGCTCGACCCTGCTGGCTTGTTTGTGCACCTCGTCAGCGTTGTGTTGTGTAGTATGCTATGACAAGACAACGACAGATGGCAAGAAACCTTGTTGTGTAGTGTGAGCACCACAGCAATTCAGTCTTACAGTCCCATAGTTTGAGCTTGCCCTAAGGGAGACAAAAAAATGCAGAGCGGTTATCCCCAGGACTAAAGTTGCGAACCACTGCCCTAATATATCCCACCCATTGACAGGGACCATTGTAATGATATAATCAATATTATTCACTTTACTCGTCAGCAGTGTTGGGCAAGCTACTTAGAAAATGTAGTGAGCTAAGCTAGCAGTTACTCTACATTAAATGCTTCACTACACTGAAGCTACCACCCTGGGAAATGTAGCAAGCTAAGCTACAGCGATATGGCAAAAGTAGTTTACTACATCTAAGCTATTTTTTTTTTATACTTCATTCCAAGTCAATGTGTGATCTCAGTGATCAATAAAACTGTCAATCAAATATAGACAGGCATAATTTGTCAGTTCAATTGTTTATTCAACAACTGTTCTAAACCAATTTGGCACAAAAAAACATAACATGACTATATAAAACCATATAACTATATAAAACTATTACAAAACCAGGTGTCAAGAGCGTGTGCATCTTTTTCCATTAAGTACATTTCTCACCTGTCAGCCCAAGGATTGATATTGGTACGTGATGTCACACCATACGGAGCAGAAGTTGGTGGTAGGCTAATGCACCAAAAACTGGTTTGTAGAACCCTATGAAATTTTCATTTTTCCCCCCCCCACATTGAAATTCAGTTTTATTTTGTTTTCATTTTTCTGGACTCGCATTTTAATGGTTAAATAAAATGTTTGTAATTAAAAAACACGTGTAATTAATTGAAATCATGAAACATATACAATTTAATACTATTGTATTCAAATTTTAAAATAAATTACATATTTAAGGGAACTATGAATTTTTTTTTTTTATGGTTTAAATTGTAATGACCAATTTATTTCAAATGTAGTCCTAATGATTTAAGCAAAACTTTCTTCAAAGGTTAAACCAACCTTTTATTTTGACAGGTTGCCATGTAGAACTTTTGAGTCTGTGTTCTTTTGATATGACGATAGTTTTTCTCAAATCAAGCTAAAATGCTTCTAAAGTGACTCTCAGAGCGGCTGTGTAGATGAAGTACACGCATTAATGTCCTCATATAGAGGGAATGCATTAACGTCACTTCCCCGCCGGAACCCGCCCCCCTCAGCGGGACTGAGTGGCAGAAGAGCTGCTGCGTGACTGGAGTTAATAGGGGAAACTGCGTTAACGCGAGTAAAACAAACTATTATCAGTTTAAACTAAAAGTTGGACTCGATATAGTGTTCCTTACAACTTATCAAAGATCCAGTGATCCATGGATATTGACATGCAGCCAGGAATCGTGTTTCCTGACATTTATATGTGCCTGATTTCGACGCCGGGGAAATAAATGAAGAAAATTTGCCTGTAAACGTTTTATATAAATACAATATAGATAGGTCTAAATCCGAGTGATCACTTACATTAATGTTATACTGTATATCATCATATCGTCCAGCCCTAAAACTTGTATAGTTTTTTGTCAGTGTTTATTTAAAAACATCCAATTATGCAGAATATAGTCTGTTCTGTAGCTTTTTGCAGTCTGTAAAAATATACAGTACCTCATATTTCTGGTCAAATCTAGTTGTACAGTCAATCGCAAAGCTCTTTCCCGTTTTAGATGTGTTTTGTGTGATTTTCACAGCATTCACGCTGAAAACAAATGCTGCCGCTCAGTCTTTTTGCCACGTGGGCGTGACCGCATTCACTTCGGCCGACGGTGACGTCATGCGCATACCCTCTATAGGCTGAAAACATTGCGGGCGTGCTTCAGTGTGTGTGTGTGTGTGTGTGTGTGTGTAAAATGAATCCGCGCGTCTGAGCCATTCATTCACAGAGACTCGCAGAACATGCATGATTCCTTTTTAAATCGTCTTTATGCATCAGTGATACTTAGCAGTTGTATTTGAGCTTTAGAAATGCTTGGGGAAATGTAGCTTGTGTGGACGCTACGGGCGGCGCTACCGCACTACTTAATAAAAAAAAAAGAGCTTCGCTACTGAAAAGCTATTGATTCAGAAAACAGCGACGCTACCACCATGCTACTGAGAAATGTAGTTAAACTAGTAGCGTCACTACTTAGCGACGCTACTGCCCAACACTGCCCGTCAGTGGTTTTAATGTTGTGGCTAATTGGTGCATATCAGAGAAGAGTTAGGTAGAACTTAAGCTGACACAAACTTGACACTTAACAAAAGATTAAGTAAAATGTAGAATTTGCACAAGCATGTTAATTGCACTTTAATTGAAATATTGACTAGCTAATACAGTTTTTTTTTACATTAATATCATTATCATCAATATCAACAGTAGCCTGCTAAACAGCAATACCACACTTCCATGTGTAAATGTAACTAGCAAAGAGACTGCCACTATACATTGGCATGTACACGCATGTAAAACATACAGCACATAAAGTTTAATAGGTTTTGAATCCCATCCTTGACCTAATCACAAGCATACTCTTCATCCTTTAGCCAAGATGTCCCTGGAACCTGGGAGGAGAGGTCGCTGATGCTCTACAGGTAAATATAACCCACTCTAGGCTTGAATATAATGATCATTCAGAAGATAACGAATTAATGTCACAGATGAACTCTTAATGCATGCTGTTTTTATTGTTGCATAATTCTAAAGTATTGATTTTAGCATATATATTTGAATATCCAAACCAGCCGGTAATCAATTGTCCATTTTCCATGTTGTGATTTTGGTATCCCAGAAGTGCTCTTCGACATCAGCCTGTTAAGTGAAAAAAGATTAAGATGCTGAATTTACACAAATACACAAGAACAGATTTTCTGATCTGTAGTTTATAAATTAACCTGTTAGGCTGACATGGTGAGGTTAACTGCTTCAAACCCCACAAGTTCGATTGGTGAGGGAAGTGCCTTTTTGTAAGTTCGCTAGAGAGGACAAAGCAATAATATTTGTTTCAGCCTACAGAAGCAGAAAGGCAATAAGACATATTTTAAATTGAAAAGACATATGAGAACATATGGAATGTTTTCATATGACAACAACCTCTGGAATTTTCACTCTCATATCAAAGGTCTCTGGCGAGAGTGCTACAACAGTGACAGCTGCCTGGCGTTCTGGATTTTTCTCATATTTCTGGTAGAAACCCATAATATAAGATATGCCAGGCACATACTCTTGAATTCTGAGGGAAATTCATTTGAAAATAGAAAAATAACATATTAAAGACATGAGATTTGAAATCTTATAACATATAGTAATCTCAAGCTGTGCATTGGTATTTCAGGACATTTACCTTTCACCAATTATTGTGAACACTGAGGGCAGAGCTCCCCAGTTAATCTTGGTGTATATGGAAGGTTTAGACTCTGGCTGGCACGCTGAGGACACCCTCATAGATACATCATATGTCTGACACTCTGCACCCCATTTGAGATGGGCCTAAAAACACAGGAGAAAAATCAGTGAGGCAATATGGAAACAATGAGAATAAGTTGCAGAATAAAAAAGTACTTTACCTTTACTGATGAATGACTCTTATCTACGTTTGCATTGGCACATATTTTCCAGTTTGCTTGTTCACCAACTTCAGAGACTATCACTTCAAGATCGTCTCTTTGGGCTGTTGGCAGATAAAAGGCTACACCTTCATAGCCCAGCGGTTTTGCTGGCGGACTTAGACCAAGTGCTTTTACTGTGACTACAGGCTCTGGAGTGGAATCAAGGGCCTACAGCATGAAGAAAATGGCAGAGCTTAAATAAGTTGACTAAGCAATCCCTAGATAGTTACTCTCTAGATATAGTTAGCATATTTAAGTGTTAACATTAATCATGTTCTTACAGTCATGTTACATTACTTTTAAACAAATATCACCGCTGCTCTTTTTTTAGTTTTTTTTTTTTTACTACAAATAAGGAGTACATCTGGATTCTTTGGAATCACTCGAATTTAAATTTATTTACCAGCAGTTTTACAATATAAATCTCTGGGTGGACTGAATGAAAACTTTATATACCACACACTGTATATCATGCAGCACATTTACAGTGTATACAGATGTAAGCTAGTCTTCATCTGTCTGTCCAAGTATACACAACATAATACATAATTGAAATTTTAAAGGGTTAAGGAAGATTAAGTCAAGTTTGAATCAATGATTTTAGATGTTTCTATTGCACCTGATATGCAGGGTAGGAACTGGATAGATTGTGTTCTCCACAGGAGGTGTTCTCATCTTTTGTGTTCTACATAGAGGGAACATGTAAAACAAAATGGCTGCACATTTATTCTCAGTTCACTACTGGGAATGATTCAGCCTCTATAACTGATAAAGAGTACCTCGAATACTCTGCGGCTGAGATCCATCATTTCACTAACTCCTGGAGGCTGTTTTCTGCCCGCAGTGACCTGAATCTGAATTTTTTCAATGGGTTTTGCACCCTTTGCTTTGGAAAAAACAACAAGCTATTTAATGGAGTCCTTAATTATTATTTTTGCATTATATCAATAATTAATGCAAGGTTCTGGTACCTGGTTCTAGTTGACATGAAAAGCGGGTATGTCCCAGGAAGTAATATAAAGGATATTCCTTAAGGTAATGCAATCGTTTGGCTTCTGCCTCCATACAGATCGCAGTTCCATAAATCTTGGCCTCAGCACATTGCCTGAATTTCATCGCAGAGTCCTCAGTCAACCATAAAAAAGACATTTGTTTAGACCGCAGGATTTGCTAAACATCATTTTGTGTTAGTGTTTAGTGTTAATCTAGTTCTAGAGGGCTGCTGTACCTGTTCATCCCTTGAAGTGGGTAAAATTCTTCTGGCCAGTGGCAAACCCTGCCGGGAGTTCTCTGTCTCAGGCATCATGGGAGTAATTTTGGACAAGGATGGATCTTCGATGTTTCTCAAAACAGCAAACACATTAGAACTGTTTGATGAAGAGTAAGAAATCATTAGGATATTTGGTGGCACTTTATTGCATATTACAATAGTGTGGTAGAAATGTTGTAAAACGTACTTGACTGAAAATAACTCAGTGACTGTTTTCTTCGGACTCAAGTTCATTTCATACTTTTGCTCTTTCATGTTTATTTTCAAATCAAATGCCCATGGCATGTTAGTTATCATCTTACTCTTCAACTCAACACCACACTGGAAAAGATCTGTGTTGATTCCATGAAAGACAAAATGATCCTTTGTCACTCTGTAGACAGGAGGAAAGTCAACTTTAGGCATAGAAACAATAAAAAATAAAGAAATAATTCACCCAAAAATAAAAATATGTCATTATTTAGTCACCCTCATGTGAATTTAACAGCAGAAAAAAGGGGCTAGAATATTCCTCACAAAGTGGTTAGGATATTATTTTACAAAAGAAAGAAAGTCATTCCAATTAGATGAACTGTTTCTTTAACATGTTATGTGATCCAGGTGAGCACAGACATAAAGGTGCAGTCAGTAACCTTTCCCTCTTTAAAACATTTTTACTCAAAGAAATGAAGAGCACTTTGGGAACGTCTCATGCATACTGACACAGAAACGTCTCGGTTACGGATGTAACCCTCGTTCTCTGAGTAGGGAACGGAGACGTTACGTCGTGACGACGAAATGGGGTTTCGCTTAGAAAGCCCATCAACTTTGAGTATTACAAAACGAGCCAATGGCAAAGAAATGCCATGGGTCTGCGGATTTTGCATAGTGTGACACTGCCCCACCTCGTAGGTAGATAAGGAAGTACGCTAGCACATGCAGTTATGTTACTTGCTGAGGAGCAGAGACTGAAATCAGGCAGTTCCAACGGTACAGCGAAAGTGGCAGGGAGATGTAACGTGTCCGTTCCCTACTCAGGTAATGGGGGTTACATCTGTAACCGAGACGTTCCCTTTCGTAGTCACTACGAGTTACGTTGTGACGACGAAATGGGGTTCCCAGTAGTGTTGTTTTTGGCGGCCTATTTTAATTTTAGTCTAGTCTTTGTGTCAAGCTGTCATTTTAGTTTTTATTAGTTTTATTCACGTTCATACTCTTTTTAGTCTAGTCTAGTTTTAGTCGACGAAAACTGATGACATTTTAGTCTAGTTTTAGTCGACGAAAACTGATGACATTTTAGTCTAGTTTTAGTCGACGAAAGAAATAGTCTAGTTTTAGTCAATGAAAATTGTATTTTAGTCTCTTTTTAGTAATGCAATTCTATTTAACCCAGTCAATATAGTATAAGTAGTAGTATAGACGAAACCAAAATTTTCTTTTAGCCAAACCCATTTCAAACAATCTTATCTTCTTATAGTTATCTTATTATATTATTGTTACCTTATAGACTCAAGAATGCATCCATTCCAGACACGGAAGACGCTCTGATTTGAATTTACAACATATTTATTTTACCAACCAAACATGTTAGAAGTAGCCTACACACGAAAGTTTTTCCAAATGTCATTTCTTCTTTTTCTCCCAAAGACGAATCCCTTTCTCTGTGTCAGACTTAACTTTGTTTGTTGTCGTTTATGCTACCGCCTGTTTCACATACTCCGTTTGCAGTGCGTATGTGGTGCGTATTTTCCCCCGCACCCATGTTAATAGGTTAGAGCCTATGGTTAGAGCGCTCACACCGCACGCGGCGTAACAGCAGAGCAGAGATCTACACAGTACCTCAACAACGCGACATAATGGATGTAGGCTAAAAATATTGATTTTAAATAAAAAAATAGAGAATGTTGTGACTGTGGTACAGCCGTAGATCA
The DNA here is from genome assembly GCA_030578255.1 of Tiaroga cobitis. Lineage (NCBI taxonomy): Eukaryota > Metazoa > Chordata > Actinopteri > Cypriniformes > Leuciscidae > Tiaroga > Tiaroga cobitis. The sequence continues at coordinate 12,562,571 of CM060601.1, forward strand.
GTTGCGCACTGCAAACGCAGCACATGTGAAAGCACAATAGCGCGTGCTGCTCCTGCATACACACCGCAACACGCACCGCATACGCACTACACACGGAGTATGTGTGAAACAGCCGTAACTCACGCAGCTGCATCTTCTAAATAATGCCGTGAGTGGGGCTTGAGGACGTGAAGTCGTCTGCATCTGCGCAGTGCGATCTGATGCAGCCCCTGAAGTGACACAGGAAACAGAAATGCTGCATAGTAGACCTAATAATAATGCAAGTAAACGATACGAAATAACGTTAAATAACATTTCGTCTCGTCTCGTTTTGGTCAACGAAAATGAAGAGACATTTTAGCATAGTTTTTATTTTGTAAACCACATTTAGTCTCGTTTTTATTCGTCAACGATATTGCATTATACATTTAATTATAGTCTTTGTCACATGACCAGCATTTACGTTGCGTCTCGTCTCGTTTTCGTCACGTGATAAAGGTTCGTTGACGACGTTATTTAGTCATAATTTTCGTTGACGAAAGCAACACTAGTCTAATCACGCCACACGGCTGTCTTCCAGTGCCCTGCGTAAGTCTGAGCTCCCTGTCGTGAGACTAGCACGGACGAAGGATTCCTACTTAACACAGGAATACACTGGGAATCATATCAGCCCGCAGGGTGGAATGTTTCAACCCCAGGGGTGGCAACATGGCTTGTCAAGGGAAAGACACATGCTCAGAGAGGCTTAGAGTGGAAATACACATGTGGAGGTGGGAACCATCCCACACAAGTGGGAACCATGCACATGGCGGCACCTGGCCAACGCGAAAGCTGCCGGTGGCATAACTCTGGCGTTTGACATCAACAGTGCTGGAGGAACTCAGGGCTTGTCGGGAAAGCTCACCTGAGGAGAATATCGCATGTATCCAGTCCGTGGAGTGGAATGGCAAGCAAGCGAAGACACCTCAGCAGATCCTAGTACCGGCTGGTTGAAGCGAGTACATGACAGGACACTGGCTCCACTCGGAGATGTTGGTGGTAGGGTACTCAAACCTGCCTCGTCACGTCCAGGAGCCACACATGGAGTTTCCAAAGATTCGGACGAGGGTGCCATAGGGCGCCCCGCCTCTGAGAAAGGGTCCTTGCTCACAGAAATTGGCCAGGGAGGTGCTGTCGCAAGGAGAACAAGTTCGGAGAACCAGGTTCGGCTGGGCCAATGAGGTGCAACCAATATGACCTGCTCCTCGTCCTCCCTGATCTTGCACAGGGTCTGAGCAAGAAGGCTCACTGGGGGAAACGCATACTTGCAGAGTGGTGGAGGCATCTGTTGAGACAACAACATGCCTGGAAACTCATATGCCATATATGCATATGCATATGCCAAACCTACCCATCTCCGCCCCCTGATCCCTAACCCCACCCCTAATCCTACCCATCTCCACCCCCTGTTCCCTAACCCCACCCCTAATCCTACCCATCTCCACCCCTTAGATCTGGATCCAACTCCGCCCCCTGGATCTCGTGTACTGCAATGAGGTGCTACTGAAACCAGGCGGAACACACAACAGAGCTTCGTCATGGACCCCCTCAGCATACAGCCGGTGAGTCCCATGAATCCAGTGCTCCAATACAGCCCATACTGAGTGTAGAGAAACAAGCCGATCGACTTACAAATCGATGGCACAAACAGGGAGCGAGACCCAAAGGCACTCGAGACATCAGATTGTCACCAGCATCACATATTGCTGCAGTACCATCCTCTACCTCCGATACGGCTCTGACAAGGATTGCAAACACTGGTCTCCTACCACCGCCTATACATCTTGAGAACAGATTTGAAGTATTAATGAATGAGGAGTCCCTGAATGTGATGAATGTGATTGAACACAGACTGAATCAGCCAGTAGCTAACACTGCTAACTGGCGCTCAAGGTCGAGCAGTCAGCGGCACTCAGCCGCTGAGCGCAGCCGAGCACAGGACTCTGATAGTGGGTGACTCCATAATCAGAAACATTATTAGCAGGGATACAACTACGTGCTGCCTTCCACAAGCAACGACTTCTGATGTAAATAGGGAACTTCAGAACATTCTGATGAAACATAAGACTGCAAATCAACTCACCATTCATGTGGGGAAGAATTATATTCATAAAGAACAGTCAGAACTCCTTAAGAAGGATTTCAGTGAACTTTTTGAAACACTAAAAAGACTGAAAGTTCAGACATTCATCAGTGGACCACTCCCAGCAAGAGGAACAAACAGGTTTTCACGGTTGCTTGGGCTTAACACATGGTTGCAAAAAAACTGCTATATAAAAGGAGTGAACTTCATTGACAACTTCAATCTTTTCTGGAGTCAGAGGCAACTGTTTCAACAGGATGGGCTGCACCCAAACAAACTTGGTTCAAGAGTGCTAAAGGACAATATCTACTTCTCCCTCAATCATCCTTCTGCAGTGTGTGCCAATCCACTCAACCTGAATGGCACACACACACCTGGACACAGTATGAATGACCACAGGACTTCACTTCAGCCCCTGAATGGACATGCGGTTGACATATCACACAAGGACAATGATAATACCATGCAGCCACAACAACTTTTGCTCACGGACACAATCTCAGCAGAGCCCTGCCCACAGAGCTCACCACAGACAAACCGGGACATACTAGAACTGCTCCAAGATTCAGCTCCCAAGGACGACTTTCTGGAAAACAGCGAGGGAAACCAGGACAGCATATTACAGCCTCCGATAACACCAGAGCAACAGCCCCTCTCACCAGACACGTTATCCCTCTCTCCAGCATCTCCACTTCTGTGCTTCTCAGAGAAAATGGAAAAACTGGTGTATGCTGGGAACCCAGTGCACCTGAATCTTTCTCTATTGCTGTTCAAATACATGATAGTTCAAATACAAAGCCGTACAGCAAACCCATCTAATCTGGTGCCTATTACATGCCAAACTAAGATTGCTGTGGGGACAAAAAGTAAGACTGTTAAGTTAGCACTTTTAAACATCCGCTCACTTAAAAATAAATCACTTCTAGTCAACGACTTAATAACCACATACAACCTGGACTTTATGTTTCTAAATGAAACTTGGCTAGAAGACAGCTGCAGTGCAACAGTCCTCAATGAAACAGCCCCTCATAACTTTACTTTTATGAGTGTCTGCAGAGCAGGTAAGAGAGGCGGGGGCTTAGCTGCTCTTTTTAAAGATGTCTATGAATGTAAGCAAATATCATTTGGGAATTACCCGTCTTTCGAATATCTGGGTATTGTGTTAAAAGGAGCGCCACGTATTTTACTTATCATTATTTACCTCATCCAGCCTCATCCAGCCTTCAATGAAGACTTTACAGAACTGCTATCAACAATTTCTTCAGAGTTTGACTATTTTGCCATTGCTGGAGATTTTAACATTCACATAGATAATGCAGAAAACAATATGGCAAAATAAATCAAAACTGTTTTAAAAACTTTTGATCTGACTCAGCATGTACATGGTCCCACACACAATCGTGGACACACTCTAGATTTACTTATCAGTAAGGGTCTAAACATCTCAACGATTGTTATTAAGGATGTAGCACTGTCTGATCATTTCTGTATTTTCTTTCAAATATTGATCTCTCCTGCCATTGAAGCTAGATCTGTGTCTGTCAAGAAGAGATGCTTAAATGAGAAAACTAGTGTGCTATTTATGAAGGCTATGGGCACTATATTAACAATCTAAAATGCAAGTGTCAAGCGCAAAGCGTAAGTAACTTTGTGGGCGGATCTCTGCGCTGTTGCTATTTAACCGGTGGGATAAATGACTCTTGTGCTCGACGCAAATCTAAAAGGGGTTGGTCTGAAGTAGCTTAATTATTCATAGGTGTGGTTTGGACATAACAGGAAACAAACCAATAAGAGCGTCATATCACATTCCCTTTAAGAGCATGATGAACGAGGTGCGCTTGTTCCATGGCGCAATACTATTATAACGGCGCATTTATTAGGCGCGCTTCAGAATCGGTTCACAGCCGAGGAGATCGATGTTATCGTCAGGGCCGTAAAAGAAAGAGAAGTGACATTGGGGATGGGACAAACCCACCCAAATTAGCTTCGGTTAAACATGCATATAATAATTTGGGTAAATGTGTAAGCTTTATGGCTATTTTCCCCATCGTCATGGACACAACAATGATTTCCCTCATGTTTTAATATTTTTCCTTATAATAATGTATCATTTGCAAAAAGTAAAATGCATCTGTGTAGATGAGAGAATCATCTACAGTGTATGCGCATTGTTCACACTCTGGATTATGGCCAAGCATGCGCGCTAAAAATAGCATCTGAATGTACGCGCAATTGTTTTCTGGAACTGCAAGATAGCACCAGGGATTGTTCGTGCCGGAACACGCCTCCTTTTTTTGCGCTGAACCGCCCAGGGAACGCAAGTTCATTCCCTAGTTTGCCGGCGTGCGTCTGTGGAGGGAAAGTCCGCTTTGCACAGGTGCAAAATACGAATGATACATGCGTCGGTGTACAAAGTCAATTGCGCTGGTTGCAAAATAGGGCCCTATATCTTTAAAACCAAGCATATCTGCTGACTCTGTTGATTTTCTCCTTGATTCTTTTAACTCAAAAGTTAAAAGTGTAATTGATGATAATGCTCCTGTGAAAGTCAGGAAGAATAGTGGTAGACAAAAAGCACCTTGGAGAAACTCAACAGCTGTGCAAAATATGAAAAGACAATGCAGAAGAGCAGAGCGCATGTGGCGGAAGACAAAACTTGTAGTCTATTATAACATCTACAAAGACAGCATCCATGCTTTTAATATGGAACTAGGCAAAGCTAGACAGACTTTCTTCTCGAATATTATAAACAGCAACTTAAACAACACAAGCACTCTTTTTGCTACTGTAGAGAGACTGACAAACCCCCCAAGCCAGATTTCCAGTGAAATGCTCTCAGACAGCAAGTGCAGTGAGTTTGCTTCTTTCTTCTCTGAGAAAATCAATAATATCAGAAAGGTGATCAGCACATCCTTGAATTGCGCTGGGGTCAGACAGATTAGACCACAACCGGAGAAAGTAGTTACTATGTCTGTTTTCGAAGAAATTGACGGCAAAATTTTGGAAGAAACCATACAGCACCTTAAAACATCCACCTGCGCCCTTGACGCACTTCCCACATCCTTTTTCAAAAGTGTGCTAAACAGCTTAGAAGCAGATCTCATAGAAGTGGTAAATTCCTCACTTCTCTCTGGGAGTTTTCCAAACTCCCTGGAAACTGCAGTTGTCAAGCCCCTCCTGAAGTAGAGCAATCTGGATAAGACCATCTTAAGCAACTATAGACGGATCTCAAATCTTCCTTTCATAGGCAAGATCATTGAAAAAGTTGTCTTCAATCAGCTGAACAAATTCTTAAGCTTGAATGGATAATTTTCAATCTGGTTTCCGATCGCATCACAGCACAGAGACAGCGCTCATAAAGATAATAAACGATATTCGCTTAAATACTGATTCAGGCAAATTATCAGTACTGGTACTACTCGACCTCAGTGCTGCATTTGACACTGTCGATCACGACATACTTCTTGACAGGGTGGAAAACTGGGTGGGGCTTTCTAGGATAGTCCTAAAATGGTTCAAGTCATACTTAGAAGGGGGAGGTTATTATCTGAGTATAGGAGACCATAAGTCTGAGTGGACATCCATGACATGCGGAGTCCCTTAAGGCTCAATTCTTGCGCCACTCCTTTTCAACCTGTATATGCTCCCAATGAGCCAAATAGTGAGAAAGAACCAAATTGCTTACCACAGCTATGCAGACGACACACAGCTCTACTTAGCCTTATCGCCTAACGACTACAGCCCCATTGACTCCCTGTGCCAAAGCATTGATGAAGTAAACAGTTGGATGTGCCAAAACTTTCTTCAGTTAAACAAAGACAAAACTGAAGTCATTGCATTTGGAAACAAAGATGAAGTTCTCAAGGTGAATACCATACCTTGACGCTAGGGGTCTACCAACTAAAAATCAAGTCAGTAATCTTGGTGTGTCTCTAGAGTCAGACCTTAGTTTCAATAGTCATGTTAAAGCAATAACTAAATCAGCATACTATCATCTTGTGCACTTGAAACTTAACTTGAAACTAGAAACTTGTGCATGCTTTTATCACCAGCAGGGTGGATTATTGTAATGGACTCCTCACTGGCCTTCCTAAAAAGACCATAAGACAGTTGCAGCTCATACAGAACGCTGCTGCCAGGATTCTGAGCAGGACCAGAAAATATGAACATATCACACCAGTCCTTAGGTCTTTACACTGGCTCCCAGTTACATTTAGGATTGATTTTAAAGTATTATTACTGGTATATAAATCATTCAATGGGCTAGGTCCTCAATACATTGCAGATATGCAGATCACTCAGATCATTAGGATCACATCAGTTAGAAATACCAAGGGTTCACTCTAAGCAGGGAGAGTCTGCTTTTAGCTATTATGCCAGCCGCAGCTGGAACCAGCTTCCAGAGGAGATCAGATGTGCTCCTACAGTAGTCACATTCAAATCCAGACTCAAAACACATCTGTTTAGCTATGCATTTACTGAATGAGCACTGTGCCACTGTTCGTCCGATTGTTTTTACTGTACTTTATTTTATTTTTTATTCTAACTTGTTTAAATTATTCTTATTTGTTTTGGTTATTTTAATTTCTTCTATGTAAAGCACTTTGAATTACCATTGTGTATGAAATGTGCTATATAAATAAACTTGCCTTGCCTTGCCTTGCCTTGCCTACAGAGACTTGACTACCATCGCTCGCAAAGACAGCAAAAATGGAAGCGAAGCTTTCTTAACGGACACTGGTAACATTGATCACATCCTGCACCCTCGAGTACTGAACGTGCGTGTGCTCCACTCCCAGACAAACAACATGCATACTGTGTCCATCACCAGGCATTATAAAACATACATTTTGAATTGTCTGCTTTGGTCTTGCCATTTCTTTCTCTTTCTTTTCTTTTTTTCCAGAAACAAATTGCTCTTTGTTTTCCACAGCACTCATACAAGTGGCTTCCTGAAGACAATTAATTTAATTAAGTGTTTACAGGAACCCTTTTTATACACTCGGGCGCTCCATGTGACGTCATCACTCTGCGTTGACCAAAGGTATTGGTGTGAAGTTACACCAGGTTCGGTGAGGACTCGTCCCCATAGCATCAACAACTTACACAGCATTGAGTTCCATCAAAAGGGAGCTATTGCTTGATGTTGCTACATCCACACCACTGGGTGTCAGTGTCCAAGTTTAAGATGACTGTCACATCCATAGATATCCATAATAAAGGCTAGATGTCTTATGGCGGAGTCTCTATCGTCATCACCATCGGCCATCTTGTCACAGGCAAGCTTTCTGGCGGGCTCTGTGGTACCTGATGTAAGATGAGTGATCAGCACGAACACAATACTCTTATCTCGTTGAAATCTTGACGGATTTACAAACGGTTTGGTTTCTTAAAAACGTTATTAACGTGGCTATAATTATGGATGATTATTTATTTATACACATATTATTCATAAGTATGCAGTGTCATAACTACATCCCTGATGTTTATAACAAACCAAACCGTTTGAAATTCAGTACAAAATTGAGCAAGTTATGGTTATTTAAAAAGTACATGCACCATTAAAACACAATGTTACGAGTGAGCGAGCTGCCTGTGACAAGATGGCTGCCAGGTGCAGACGTCGACCTCCATTGGCCAGCAGCGCGGACGAGACATCTAGCCTTTATTATGGATATCTATGGTCGCATCAGCCTGCCTAACATAAACCCAGAACTACTGAGTGCACCTTTAAAGATTCACAGCTGAAAACATTTTATCATTACCCAGCAAAGCCATCTGTCTGCAGGGAAATGTCTGAGCTTAGCAGCTCACCCAGATGTTCCTTGGGAGGAGGATTAATTTCAGCTTTAGCTGTAGACATAGAATGTGTTAATATTTTGTATTTAGCTCCATATTTTCCAGTATTAACAGAAGTCTAATGGAAAATTTACAATAAATGGCAAAGAAGTAAAGAAAGAAAAAAAGAAAGAAAAGAATCACCTTTCATTGTAAAAGCATTTACTATGGAATAATATTTGCTGATTTCAACTGGGAGACCCAGACAAGTTGGCTGTAAGAATCGAGCTTCATACACAAGGTGAGGCTTGGTCCAGTGCCAGGAAGTCCCTCTTTGAACATCCTGAATCTTTTCCCAAACTTTACTCTCCTTCCCTGCAGAAGGACTAAGTGACTGAGGAGCAGAAAAGAATGCTTCATGTTTCGATTAAATTTACACAAATTAAGAATCACCAAGAAACATAGGTCTCTATCTTCTGTTACAAAATGCAGATGGTGAAATACCTTTATGATGCTCTGAATGGATTCTCTGCTTACATCCATTAAAAAGGCCTCCTGTCCAAACAAGCGTACATATGCCGTCAGTAGAGGTCTGTCTTTCGGTAGGGTCTGCCAGTCAGTGAGCTTTAAATGATCAGAGCATAACCATTAACATAATGCTTGACATAAGTTGTACATTTAATAAATCCTGAGACCGAAGATGCTCACAATTTTCATTATAGAGGCAAAATCTGTGAGTTGGGGGATTTTTCCTGCAAACAGCTCTTTGATTCCATCTGTGTGGACACCAAGCTGAAAACATATGAAATATTACATACCTGTATAAAGACATGGTATACATCAAATTACACAGAATATTATGGATTTGGTTTGATTACCTCAAGAAGTTGCATTATTCTCCCAATGAAATGAATTTTCCCCTTTAGCATAAGTTTTGAGGGTATGAGACTTTCATTTTTCAGCATATAAACATCAGTGGATGTCCCAAATAAAAAGTCATCTGAGGAGACAAGAAACAGCATCAGACCATCCCCAGCACCACAAAAGGCTGTACTACAAAGCTATCAAAGGCCTGGTTTCACAGACAGGGCTTAGATTAAGCCAGGTTTAGGCCTTAATTAAATTAGGACATTTAAGTAACTTTTATAAACGTGCCTTAGAAAAAAACATTACTAGTGTGCATCTTGAGACAAAACAATGGCACTAACATATTGCTAGGGTTAAGCCTTGTCTGTGAAACTTTGGGGGAAGAGGTGTAAACCCACCATGGAACCAGTCAAAATGCATGCTCTTGCTGTAGCGATAACTCAGGTGGCCAAGTTTGCGGGTAAGAATCTTCATGGCAATGTTACAGGCAGTAGATCTGTTTAGAAGAAGCAAAGGAATGAGGACAATTCAGATGCTCTGAAAATAGAAGAGGATAACACATTAGACAATTTAGCATGCTTACAGATTTTGATTATCAGGGGTGCGGGACTTGGCAATTCCTTTGAGCAGAGAGTAGGAGAAGCTGGCAACCTGCAGGTCAATCTCCTCCAAGAGGACCTCAGTTATTACTGAGATCAGAGCTATGGAGGGCTTGGTCTCTAGAAGCACCATGCAGGCCAGCATGCGGATTTCAGCAGGAAGAGTCTTTTGTACAAATAGGTTCAAGACAATATCCTGTACCTGCGAACATACAAGAAGTAGAGAGATGGTCTGCATCTGCTGAAAGGGGTCCTTGCTAGTGGAGACCTATGTGCTTGTGATTTTACGCATACACGAGGGTCCGTGTACATTGCACGTAATGCAAATAGATTGAGTCTATCAACACCCTCAAAGCTTGTACAGTCGTATGCCTCTTTGTGGGATACAATTTTTTTCTTGGTAACGTTTGGCAGTTTTGATTTATATGCTGTTGAATGTTTGGTTATCATGTTAGCTTACTTGTGCATAAACAACTTCTATCTGATCCTTCTGATTTACTCAGACTTAGTTCTTCATTTGTTTTTGGATCCAGAGATGCTGTACTATTTTAGAAGATATGTAACAGCACCCCCTACCATATAATAGTCAAAACCTGGATTGCCGGAAAAAAGTCATCAGTGGCTGGAAAGCATTTAATCATAAATGACAGAAAATCCATTTATCCAAAAAGCCATTTTCAGGTATCTCCAGAGATGTTTGACTGGGTTCTAGTCTGCACAGTAGCTGGGCAACTTAAGGACAATTACTAGTTAAAGTGAATATAAAAAGTCTTTAAATTGCACATTAACATATAACATTGGCATATACTATCATCTTATGAATAATTAAATGATACATTTCAATATCGCCTATTATCTACCTTTAAGGGATCATGTAATCTATCAGATATGTTGACAAATTCAGATGTTGTTAGAATTTTTTTTTTGTTGCTTTTATACAAGGCTCTTTCCCGTGCAGAAGTTGTGCTGCATGCCATAATTTGATAACATTTAAAGGTGGGGTAGGTAGAAATTTTCTAAAAAAAACTTTTTCCAAAATTTGTTTAAACTGTCTATATATACCAACACATAATTAAAATGTAAGTACTCTGAAAAAGAAAGTATACAGATCGAGTGTCTGTAGTCCTCTCAGTGCTGCAATAAACACAGGTCATTATTTCATTCACTCCCACCCCCTCCCGTCTGGGATCCTTACAAAGCCACGCCCCCAAAACACATGAATGCGCGCTGCCGACCACACTCAGCTGGAGCTTGGGGACGGACGCGCTTACCAGCGCCACGGAGAGGAGCAGTGCACGTAGTGACATCATGTCAGAATCACATGTAATAAAATGCCTAACTTTATCATTATAATAAAAACAACTAACATGGCTGGTAGTACTCACTATTAAGCTAGCTTATCGATACTGGTAATGGTAAAGTTTAAAATATATTGAGTTTGATTCGGTAACGAGCTAGTAACATAAAAACTAAAAACAGCAAAACTAAAAACAGGTTGCATTGACACACGTTTTCCCGTTACCATCAGTTACACTGTGATGAAGGTGAATTTCGATTAAGATTCATAACATATACGGTGTTCTCTTACGAGAGGTTCTCTCGTATTGCGTAAGCTAGCTTACGCTACGGGAAAGATTCATGTTTTCTGAGATATTGAAGCCAAAAATTATCCTTAATTTTGTATCTATTGTCAACGCAGTGCAGCAGCTGCCAGACCTAGAGCGGGCTATCTAGCGAGCTCATTGGCTGCTCTGCGGCAACTGCAGCAGCCTATCGGTGAACCTGCGTGATGTCACGACCAATGAGAGGCGCTCGCGCCTTCATGGCATCATAGCCCGCCAGAATGGGCATGGCTTATGTGTATATAAGCGAGGTTCGGAGGCTGCTTCCCTGATTTTCATCTCTTCAGCGAAGCTCTTCGCATCGCTGGATTACAGAAGCCGCGTCGCCGTCTAGAGGGGCAAGTCGCAAGCTCAGGACAGCGCTTGAAGAAGCCGGCCGCCTTCGCCACCTTCAGCCATCCGTGCGAGCTACGCCATCCGGCGACGTATCCTTTTTGCAAAACTAAGAGCACGTTTGCACCGCGAACATCACAAAAAGAGCAGCGAGTGTCTTTTTAAAGATGCCTCGCACATCCTGCGGCTCGTGCCGAGCCCCCCTCAGCGCCGGAGACCGCCACTTGATCTGCGCTCTCTGCCTGAGACAGGAACACGCAGTGCTCGCTCTCGCCGACGGCGGATGCGACCTCTGCGAGGAACTTTCCATGTCGACCCTGCGGGCTTGACTGGAAGTTTTCAACACCGAAGCCGCCGCGCCACCTTTCGTCGCACCGCGCAAGAAGTAGCACCTTTCGCAAAGGCCGCCGGAACCCACGATGGACGCGACTGTCTCGCCGGAGCCTCTCCCTCGAGCCTCGCCTTTACCTTTCCCCCCCCCCCCCCCCCCCCGCCGAGTGGCCGCATTGCCGCTCTATCAGGGTATGAAGAGGCGGAGGATAATGCCTGCTGTTCCCTCCTGGCTTCAGACAGCGAGGAGTGGTCAGGCTCCCATGCCTCCTCCTCGGTTCAGGAATCCGGCAGGACCCGTGCTGGAGTCGGCCAGGATCCGGTCCCATGTCTCCGCTTCACTCTCCACTGTGGACGGCGCCGCCGAGAAGGGCTATTCGTCGATCCCGCCTGTCGAGGACTCGGTAGCAGCACACCTTTGCCCGCCCTCCACGAGATGGCGCTCTAAGCCTGTGCTCCTGTATAAGGCCTGCAGAACCACCTACGCTTGCGTTGGCCGCGCCTACGCCGCCACCGGTCAAGCTGCATCTGCTCTGCACTCTATGGCCGTCCTGCAGATCCTCCAGGCGGATCTCCTGCGTGAGTGGGAAGAAAAAGGCAGGAAACCAGAGGCTGTGACAGATTTAAGGAGCGCAACGGACCTGTCCCTTCGCGCCACAAAGTCTGCTGCTCTAGCCCTGGGAAAGTGCATGGCCGCACTGACTGTAACCGAGAGGCACCTCTGGCTGACGCTCGTGGACATGGGAGAATCTGAACGCGCCACGTTTCTTAACGCGCCGCTCTCTCCTTCCGGTCTCTTTGGCTCCGCAGTGAGTGGTATCGTCGAGCGATTCTCCGAAGTTCAAAAGGCCACTCAAGCCATGAGTTTATTCCTGCCTCGACGCGCAAGCTCGTTTGCAGGCCGCTCACGTGACCAGCCTCCTGCACGAGCCACATCACAGCGCCCAGCTCAGCGCAGTCAGACTTCACAGCGACGCCAGGGCGGCCGCCCTAGATCGCGCTCGGACAGCCACCGCAGACCGCCGACCCCTCGTGGCCCTCGGCCTAAGATTGCGTTAAAAACCTGAGCACCCGAAGTCCTCCTAGCCTCGCTGGGAAAGAGATGGTTCAGTCCCGCTGTAGCCGGAACACCGTCAAAACTTCGCCCCCTGTCAGTCCCCTTCATTCAGGCTACTACAGTGGTGAATTCAGCAGCCAACGAGTCGGTAACGCTACCCGCTCGCCTGCTCACAAACGCCGTTTTCACGGCGACCCAGAGAAATCTCTTAAAGAGCGCAATATCTGGTCTTCCGGCTCACGCCGAACATGCCATAAGTGTAGTAAACGTGCCCACAACCCAGTGTTCACCCCTACTCGCAAGCATTACACTCCCCGTGTCTCTAGCAGAGCCCACTCTCATAAAGCGGAGCTCGAGTGCTCAAATTAGGAGTCGCCCCCACGAGCCCGTGCGCGCGCCCTCTCTCTGCCCGATCTGTCATACGGCCAGTAAACACCTCTATGAATGTAAGTCCCGTGCCCCCCTCCGAGCGCGCACGCTTACTAATAAACGCTTCTCACAAAGCGTCGCCTGCCCTTCACAAGGCTATCACGGCACGCTCCCCATCTGTGAAGATCGGGTCGTCACACACACACGTAAACTATGTGCCCGCTCTCAAGCGCTCACGTTTACAGAAAAGCACCCCGTCTGTGGCGATGCTTGCGCACTACAAACCAGACATGAAACGAAACTACTGTGAACACGGAAGCAGCTCTAATGCTTCGTTCAGAAATAGCGAACCTTCTGTGCAAAGGGGCCATAGAGAAAGTGCCACCTTCTCTGAGCGAGTCGGGGTTTTACAGTCGTTACTTTACCCAAGAAAGACGGTGGCCTCAGACCCATTCTAGATCTCAGATTTTTTAACAAAGTGCTTGCGAAAACACCGTTCAAAATGTTAACAATCAGGAAACTCCTCGCGCAAGTGCGCCAGGGGGACTGGTTTATACCTCTCGATCTGAAAGATGCCTATTTTCAGATTCCGATAACTCCCCGTCACAGGCCATTAGTGAGATTTGCCTTCGACGGCCAGGTTTATCAATACACCGTCCTACCGTTCGGCCTGTCCTTAGCACCCCGCACATTTACGAAGTGCATGGATGCGGCGCTCGCCCCCCTGAGGAATCAGGGCCTGCGAATCTTGAACTATCTGGACGATTGGCTTATTTTGGCACAATCACACACGGAGCTTCTGTCTCACAGGGCAGTACTCCTCAATCATCTGAACAACTTGGGTCTCTCGGTCAACTGGACCAAGAGCTCATTACAGCCCAGTCAGGCGATTTCATTTCTAGGAATAGAGCTAGACTCAGTGGCTTTGACGGCTCGCTTGTCAACACAGCGCGCGCCGTGTTCAGCACTTAGTGTGCTTGTGTAAGATGTACTGGTCCGCACTTCTGCCGACCACATATTATCCCCACTTATAAAGGCTCCCCGGGTCCCCCCCCTAGGGCTCATGTAGTGGATGCTTGGCGCGCACGGCATTGACAAAGGGTTCCCGTAGCGTAAGCTAGCTTACGCAATACGAGAGAACCTCTCGTAAGAGAACGTATCGGTTACCTAACATAACCTCGGTTCTCTCTAGAAGAGGGAACGAATATTGCGTAACCGGCCGTGCTCGCGCCATGAGCGATTTTCGCTTCAGTCGATGAAACCAGGGAAGCAGCCTCCGAACCTCGCTGATATACACATAAGCCAAGCCCATTCTGGCGAGCTATGATGCCATGAAGGCGCGAACGCCTCTCATTGGTCGTGACATCACACAGGTTCACCGATAGGCTGCTGCAGTTGCCGCAGAGCAGCCAATGAGCTCGCTAGATAGCCCGCTCTAGGTCTGGCAGCTGCTGCGTTGACAATGGATACAAAATTAAGGATAATTTTTGGCTTCAATATCTCAGAAAAGATTAATATTTCCCGTGGCGTAAGCTAGCTTACGCAATACTCGTTCCCCCTTCTAGAGAGAACCGAGGTTACGTTAGGTAACCGATACGTTTTACATGCCGCTGAGAAACACACCCACAGCATGATGCTACCACCACTATGCATCACCTGTGGGATGGTATTGCATAGCTGATGAGTGGTGCCTGGTTTCATCCAGACATTTTTGCTTGGAACTGCTATTCATTAAACCGTAGAAAGGTGTTTCTCAGAGTCTGAGGGCCCTATTTTTAGGATCTAAGGGCATGGTCTAAAGCGTACGGCGCAAGTGCAATTTAGGAGTGTCCGAATCCACTTTTGCTTGTTTAACGACGGGAAAAATGGTCAGCGCATGGTCTAAAAACGTTGTTCCTATTCTCTTAATGTGTAATGGGCGTAACGTGAAATAAACCAACCAGAGTCTCATCTCCCATTTCCTTTAAAAGCCCTTTAGACCAGGTTTTTGTTGGTCAGTGGCGCAGTCTATTTCAGTTGCCTCAAAATAGCAACGCGCCAACAATGCGGCTGAACACACCTCATTTTCAGACCAGCACATCTATTGGCGCACAAATGGGCACAAATGCATGAAAAAGAACGTGAAAATGATAACGGGTTCGGGCTGAAACGTGAAACATGATCTCTGGAGCTCAACTTGAGTGACTACTGGGTTCTTAGTCACCTCTCTTACCTAACCCTTCTACCCCGATTGTCAGTTTGGCCAGACGACCATCTTTAGGAAGTGTTCCGGTTGTCTTAGGCTGGATTTAAGAATTATGGAGGCCACTGTGCTCTTGGGAACCTTTGATGCCCAGCATTTTCAGAAATTTCAGATCAGTGCCCTGACACAATCCTGTCTCTGAGCTTCATGGCTTGGTTTTTGCTCTGATATGCATCAGCTGTTAGACCTTATACATGTGCACAGATGGACTCCAATCAAAGTGTAAAAATGGTCCAGATAAATGTGATGCACCTGAGCTAAATTTCAAGTGTCTGAATACTGTTATCAATGTGATATTTCTGTTAAATACATTTATCTTTGCCACTTTCCTTGCCATTGTCTCCTTTTGGCTTGCTTAGTTGGGGACACTAAATATTATTTATTTGACTGTACTGAGACTATTGGAATAAGAACTGAACTGTTTTCGACAGTCATTACTGTTTTCTACAGAGCTGCTGATACTTATAACTGAATTGAACTAATATAATATTTAATGATCTTTACACAGTTATTGAACGAAACTGAACCAACACTGAACTGACCGCAACTAAACAATGACATTATTTTCTTTTTAGAGCTGCTTTAGGCAGAATCGAACTTTGTTTGCATCATTGAATCATTATTTCCCTGTTTATACATGTAAAGCTGCTGTGAAACAATCTAAAAGCGCTATATAAATAAAAGTGACTTGACTTGAGTACTTACACTGTGGGGGTCCCTGTATGCAAGCAGTCTGAATGCCTGGACTGCAGCACCCTGTACTCTGGTTGGAAGTTTTTCAGCTGCAGGTGAGTAGCCTGGAAGGAACTTTAGTAGAGTCTTGATGCTGGAGGGATGAGCTGCATTTGCCAAGGCCTTTAGTGCAAGGACCATGTCCTTCTCAGAGTTTTTACTAAGGCTACTTGCAGCCATATCCAGTAATGGCTGGACAACAAAGGACAATAAAAAGGTAAATATTAGAGAAATAAGTTATATAAGAAATAAGAAATACATAATACTAGCAGATTATAAAATATGATATTGGTACGAATCAACCGTCATATAGAAGTGGGAGACCAAATATACCTGCACCACAGTGACGGGGCAGGGATCATTATATACACAGTATCTGTACAAAAGTGATCCATATGCCAAAACCACAGTGTTCCACAGGAGAGTTGGGGATTTACTGAAAGGAATCGTCAAGAACTCCTGGAAAGCAGAACACAGTATCAGAAGGCCAGTAAAATGCCATTAATTATTGTAACAAATATTTCACTAGGTCACTGACTCACCTGAGCTAATGCCACTGGCACAGGCTCAGCAGACAAGTGGTTAAATGCCACTACAATTGCCTGTCCTGCCTCATTCGCTGTAATGTCTCCTACTTTGAATCTGGTCTCAAGGAATTTGAGGATCCTCTCATCTGTTACCTCCACAACCAAGTCTAGGAACCACCTCCTGTAGAGCAAAAAAGAAGAGTCAGTGGAAGAAGTTATTGGATCGTATAGTATTTAGAGAAGTGTAAAGAAAATACCTGTGCTCATCATTTCCTGAGACCTGCTTCCATAACTGCTCTAGATTTTCAAGTGTTGCCACACGTAGCAACTGGATTAGATCCAGAATATCCGTGCTGCTAGCGCTGTCCACGTGATATATGTTAGCCTGAGCTAAGCGCTTAATTAAATCTAAAATCTGTGGAGTACAGAACAATTAAAAATGTTCACGAGTTAATCTACACGTCTATGGTTGAATATTTATGTGTATAATCTTGGAGGTTTGCCTTTGGCACTGGGTCGTTCAGGTTGATCATCACAACAGGAATTGGTTTAAGGTCCTTATCTGTCTTGTACATTAGATTGCCTCTGCTTTGCACCTGTCCAGTCACTATTTTGTCAGCTGTGTCTGAAACTTTGAGAAGCTCAATGTTCCGTCTGCAGAAGGAAACACAACACATGTCATGCACAATCAGAAGTCTTGCAACAATTTGTTAGCTAATGACTATATAAAGCACTTACAATGCCAACATTCGAGAGTTTCCTCCCTTCACATTGAACGGAGAGAAATATTGGCGCTCCTGAGAGGATGCTTTGGTGATCAGACCGCCATCTGCTGTGGACTTCACTGTGTAGGTATGTTTCACTGTGGAAATAACACTCTCACCCCTCTGTAAGTTCAAACAGCATTCAGATCAGTTCAAGGTTGAACTTTCAGATTTTTAATTTTAACTGAAATTAAATGAAACACATACCTGTTTGCTAAGTTTGTCTTCAGGGGCGTGAGCCATACCTCTATACAAAGCAGCTGGCTGTTGACAGTTTTTGATATCAACCATTTGGGTCACTATCAACTCTTTGGCATTGGAGTCTTCTTCAACAATGTAACTGCTCTGACATACACCATGAATTCCCAACTAAAGATATACAAAAATACATTTTGTATTTTCCATGAGGTCATTCTCTTATTAATGGCTGTTAGTTCTATTAACATGTAGATTTCATACTGTACCTCCACCAGTTCGTAAAAACTTTGTGTGGTTTTGACTGTGACTTGTAGAAATCCAAGGATCCCCCTCACAATATTTACAACTGCGTTTGAGACCCCAGGTGCTGTCCGAATGTCAGTAATTTGTCCCTTGGAGATTTCAAAAACGATTGGCTGGCTGAATTCGGCAGATAGACGCTTAGTGAGCTTTTCGGAAGGGCTAAATACACTTTTCCCAGGGATGCCATTAAAGTCTTCAAAGTCTACATTTGAAATCTTTAAAGGAAAAACACATTTTATAGAATGATTAGACATTATATAATTATAATTAATATCCACTGAGTCAAGAATAAATAGTATATTATACATCTTAGTTTAGAATAGATTTAAAAATATTAAAATGTGATGGAATTGGAGCAAAATTGTTAGTACCTGAAGGACAAAGGTTTGTGGCGATTCACCAATGATTTTAAAAGTGCACCTCAGCTTCAGCGCTGACTCAACCAGGTCTGGCATTTCCTGTCCCACTCGTACCAATCCCTCATATTTATACTCATACGTTTTTTTAGAGTTCAAGAAAGGCTCTAAAATGTTGGCCATTGAGAAATAATGAAACAGTATGTATCAGAGTCCTAAATAACTTGTTTTTAAAATATTTATTATTTATAAATTATTTATAGACATATACATCACGTATAATAATAAAAATAATATTATAGTATATCTTAGAATAAAGAGGCAATCTCTGTAGGTTTTTGTACATTATTTTGTTCACATACCATAATTGTCAGTCTCGCTGGCTAATGGAGGGGAAAGAAAAACTTTTATTATTCTCATTTAAGCATTAAAGTACAAGTTTAATGGGAAAATATTAATTTCTAAATAATATTTAAACATAAATTAACATTCCCACACTCTGCATGCAGTTGAATCTGGCTTAACAGTTTTTTTTTTTTTGTACTCACCAGCCAGGGCTACCAGGAGACAGAGGTACAACCGCCACATGATTTAGTCCAGATGTGGTATCAGTCACTTGGACACCATCTTTTATAGGGAGCTCTGTCTCCCTCCTACTCTCTTATCTGATGCAGTTAGTGAGGTAAAATGACCCTGTGGTATTGATAATACAGTCTTAGAATATTGTAATCATCTGCTGGCAGAAAATAGTTTTCCTATTTAGCACCTAAACTCTGAAACAGTCTTCCTAGAATTGTTCGTAAAGCAGGCACACTCTGTCAGTTTAAGTCTAGACTAAAACACATCCCTTTAACCTGGCATACTCATAGCACATTATCAATTTCTATTCAAATCATGTAAAATGATTATTAGGCTGCATAAATTAGGTCAGCTGGAACCGGGAACACTTCCCATAACACCTGATGTACTCGTTACATCATAAGAATCATGGCATCTATGCCACATATTAGTCTCTCTGTTTGTCCAGAGGTTTACCATAGTCAGCTGGATCCGGGCCGTATCCAGATCTGATGAAGGACCTGCGCCTAGACACGACCACAACGCAGCCCTGAAGTGTCAACAGAGACCGTGTAAACCTCTTTACAGATGAAAACATTATCAAAATAACTAAATGACTAAAAACGCTGTATTATGCATGCCAGACAAGTACTTTGTAAAGAAAAACCTAATGCCCGTGCACATAAGCATTCAAACGTGCATGCCTATAGACTAAACACGTAATACGCATATGCATGCTGTCATCGTTTACACAGATTAACGTTTTTGAAGTTTACATGGAGATGATAACGGTATCGCTTTCAAACTTATTTTCAAATACTTGCACTTAGAATATCTACTCCAAAGTTTGCGTTCTCAGGCCACCAAAAGCTGTTGTTGTGTAAATGAGCGGCCAGAACGTACTTCTGTTTTCTGTTTTCAGTTGAAAACGGTGTAGTGTAAGCGGCCACTAATTCATAACTAATGATTTACAACGGAAATGAATCAATCAAAAACTTACTTGAGTTAGACAATGACTTTCTTCTAGAGCTGCTGTACAGCCAAAACAATCTTTGTTGTATTAATTTCCTATTATCAATGTAAAGCTGTTTTGAAACAATCCTAAAAAGAGCTATATAAATGAAGGTGACTTGACTTGACTTGTGGCACCACATTTGTTCTGGTGCAATAGGTATATATATATATATATATATATATATATATATATATATATATATATATATATATATATATATTTATATATATATATATATATATTTTTTTTTTTTTTGCTAAAAGTTTAAAGAATACAACATTTAAAATATATATGTTACGTCTTATGCTTGGTCACAGTAAGTTGTGTAATTGTATGAGTATTGCAAGAATATTTTGTAACATAAAAAGTAGAATTTGTTCATCACATTGGCAGTATGCACATACTGTATGAATGTTAAGTACATTGCTACATATAACCTTATGTAATTTAATGGAAAATGTTATGTCATGGAAAATTATTCTGTAAATGCTATAGTCTATGAGAATGAAACACACTGGTTTGTGTTGTAGAAATAGTTTGAGTAAACAGAACTAGGGGACAAAGGTGTGAGACAGGTCAGTGTGATCACAGACAGTGTCATCATAACCCATTAGGAGAGCATGTGACCTGCTAAACAAATAACAAGATCACACTACAAAAATTTAGTAGTTGGATCGCCTCCCAAGGTTTTTATTTTATTTTTTTTATTTTTTTTGCCTGACTGCTTTAAAATGGCTTTTCTTTGACAGTATTAAAAGAAAATAACTCGGACAAAAAAGGACAATTTAAATATAATTTCCCTCACCTAGCCTATCACTTGAAGCAAAAATCCATCATTTTGTCCTTTAAATGTCTGTGATAAAAGAGCATGTTTGGCCATTTAGTAAAGCTGATGTCTGTATAGCCTATATTAGGTGTGGGGCCTTCATTCTTATTTTGTAGTGGTTATTCGAATGCACAGCAGTCTGTTTGTAATAGTTGTGACTTGATGTTTTCTATTGCACCAGCATTTATGGGGTTAATGCAGAAAGATTAGGAAGTGCTGTGAGAAAATATAATTTCTGCGTATAGGCTGCTATGCCTGTGGTTGTTCTGCGTTCTGCATTAAAGCTTTCAACGAGGAGCTCCTTTGTTTGTCTTTCTTAAGACATTACAGAAGTTTGGTAATATCAGCGGTAGAAGTTCAAACTAATATAACGTAATTTACATCTCTTCGTTGATTGGTTGATATTCCAAGGGAGGCTGGTGTAACGGACGTAAGCCAGTAACGCTGTGCGTGTAAACCTCACTCGCCTGACCTCAAGAGGTATGCAAGCAACTGACGTTAGCGTTAACTAAAGTTAGCGATCTTTAGTGCCCTTGTTACATTACATTAAACTGTCAGGTGGTTGTTTTGAGATTGGCTGCCATGAGGCTATTATAACATTTTAATGACAAATTAAATTTACACCACTGTAGTTGAGGTCAAGAAAAATATTCACAACACAGTTATAATGGGCTCATGACAGCCAATGTCAAAACCAACCACATGACAGTTTAATGTAATGTTAACCCATAAAGCTAAGTGGTTTCTTAAATTTGATAATTAATCTGCTATGTCATGGTATAGACATATTTATGACAATTTATGTTGTCTTGGTAATGTCAAATTGTCATTACCAAGACACTGACAAGTTATGATGTATTGGTTTATGTCAAGTTGTCATAACAAAGACATCTCAAACAATGTCATATTTGCATTAAAAATGTCATAATTGAGTGAATGACACTTAATCACAGTTGTCATAAACATGCATAAAACCTCCTTCATATTCATGACGTGTCATGTCATGATTATGAAAGTGTCATGTCAGTCTTATGCACACCCCTTCAAGTAAAGTGTAAAGTACCTTTAGTTTTTACGAACAGAGGCACAAGTCTCCGGCTATGGATTTGCCTTCCCCTCCCCTTCTCTATCCCCTCCGACTCACCTTAGCAGAGATTCGGGACATTCGGGGAAGAGCTCGGTGGTTAAACTTACAGTGGTAAAATTACAAACAAGAAATATCTATTCTGAGACATGCAATTAATAACTGGCAATTTTATTAACATTAAATTGTCCTTCTCAGATTTTCACCTCAAAATTTTAAGTAGGCTGTGCCTCCCTTGATGAGCTGCCACAAATATTTTTATTTAAATATAAATAAACACACATACATACAATTATTGTGATTAGGGGTCATTTCCCATTCTAAAATCTTTTTGTAAAAATATTCCTTGATTTCCTGTGACAGAAATACTTAAGGCATTAGTTTAACCATTTACTGGTCATCATGCCATTCCAAATCTCTAAGACTTTTGTTCACCTTCAGACAACACTAATAAACACATTTTAATATATATATATATATATATTTAATTTCCATGATAGTAAAATATGCCATAATTTTCAAAATATCTAAGGTCAATTTAAATATGTAGCATTCTTAATTAATAGAATAATGCAATTCCTGGGATCATTTAAGGATTCTGTTCTGGCTGCTCTCTACTTATTGTATTTTTCTTGTTTCTGTAAATTTTATGCACATGGCTCTGTCTTTAGCTGCGTCTGAAAGCTGAAATATTTAAGTATGGAAGTAGAAAGGTAAAAAGGCATTTCCGAATCCAATGATTGTGTCACATCCTGTCTACGGAGATACCTTCATGTGATCGATTTTGAATCTATTTGAGTATAGATATATCCTTCGCTCCACTGCCTATGATATCCCACTATCCTGTGCCTTCGATTCTGTGACTGTGTTGATTCTGTGTAAAAATTACATCTGTTTGTTTGAAAATTTTGACCAACTTTTCCCACTTTTAATGTCTATCAAAAAAGAATTGTACTATAGTAATTAAATATCCACTTAGTTATCGCCAATCTTCCCTCTATTTTCTTGTAGATGTTTAAGCCATTATGCTTCTTCAGAAGTCTGTCCAAAATCAGTTTCATGCACAAACACTGCCTGCAGTCATTGCCTGATAGGGCAGTGAGGCAAAAAGCCAGCTGCCTAAGCTTTCGAATGCAGACTTTTTTTGTGTCTGACATGTGCTCCCCTTGTCCCGCCCCCATGTTTCCATTTTCCATGCACCCTCATTTAACCCTTGTCTAGTTCACGGTCTGTTAATTGCCAGCACCTGTTTCTCATGGTTTTCCCCCTCTATTTATTGTGTTTTATCCTATCCATAAATTGTTTTGTGCAATATGCCAGGAGTGGGTTGTGCCCTTTGCTCTAGTTCCTTTGTTGCTTCTAGTCCTCTTCTGTGTTTTGCCCCAGTTCTATACCCAGAAGGGCCTGCATACTTGTTCCAGCTTTGTTTGACATGACTGAATATTAAATATAGTTTCAGATTTATTAACTCTGCACTTGGGTTGACATGAACACATCAAAGGAGATAAATGTTTTTATTAGTCCATAATGCGGTACATAGAAAATCATCTTAGACAATCAGTTGTCAGAAAGAAAGAAATATTTTGCTATTGACTGTAAAACTTATAGCTTCTAACTGTAATTGGTTATACAACTTCTACATCATAGCATTCAGTAACATTTTAGTTTTTATAACATTTTAATACTTTTCTCTCAAAAAAATAAATATATTGGAACTTTCGCACACATTTTCATAAGTACATCTTTATAGTGCTTAGATTTAAAAGCATTTGTAAACTGGCGCTGAAGTTAATCTCTCTTGATAAAGTTTATCGCAGACACTCAAAACAACATGGAATATTCTTGAATAATCTGTAGTACTCCTCTTGAATCTGATGATAAAAGAGAAAACATTTGCATTTAAAGGTGTAAAATGGTAAACATTAATACTGAATAAGAAAAAAATTTTGATCTCTGGTTACATAGGTAACCCAGTTCCCTGATAAGGGAGATGAGACCCTGCATTATGATGTTGACGCTATGGGAACGCCCTGTGTGAGCTGGTGTCTAAAGCATGTGTGGAAACACAGCAATTTCATTGACCAAAGGTAAGGTCAGGTGACAGTGTAATCGCATCATCAAGACTATAAATAGGCACTTAAAATAAAATTCATCAAAATCGAATTATCTGAAGGAAGACATGGCATGTATTAAGTATGGCAAAGTGACGCAGTGTCTCATTCCTTGCTCATGGAACGTCTCATAACCAGAGACGTTCACTTTCGAGGGAATTCAACGCTGATGTTGACGGTATGGGAATGTCAATACCCACATTGCCTGACCAGCAAGGTTGTGAAGTACGCTAGACACACACCCTGTGGTCCACTTATGGCGCTTTTCCATTACCAGTACCAGCTCGACTCGACTCGACTCGCCTTGGCTCGCCTCGACTCGGCTCGCTTTTCGCTCCGTTTTCCATTGCAGAAAGTACCGCCACAAATAGTACCCGGTCGTCATAGCGACGCCTTTCGTTCCTCGTTGCCCCATCAAGCTCTCGCTGGATCCTCTCTTCGGCAACCAAACAAAGGAAAGTCTGCACCTCCTCGTTTGACCACGGCGTATTCTTCCGAGTTGCCATAATAATAGTAGTAAGTTAACTATCTCTGGCCAAACTATTTAAAAATGGCGGGGTTATTTATTCTGGATACTCCATCTGGCGCGTGCAATGATGACGCAGATTCTCTGTGACCAATCAGCAGTCGGCTTTGTTTTCACGTCACATTTTAGTTTCGCCTTAGCTCGCTTAGAACCTCGCCGGAGGTGGTACGAAAAAAAGTACCCGAAAGCAGGTACAGGTACAACTTTTACACAGTGGAAAAGCAAACAAAGGCGAGTCGAGTCGAGTCGAGCCGAGCTGGTACTGTGTAGTGGAAAAGCGCCATAAGAGGATTAACCCAAAAGGACTTGAGAGCCATGAATCCAAACTGTAAAACCTTATGAATGTGTGCTGAGAGGACCAGCCTACCACAGCACAAACATCTTGTAAAGTCGCACCCTTAAGGCCTGTTCACACCGGGACGAATTTCGCTGGACGAATGTGAGTGTGCACACCGATGCGAAAAACGGCACGCGTAAAAGCGTAATTTAAAAAAATCCGCCTCAGGTTGTTTTTTTTGCTTTGTTTTTTGAGCTGCGTCAAAAACGATCCGACCACTGAGATTGGTGCTTTTGATCACGTGTCTGGAGCTTCTGAAGTTACAGTAAAACACAACTTGAGGGTGCTCAAACACAAAACGGTCTTGCCGAGCACACATACGTAACGGCGAAGAAGATATACGCCAAGTAGCGTCTACACTGCCGGGAAGAAATAAGACGAGGAAGATGCAAGGCAAGCTGAATTAAGAGCTGCTGGTCTCGTTGGTGTCGGAACATAAAGAACTATGAAAAACGCGTCAGGGAATACAAAATAGGACTATTTATGTTTTACATGAAGCGCCATCTAATGTCAGGGAATGAATTTGCATGTTCACTCGGCTCATCGTCAGCGAAAATCGCTTGTGTGTGAACACAAAAAACGCGTTGAAAAACGCTGGCGAATAACGCACGCCGATATTCGTCCCGGTGTGTTCGGCCCTAAAGATAATGCTTTAGAAGAGACCAGACTCCTGGTTGAGTGGGCCTTGATGCCTAGAGGTAAAGCCATTCCATGCACGACATAGGCAAAATAAATTGCATTACAACCTTAGTTGAGAGACTGGAATCTACGAGTTGGCACCCTTTGGGGCCAAACCACAGCTTCCAAATCTTGGGTCAGGGGTGGAGAATCCTGAGCCTAAGACTAAAGGTCCCTCCTGTTCGGAATCTCCAGTGGAGAGCCTTCCAAAGATATTATGTCCAAACACTAGACTTAGGGTGGCCAGAACAGAGCCACTAGCAACAGGTGAACTCCGTTCTGGCAAACCCTCGCCTAGAAGTCCCGGGAGCAGAGTGATCTGGGGAAAATGCATACAGACGCAGCCTTGGCCATGTCTGCACCATGGCATCCAGCCGTAACGGAGCTGGAGGTATGATGGCAAACCAGAGGGGGACAGTGGGTTGACTCTGCTGAGCTAAACAGGTCCACTTCCGCTCTGTTGTACCTCTGCCAAATTAACTTCACCACCTCCGGGTGAAGTCTCCATTCCCAGGGCCTCAACACCTGCATGGACAGGATGTCTTCTCCAAAGTTGAATGCTCTGGAATATAAACTGACCCCATTGAGAGCAAATTTTTCTCAGCCCAGAGCAGGATCTGCTGCATCAACATGAACAAGGGCCCAAATTCAGCCCACCCTTGTGATTACATAGGTGATGCCCTGGAATATAAACTACCCCCAGTGAGAGCAGTTTGTTCTCAGCCCAGAGCAAGATCTGCTGCATCAACATGAACAAGGGCCCAAACGCAGCCCGCCCTTGTGATTACATAGGAGACTGCTGATGTGTTGTCCACCTGGACTAACACATGGTAGCCCCTCAGTATTTCCATGCTTGAAATACAGCCCTCATCTCCAGACAAGTTATGTGCCATATGAGATGATGCACCCAAGACTGCACTCCAGCCTGTGAGAGAGGCATCCGATTGGCAATAATCTTGCGACGGCAATATTCCATAAGACTTGGACCTTAGGCAATGCTGGGGTCTTCCAAAGAGAAAGGGTACAAACCATTTGGCATAACCCTTATGACTCGCAGAGGGTCTCTCAAACATGACCCTGGTTTCCTAAAGCAAAGAAGCTGATGATCTTTATTTCAGGTGCCTATTTTTGGTCTTTATGACATGCTTACACCATGTCAGCTAACCTCAACCTCAACTGGTCAATAAAACTGACAATTCCACACGTGCTTTACGCACTTGTTCATTCAGGGGCATTCCCATAGCATCAAAGTCATGACGCAGTGCTGAGTTCCATCTAAAGGGAATTGTAGAATAGTCTGCACCTTACCCTTCTGGATAGAACGCAAAGGAAAATGAAAATGAACATCCCTTGGAACACATTGGCGAAGGTAAAGAGATACGCTGTCAGGGTGGTCTCATATAAGATGTGCATGACACCAAATGTCCAGGTAACTCCCAGAACAAAAAGAAGAGCAATAGCTCCTCTTGCACAAGACCTGTGGAATAATTATTGAATATAAAAAGTTAAAAATATGTTTGTAATATTTTTCAGGCTGCTGTTTGATTAGTAACTTTAGTATTTAGCTACCCTGACATGAATACAACAAAATTTTACTTTTATTAAAAGTGGGATAAAAAGGATGGAGTCCAAGTTACTTGCAAACACAAAGAGTCACAACTTTACAGAAGAGGAGATGTAATCCCCCCCCCCCCCCAATATATTCACACTATGTAAAAATGATGAACAATTTCTTAACCTGATATTTTCATAGTGACTGATTTCAGGTATCTTTACTGCAGTGTGATGATAAACCTTAAAGATGATCACAGCAAATGCCAGCAGATTAACCTGGGAGGGAATAAATGGCTTCGATGTAATATTTATTCAACAAGAAAGTACAGTATGAACTACATGCAGTAACTCATTTGATTAATTATACAGCATATCATGTTATCAATTAAATAAGTTTATTTTCAAAAAAAATTATACATTTATTGATAGCTCTAATGAAATCACATTTTGGCTATTATTTTACTAATAGTGTACATGAGTCCAGATTAGTGTTCATGGGTTATAGACTATATTACAGTGTTGTTACTGGATGTTACACTAACAGATGAAGAGATGCTCACCAGAATAATCAGACAAGCTGGTCCTATGAAACTCCAGATGAAGTTATTTTCAGTGCTCAGCCAACACCTTAATAAGATTAATAACATGAAATAATAATTGCAATTATTGTAAAACTCGATTGACATTGTTTGAAGTAAATGTGAGTGCTGCAATCCACCTTATTTAGCAACGTAGATTTAAGCAATTTTTTTGTGAATGTATGAGAATTATGATTTGTTAGCCGCTATACATTAAATAACTAGAAGAATAAAGTTCAATAAATGGTAACTATTTGAGCAAAAAACCTGTTTTTTTATTATTATTAGTAAATAATATGATATGAAAGCAAATACCACTTTCTAATATCAAACAGCATAATATACAATATTTGTACAGCTAAAATAACAAGACAACGGAAGACAATTTTGCACATTCAAAATAATATTGGTGGATCAAAATAAGGTGGATCACTCTTACGTTAAAAATAAGGTGGATTGCTCATAGTTAATAGTCATACTTTCTTTTGCAAATACCACTAAATTTAAATTCTAATAACTTACACAGTACTGGTGCCATAATATTTATAGCCAAGTGTTGCAGAAATTGTGACGACCACTGCGGGGCTCCCATAGCCAAATATGTAGAAGTTCCGGTGGAGGAAACCTTTGTTGTAGATGACACCAACAACAATGAGATACAAATGGATCCCCTCTATACACATCCAGGCAAATGCAGACAAGAAGAAATAATGCAGCAGGCCAGCGATAAGAGAACAGAACCACTGAAACACAAAGTGAACAAACATGAATCAACATTACATTGCACTACATTACTTAATAGACTACTTTTGTAAAGGGTTTATGTTGCCATCTGACACATTAAAAAAGTCTGAGGAGAGAACCTTGTGTGCAATCTTGTTAATCCCGATGAGGAAGATGAACTGGGCCATGAAAAGGCTGCAACACAGGTTCTTGTGGATCGTGGTTCTGGTGTTCTGAATGTCTCGGAAGTAACAGAATGTGAAGATACACAGGGACAGGCATATTATGGAGATCACCATTCCCAGCTGCGTTATCCTCGTCAGAACATTATAATGCGCAAGCAACTACATAAAACACAGCAGGAAAAGGTATTTAGGATTGTTTACAACCAAATTTTGAATTCTGCTCTAATTGTACCATGTATACAAATTGAGTCAGTTGTTTTCACAATGTAATAATAGCATACATTGAAGAAAAGGTGAGTGACACTCACCTGTGCCATGTTGCTAAGGTATTCTGGGTGGTTTTATAGCACATCGGGTTACACTTTATTTTAAGGTGTCATTGTTAAAATGTAATTATATATTTAAGTACTGAGTAATATTAAGCAACTGCATGTACTTACTATAGGGTTAGTGTTGGATTAGGATTTGTTTTTGAGGGTTAGTTGCATGTAATTATGCATAATTTACTGTTATTACTATGGTAAGTACATATGTAACAAGGACACTGTAAAATAAAGTCTTACCGTACATTGTTACGTGGCTGTTTTGATGCCCTAACTGACAATGATATTTTAAATTCCTAGATATAGTTTAGGTTCCTGCATACAAGTTGTATTGTCTACCAGCTATTATCAACAAACCACATAATTAAATGTATCATAAATCATTGTAGCAGAAACAATATGTGATGCATTACATGCTGATGTTGAATATTTAGGGTTAGGAGTTTGTTCAAATTCCTAACATGTTCGAGGGAGCATAATAGTGAGGTTTATGACAGCAATCCCCACTAATACGATACTGGACTGAACAAACATATCAACTATATTCCGTATTTCTAATGATTAAGGTAACTTCACTGTAACTTTAAAAGTGTACTTTAAAGATAACATCAGTCTAAGACTTTTTTTACTATGAATTTAGAAGAAATATAACGTATACACAGTAAAACATTTTTTGTCAGGTTTATTAATATTTAATATGACAATTAATCATAAAAATAGTATATATACTATTGACTTAGTGCTCAAGAAACATTTCTTAATATTTTCAATATCGAAAACAGTTTTGTGGCATTTTTACTGTTACTTTTAATCAATTTATTGCATCTTCGCTGAATAAAAGTAGTAATTTCTCAACAAAAAAACAAAAAAAAATATCGTACTGACCCCAAACCTTTGAATGGTAATGTAATATTGTTTAAAACATTCAGGTAGAAATAACAATAAATGTTTGTTGGGCCACCGTATTTTGTGAGGAGACCAGTAGGGGACAGCAGTAGTTCACTTACATTGGCATGAGCAGAGGACATGAGAATAGCAAAGTGTGTCAGGTGATCACAGGAACACGATGTATGAGTGGAATTCACACTAGTGCGTGTACAGCCAACCAAACTCCAGTGTCCCATCATGCTCTGGGAATACTCCCAGAATGCACACTTAGTCTCATCATGGGCAGGATCTATCTCCTTTATAAAAGAAGCAAAACTTGTTCAATGCATATTAAAATGACATTCAAAGCAACAACTATTTCAAGTTAATTAATCAATCAATCATACTGCACCTGTGTGTGTTTGAGAGTGAAGGTCACGTTGTTCAGTGCAAATGTCTTTGGATTGCTGATGGCTGCTGCTATTACTGGCGAATTAACTGTAATTTCACCCGCTGCTGCATAGCGAGAGTAATCGGCCACACCAGGGTCATCAGTTGGCTTTAAAAGATCCCCAATACTGTTATAGATTAGAAATACAATGGAGGTGCTTCCTACAGCAGAGACAGATGGAAGACATTTGAATCATTTGGTGCATGTGTATTCAATTTGCTATGAAGTTAAGAAATAACATTATTACAAACCATTATTGCTTTTGTTTTTTGCATTCTTAGGGGTCAGTGAAATGGAGTTTCCTTGGATGTTGGTTGAAACTGGATGCTTATGTGCTTGGTGGGGTTCAAATGTGTATAGTTTCATTTCTAGAAATCATTCAACACAACTATTAGAACCTTCATCAAAAGGTTAAACATATATATTAAACAATCACAAGAAATAACAATAAAACTATAAAAATGTTTACAATAATGTACTTTGATTTTATTGTTGAATAAAGTATTCAATCTGTATTTTCTAAAGATTCTCATACTTTTTATTTCTAAACGCAAACTATTTAGGTTAACTAATTAGGATGTTTTTACATTTTCAGTTCATTTTTTAATAGTGTATCCTATAATTTTTCTGTCAGAAAGTTTAAGATTTACAGTATATGAATAATGCACAGTAAGAAATAAAAAAATGTATGGAAAATGAAGAATGTACTGGTAATTTTATTCCAGTACATTATCCATTAAGTTTTTACACATTTATTTTAAACCATACACTCGTACAAATAAAGGTTATTGCTGTCTATGGTTCAATGAGAGCCTTTAACCATCTACGGATCCTTTCTATTTAACAAAAGGTTCTTTATAGTAGAACGTTTCTTTGGGAGACCCAACAAACAAACAAACAAACAAACAAACAAATTAACTAACTAACACAAACAAACAAACACAAAACTGTTGGGACCTTTATTTTTAAGTGTGTTAAATACAACACAATGAAAGCATAATTTAAACGGTTAAATACCTGCGAAAAATCTAAATGGAAAATTCCCTAATATGAACATTGGGCCCAGTTTTTACAGATTCTTCTTAGAGAGTGTTTGGTTATATTTTAGCCCACAAAAATCTCACCTACTTCACCGGCATCCACCTGCATCTGCATAGTGTGTGTGTATCCAGCAGACAGGGCCAGTGTTTCCATCTCTGCTGTGTGAAGTAGTGTGGTGATGTAATACTTCCTCGAATCCTCATTTATCCTGTCCCATTCCACCTTCTCATCCTTCTCGACTAAGTTATTCACACTAAAAACCAAATTCTATGGGAAAAATACAGAAAACACAGAACGTCTCAGGTTACGACTGTAACAGGCAGAAGGAGCAAAGGACAGGGCTTGCAAGTCTCCTATCCTCTTAAGGGACGCAATAAACAATATAAAAGCCATCTTTAATGTTAGTAACTTCTCGGAAATTGAGTCCCGGGGCTTGAAGGGTGCCAGAGACAAACCTTCCAGAACCACTACCAAATCCCAGTCTGGAAGTCTTACATGGCAAAGTCCAACTAATATTATCTGCACCATAAAGTGAAGACAATTGGAGGAGACTGGTAGCTGCTACTTTCTTGTCAGTGTTGGATTATTTTGATATTACCCAATCATTGTTTAAAGGCATTGGATTCAGTTCATGGAGCTTTAAGATTTATTACCAATTCAAAAGCCCTTACCCATCATTGTTTACTGTACTCTTGGGTTGGATGGCCCGCACTGTCAATCTATAGACCCAAGCACTGGTACATCTTTATATAAAACTTTCCTGGGTTTGCTTTCCTCTTGTTTACAGCAGTATACCATTCAAAAAGTTGTAAAAATGTATGGTCTTCGTTCACAAGAATATTATTTTTTAAACATCCCAATAGTCCATACAAATATGGGTAAAAGGGTGTTTAGTTATGCTGCTCTGTCTGATTGGAATAAGTTACAAGATAAATTATGCTTTAAATAGTTGGTCTCTCCAAATGAATTTAAGAGTATTTTAAATTATTTGGTTGCAGATTTACCTAATTGTTATTGTTTTAACTGATATTGTATACATTTTTTATATGTAATTAATGTATTTGTTTTCATGTTTAAATCTTTTTTCATGTTCAACTAAGTGTGCTGCCTGTCTTGGCCTGCAGGACCCTCTTGTAAAAGAGATTTCAAATCTCAAGAGTTTTTTTCCTGGTTGAATAAAGGTTATAGGACTCCTCAGTTTAAGGTGTAAAGTTTCCTCGAGGAAGGAGTTTAGGGTGGTCTCAGCAACCTCAGCTGAGAGACCATAGTTTAAGGTTTGACCCCCTCAGGGGCCAAACTCACTGTTTCCTATAGCTTCCCCCTAATAGTCGACTAAATGTTAGTCGACTAAAAGAGGCTTAGTCAACCAAAATATAAGTTAGTTGCAGAAAAAAAAAAAAAAAAACTTGTGGTGAAGTCACGCAGTCCATGAGGGACAGATCATTAACTGCGGTTCTTTTTGGTAATTACAGTATATCAGAGGAAATCCAAAAGTTTGCAGATCATCCATTTAAAACATGTAAGTAAGAACTTTACATGGCTGCTCGCTTTAACATTAACATATTATTAGGCGATATTCAAGTGTTTGTGCGGAGTGTGGATTCTAAAGTGCTATTCTTTGCGCTTACTGCAAGACATGGAGGCGCCGGCGTGATCCCTTGCATTTTTTCCTGACAACAGCAGAAACAACTTAAAATACTCTGTCATTTTTGGTCATACAGATAAGAGTATCATTAATAGACATCATAAGAAACTGTAAATGGTCTACTTAAACTCACAACTGCAAGAAAATGTTGTGCTTTTTGTAAAATAAAGAAAACAAAGAGGACGCGCTTTCTGCCATCTCGGTCTCCGTGAATTGGAGCACATCTAAAAAATGAATCGAAACTAATCTTATAGGCTACTTGCCTCACAGACATGAGAAATGTATCTATGTAAAGCTTGAAATGTCTAACCAATTCAAAGCATAGAGAAATACTCTCTGCTTGCGTAACCCGTATGAAAGTTACATTTCTCTCTTTAGGCCTCATTTATAGTTTCTTGTAGGTTTTAAACCATTCAGGCTTATTAACCCTCTGGGGTCGGCTATCGCGCCGGCGCGACAAGGTCACTTTTTTTCTTATCAGTGCAAAAGAGACTCAAATTACTCTGTTGATTTTGATCTTACATATAAGTGTTGTACATCATTAGATCCTGTTAAGTGTCTATTTTTTTGTGGATACTCACAATAAAAACAAAGTGTCCTGCTTTTTGTCAAATAAAGAAAAATAAACATGATGCGAATTTTGCGTTCTCTCTGTCAGTGAAGTTCATTCTGAAACGCGTCCGAAAATTAGCTGTAACTAAGTAAATACTTGTCACACAGGCACGAAATATTTTTCGTTATGAAGCTGAAATTCTCTTCTTTTAAATGAAGTAATTTATATAAAAAACAAATATTCTCAGTTTATGTAATCTGTATGAAAAGAGAGAGATATCAGAATTTTTCCTTTCAGCTAATTATAGCGTATGACGTGTTAATGTGCCACGCCCACTGAGAGCCCGCGCTTTTCAAACGCAAATGTTGAGGCAAGCCATGAAAACGTCTCGGGTTACGTATGTAACCCTTATTCCCTGAGAAAGGGAACGAGACACTGCGTCGGTGACGACACTAGGGGAACGCCCTTCAGCGTAGCGCGTCTGAATTTATGAATGAAACCGAATCCAATCCTATTGGCGTTGCGTGATGACGTAGCGAGTGACGGCATACACGGATGTGTACAAAGGCATACCGGCACAAGCAAAGTAAGCTCTTTGCTATGAAGCAAGTGCTCCAAGCAGGGTGAGGTGTGGCGAACCGACGCAGTGTCTCGTTCCCTTTCTCAGGGAACAAGGGTTACATACGTAACCCGAGACGTTCCCTTTCGAGGGAACTCGAACTGCGTCGGTGACGACACTAGGGGAACGAGATACCCACTATACCACAACGAACCCTGCTCATCCTAGTGTGAACTGACTTCAGGCACAACCTAGGACGAAAGCACTCGTGCACCGGGTGTAGAGGGAAGGTCCAGACTGTAAAACCTCAGGAATGTGTGCGGAGTGGCCCAGCCAGCCGCCTCACATATGTCATGTAAGGAAACCCCTGAAAGGAGGGCTCTAGAGGACGCCATGCCTCTGGTGGAGTGAGCCCTCACGGCCATAGGTGAAGGCAAATTGCGCACCTGATAGGCCAGGGAAATAGTCTGAACGATCCAGTTGCTGATGGTCTGCTTAGAGGCGGGAAGCCCCTTCTTGGGAGACCCAAAACACACCAGCAACTGGTCCGACTTCCGCCATGAGGAGGACTTCTGGATGTAATACTTAAGTGCTCTAACAGGGCAGAGCAGATGAAGTCTCTCCTCATCCACCGTCACATGAGGTGGAGGATGAAATGCCTGCAGAACCAAAGGCCGTGCCACACTAGATGGCACCTTGGGCAAATAGCCGGACCTGGGGTGCAAGATGGCCTTAATGTCGCCAGGAGCAAACTCCAAGCACCCATTGGAAATAGAGAGCGCCTGGAGATCTCCTACCCTCCTCAGAGAAGTAATGGCTAACAAAAAGACCACCTTAAATGAAAGGTTCTTGGCCTCAGCCAACTCCAATGGTTCGAAGGGGGCCTCGGCCAGTCCTTCGAGAACCACTGCCAGGTCCCAAGAGGGAACCCTGGTGCGAGTCGCAGGTCTCATCCACCAGGTTCCACGGAGGAAGCGTACGACCAGTTGATGCCTCCCCAGAGGACCATCACTCAGAGGAGCGTGGAAAGCCGCAATGGCAGCCACATAAACCTTGAGTGTGGACGGGGTAAGCCCGGCAGAAAAGCGGTCTTGGAGAAACTCCAGCACTGAAGCCACTGGGCAGTGAACTGGGTCCAAATCACGCTCTCTGCACCAAATGGAAAATACATTCCACTTAAGGCCGTATAACTTCCTCGTGGAGGGAGCTCTGGAAGTGAGTATAGTTTCAACCACTTCTGCTGACAGGCCGGCTTCTAGGTACTGTGCCCCCTCAGGGGCCAGACCCACAGTTTCCACAGCTCGGGCCGAGGGTGGAGAACTGAGCCCCCCGCCTGAGACAACAGGTCCCTCCTCAGAGGGATCTGCCATGGCGGGCCTGCCAGAAGCAAGATGATGTCCGAGAACCATACCCGGGCCGGCCAAAACGGGGCTACTAATAGTAGGCTGACTCCGTCCTGACGGACCCTTTCCAGAACTGCTGGGAGCAGAGCGATTGGGGGAAAGGCGTACAGACGCAGCCTCGGCCACGTCTGCACAATGGCATCCAACCCCAGCGGGGCTGGATGTGTGAGGGAGAACCACAGTGGACAGTGTGTCGTCTCTCGAGACGCAAATAGGTCCACTTCCACTGGGCCAAACCTCTCGCATATTAACCCCACCACCTCGGGGTGGAGTCTCCAATCCCCGGGCCTCAGCCCCTGCCTCGACAGTATGTCTGCTCCCCGGTTCTGGTACCCCGGGACATACATCGCCCTGAGGGACGACAGTCTCCGCTGGGACCACAGGAGGATCTGATGCGCCAGTCTGCACAGAGGGCGCGACCTCAGACCCCCCTGATGATTTAAGTAAGATACCACCGACATGTTGTCGGATCTTACTAGGACATGGCGACCATGGAGGTCTGGCAGAAAGCTCCTCAGAGCCCGGAACACCGCCAACATTTCTAGGCAATTTATGTGCCAAGAGGAATGTTGGTCCTGCCAGAGACCTCTCGTAAAACGGCCGTCCATGACCGCGCCCCAGCCCGTGAGGGAGGCGTCTGTCGAAATAAACATCCGGTGACACGACGCTCCCAGCCTGGGACCCTGGGACAAGAACCAAGGCCTCTTCCAAATTGATAGGGAATGAAGGCATCTGCGCGAAACCCTTATCAAGCGGAATGGACTTCCCCTCGGGGAAAACCCCTTGGCTCTTAACCACCACTGTAGAGCTCTCATGTGTAGCAGGCCAGAAGGTATTACGCTGGACGCTGCTGCCATGAGACCCAACACTCTCTGAAAGTGTTTGACAGTGATGGCTTGGCCTAGCTTTATCCTGGACACTGAAGTCAGGACGGACTCGATCCGAGCAGGAGACAATTGTGCCCGCATCGTGACTGAGTCCCACACCACTCCCAGGAACAGGGTTCTCTGGGCTGGTGCCAACACACTTTTCTTTGTGTTGAGTCTCAGCCCCAGGCTTTGGATGTGGGCGAGGACGACATCTCGATGCCGAATCGCCAGCTCTCGCGACTGCGCCAGTATCAGCCAGTCGTCGATGTAATTGAGCACCCTGATGCCCTCGAGCCTCAGGGGTGCTAGAGCTGCATCCATACACTTGGTAAAAGTGCGAGGGGAGAGTGCCAGGCCAAACGGAAGAACCCGATATTGGTAAGCTTTGCCCCCGAAAGCAAACCTCAGGAACTTCCTGTGAGATGGAAGAATGGAGATGTGAAAATAAGCGTCTTTTAGATCTATCGTGACAAACCAATCCTCGGATTGGATTTGACTCACGATGATGGGAATGGTAAGCATCTTGAACCTGAATCTCCTCAGAGACCGGTTCAAGTGCCTTAGATCTAAAATTGGACGCAACCCTCCATCCTTCTTGGGAACTATGAAGTACCGGCTGTAGAACCCGGACTCCCTGACTGGTGGGGGAACATGCTCTATGGCCCCTTTTACCAGCAGCGAGTGAACTTCCTGTTCCAACACTAGACCCTGCTCTGGGTGCACTGAAGTCCAGACCACCCCGTTGAATTTTGGTGGGCGGACCTGGAACTGCAGCCTGTACCCAGTTCTTACAGTGCGCAGGACCCATGGAGAAATGTTCGCGAGGTTTTGCCATGCCTCTGCGAAATTCACCAAAGGAACCAGCCCCTCGGGGCTGGTGTCCAGTGTTTTGTGCAGGATGTTGACGGTGCCCTGAAGCGGAGGACCGGCAGGAAAAAACCGACAACGCCCTACATTGTGCGAACCCGAACACTGACTGCCTGCAAGCCTTTGGGGCAGGCCAACCAGTGTGAGCTCGCTGGGAGCTAGCGTGTCCCGAAGCGTCAGAGACGGCGGGATACTGACGCCAACTCCCTGAGGGCCCAACGAGAGAGGGGACCTCGGTCGCTCTCTCTCGGGGGGGGGCGGCCCTCTGAGGCCTCAAAGGAGTTAGGACCTCTTTCCCTTAGCCTTCCTATACTGGATGACGGTCCTCAGATCCGTCTTATCAGGAGGCTGAGGGTGTGAGCGTCGACCAGAGTCCCAAGATCTACGAGGGGGAGCTCTGGAAGCGACACTCGCCTTCTGTGCCTGGCGGTAAGAGGAAGAGGAGGATTGCTGTGGCTGTTCTTGAGCAGCAGCCCTCCTAGACCTAGAGCGGCGAGGGAGATACCGCTTGAAGGCTTCGCCCTGCTTCTTAGCATCCTCAAACCTGTCCACCACCGCGCTAACAGCCTCACCAAATAGACCTGAGGCTGAAACGGGTGCATCAAGAAGGAAGGTTCTATCCTTCTCCTTCATGCCCGACAGGTTGAGCCACAGATGTCTCTCCGTGGTCACCAGGGCAGACATGGAGCGACCGATGGCACGGGCCGTCTCCTTGGTAACCCGGAGAGACAAGTCTGTGGCTCTGCGAAGTTCAGCGATATCATCCGGGGATGGACCCTCGCCCTGGTCGATATCTCTCAAAAGCTCGGCTTGGTACGCCTGCAATATGGCCATTGTCTGCAGGCTCGCACCAGCTCGACCCGCCGCCATATACGCCCTGCCCACCAAATCAGATGTGGTGCGGCAAGGTTTAGAAGGCAACGCCGGCGACTTCAGGGATGACACAAGGTCGGGTGAAAGGTAGCTGGCTAATGCTTCCTCAACCCGAGGCATCATCCCGTATCCCTTATCCCTAACCCCCACAACATTACTGTAGTTTAACATTGGAGGATTAGACAGGCGTAATGAAAATGGCCTGTTCCAGGATTTACACAACTCATTGTGTAAATCCGGGAAGAAAGGGAGAGACCGGCGTGAAGGTTGCGTGCGGTGCTGCAGGAAGCGTTCGTCAAGCTTGCTTTTCGGACGCGCTTCCTGCCGCTCTTGTGGCCAAGAAATATCCAGCTTGGCCACAGCCCGCGTCAAAACCTCCACCAACTCATTGTAATTAGGTGCCGGCTGAACAGACTGATGCGTGTCAACATGATCCTCATCCCCAACACTCAGTATGTCTAATTCCTCGGAATTAGACAGCTGTAAAGCAGGAACATCCTCCCGATCGGGAGAAGCCGCGGAGCGGGCTCCCGAACGGGGAATGGGGGAATCAGACTCACCAGAAGAGGAGCGAGAATATGCCTCGGCAGTCTCATCCTCGACCAGATCTCTCTGCGATCCCCACGATGAAAGCCGCCGCATTGCCTCGGCAGATGCGGGACCCGAACCGCGGGGAGAACACATTTGGCCATCTTCCGAAAATAAAGCCAGTCGAGATCGCAGCACTCTCACGGAAAGAGACTCGCAATGAGCGCAAGCAGCCCCCTCAAGAGCTGCTTGAGCGTGCTGTCTTCCCAAACATGACACACACATCTCATGTGAATCCCCAGCCGGGAGAAAACGAGGGCACGGGAACACACACTTTCTGAACTGATCAGCCATACTGAACTTTTCCAAAGCAGACAAACGACACCAAATAAGACTCACAAATACACAGAGCGCTTGCTGAATAGCAAAAAAGCTTACTTTGCTTGTGCCGGTATGCCTTTGTACACATCCGTGTATGCCGTCACTCGCTACGTCATCACGCAACGCCAATAGGATTGGATTCGGTTTCATTCATAAATTCAGACGCGCTACGCTGAAGGGCGTTCCCCTAGTGTCGTCACCGACGCAGTTCGAGTTCCCTCGAAAGGGAACACCCACATCAGCTGGATAAAACATCCAAAAAGTTACCTCAGAAGTGCTGGTATAGTTTCATTTCGAGGAGCACGGATCCAGTTAATGAAGTAAGTTTATTCCCAAGTGCTTTGTTCTAATCACGTTATTGAATAGTGTCTGTAAACTGCACAAAGACTGTTTAAATATGAATTGCGTGTCTGTGTGTGAATGAATGAATGGCACATACGCGCGCGATGTTGTTTACAGATGTACATCGCATCTGTGCGTTCATTCACTCTCGCTCCTACATTAGTAAACGTTATTTTTACATGAACACACCCAAACTATATTGCTATAGCCTACTGAGATTTGTTCTAATCGTGATATAGAATAGTGTCTGTAATGACAACATTTCGTTGACTAGGTTTGGATAGATTATAAAGTTTTTACTCTAAAATAGACATCAAATAAGCTTTTGTTAGAGAGTTTCTGCTCATATGTTAAATATATATAGTATGTTTTGTCAAAAATAAACCAATCAACTGTTATAGTGTTTGTTCCAATGCATGCTAGGCTATATCAAAATAATGGATCCTTAACTTTGAAATATGTATGATAAAATGTATTGGCCTACTTTAAAAAATAATACTTTATAAGAGATTTATGGAAAAAGACAATTTTCTTTTCAAGATGTTTCCAACTCTAACTTTTAACCAATTCTATAGAATGGCCCATTTAACCTATTTGAACAGGATTTGTTTCCAGGTATGACTAAAAATGTGCTTTTGACTTTCATTTATATTTTGATTATATACATATATATATATAATTCTCCACCTAATTATACATGAGGGGGTTGGGCCGTTCGCATATTGCCTTTCCAAACAAAAAAATGTTTTTCACAATTTAAAACAATCTATTGTTTTATGTGAATGATTAGGCAGGATGATTTTCAGATCATTTTGAAGCAAAAACTCTAGGCGACAACATCCATTAGTCAAAAGTCTTGTGGAGACATATAGGCTAGTGACAATGCCCCCGACATTTTGAGATACCCCTACCGGAGGTAGAACTAAACCCAACAATGTTTTTCCTCATCTCTAAGGTCTCCCATATATGAAATGGATTCTTGGCTCAAAATATTTTACTGCTAAGATTGTTAAATTAACAGATATTGTTATACACCCCCAAACCAAAAAAGGACTAAAATATAGCCTGTCCGTATGGGAGTTAAGGCATATAAACTAGTACAAATCAATCACACAAGCTCTGAGAGCTTTGAAACTTGACATGTTTGTAGGCAGGAGGTTGCTTTAACTACTAGAAAAGACTGGATGTGAATATCTTGATGTATGGAATAAATAGAGACATATAAACACACCTAAAATAAGCGGACATGCACAAATTGAATATCCATGCAGAATGTTTTAATTTACTTTATGGTTGCTTTGCCAGGGATTATCATAGAAACACATATGATGACTTGTTGGAAAGGTGGGGTTGTGCCGAATCCAGACATACCAAATATGTAAATATAGCATGACAAATCAGGGTGTTCTGTCACTCAATGTATGAGGTGTACAAAATGAAAGAAAACAAAACACTGACAAAATAGTCTCAAATCCAAATCACATTATCAGTGTTGAGAAGAATGTTGACAAATTCATTGTTACTGCAAAGTAAGTTACATTAGGTACGTGCTGATATATATTTATGATACATTTAATGATGCATTTCATAAGGCACAGTATACTTTACAATTCATCTGAGACACAGATCCAGATTGAATCAGGTTAACATTGGAATGGAACACCTTTATTAAAATATGTATATCCATTTGAATTTTGTTTTGGTCAAGTCATTACTGAATAATAAAAAATAATATTGTTAGCTTTTGTCTGTCCTGACCAGCAGTGGACAGTAGAGCCTACACTGCTTACTTCACCACATTGGTGTGATCTTTGATTAGATAAGAACAAGATAGTAGATGTTTTTCATTTGATAAGCGTATTGTGGTCTAGTGAGTTGACTACTGTTAGGCTAATGGTTGGATCCAGCTGTAGCTACAGACCTGCCAACCTTTAGCCAACCTGTACGCATTTTGCGTAGCGGGCACGCATTTTGACCTCAAAGTACGCTGGTACGATTTGTCACTCTAAACTACGCAAAAACCTGGCACTAATGATGTTCGACTCCGCCAGTCTGAGATCACCAAAATTAATATTAAAGAGGTGTGTGAACTCGCAAGTACAATGTCAGGCACTGTAATTTTCTCTGGCCACCTTCCTGTTCGCAGGAGTGATGAGATAGTTGGTAGATTGTGTTCACTCAATGGCAGGTTGTCTGAGTGGTGTCCGCATAATAATGTAGAATTCATAGACAATTGGAAAAGTTTTTGGGGCAAGCCTGACCTGTTGAAAAGAGATGGTATTCATCCCTCCTGGGCTGGTGCTGCTCTTCTCTCTAGTAATTTGGCTCATAGTCTTAGAGATAAAACATGACAATCTGGGGCTCAGGTCAGGAAGCAGACAGACTGGCTAAAGCAACCATCTGCTAGCGGCCTTGCGTCACCGAGGTCAGATAAATCCCATCACATAGAGCCTCTTTCAGCTAGATATCATCATATAGAGACTGTGTCTGTTCCACGAATTTGGAAATCCAAAAAACATCCAAACCCATCTAAGGTTAAAAATGTAAGTGATGTTCAACAAATAAAAAACAGATATAATACAGATGAGCAAATGATAAAGCTTGGGTTGCTGAATATTTGATCCCTTACTTCAAAATCGCTCATAGTTAATGATATGATTTCAGATTAAATTCTAGATGTGCTGTGTTTGACATAAACCTGGCTAAAACCAGACGATTACATTACTTTAAATGAGTCAACCCCACAAGATTACTGTTATAAACATGAACCTCGTCTGAAACGCAAAGGGGGAGGTGTTACTGTAAGTTATAGTCATTTTCAAAACCACTAAGAAATCTAGTTTTAAATATACTTCTTTTGAAGTGTTATTAATGTAGTAATGTAGTGCTTAATGTAAAAATACACTCACCTAAAGGATTATTAGGAACACCATACTAACACGGTGTTTGACCCTCTTCCGCCTTCAGAACTGCCTTAATTCTACGTGGCATTGATTCAACAAGGTGCTGAAAGCATTCTTTAGAAATGTTCGCCCATATTGATAGGATAGCATCTTGCAGTTGATGGAGATTTGTGTGATGCACATCCAGGGCACGAAGCTCCCGTTCCTCCCCATCCCAAAGATGCTCTATTGGGTTGAGGTCTGGTGACTGTGGGGGGCATTTTAGTACAGTGAACTCATTGTCATGTTCAAGAAACCAATTTGAAATGATTCGAGCTTTGTGAAATGGTGCATTATCCTGCTGGAAGTAGCCATCAGATAATGGGTACATGGTGGCCATAAAGGGATGGACATGGTCAGAAACAATGCTCAGGTAGGCCGTGGCATTTAAACGATGCCCAATTGGCACTAAGGGGCCTAAAGTGCCAAGAAAACGTCCCCCACACCATTACACCGCCACCACCAGCCTGCACAGTGGTAACAAGGCATGATGGATCCATGTTCTCATTCTGTTTACGCCAAATTCTGACTCTGAATGTCTCAACAGAAATCGAGACTCATCAGACCAGGCACTATGTTGTGGCTTCACAAATGCTTTGCTGCATATCTCGGTTGTAACGAGTGGTTATTTCAGTCAAAGTTGCTCTTCTATCAGCTTGAATCAGTCGGCCCATTCTCCTCTGACCTCTAGCATCAACAAGGCATTCTCGCCCACAGGACTGCAACCATGCCATGCTCAAAATTGCTTAAATCATCTTTCTTTCCCATTTTGACATTCAGTTTGGAGTTCAGGAGATTATCTTGACCAGGACCACACCCCTAAATGCATTGAAGCAACTGCCATGTGATTGGTTGATTAGATAATTGCATTAATGATAAATTGAACAGGTGTTCCAAATAATCATTTAGGTAAGTGTATATAGTGTAAACGATAAATCACGTTTGAGAATTCTGCTGGCTGCTGTATACAGGCCACCAGGGCACCATAAAGATTTTATCAAAGAATTTGCAGACTTCTATCAGAATTAGTATTGGCTGCAGATAAAGTACTAATTGTTGGTGATTTTAATATACATGTAGATAATGAAAAAGATTGAGTGGGATTGGCATTTAAATACATTGTAAACTCAATTGGAGTTAGACAACATGGGTCAGGACCTACTCATTGTCTTAATCATACTCTAGATCTAATACTATCACATGGAATAGATGTTGATGCCGTTGAAATTCTGCAGCAGAGCGATGACATCTCAGATCATTATCTAGTCTCATGTAAATTACATTTAGCCAAGGCTGCAAAGCCGACTCCGTGTTATAAATATGTTAGACCTATAACTTCTGCCACTAAAGATTGCTTTATCAATAATCTTCCTAATCAGTTTCATAAGGAATGATACTCAGCTGTATATTTCTTCACGCCCTGACGAAACTTACCAATTCACAAAATTAACGGAATGCATAGCTGAAATAAGAAATTGGATGACTAGTAATTTCCTACTACTAAATTCTGAAAAAAAAAAGAAATTCTAATCACTGGACAAAAAACTTGTCTAAAATACTGTCTAACACTTGATGGCTGCTCTGTTAAGTCTTCGTCGTCGGTTAGGAACCTGGGTGTGCTCTTTGATGCCAATCTTTCATTTGAAAGTCACGTGTCTAATATCTGTAAAACCGCATTTTTCAATCTTAAAAATATATCTAAATTACGCCATATGCTGTTATTGACAAATGCGGAACAATTAGTTCATGCGTTCATGACATCAAGACTAGATTATTGTAATGCTCTACTGGGTGGTTGCCCTGCACACTTAATAAATAAACTACAGCTAGTTCAAAACGCAGCAGCTCGAGTTCTTACCAGAACCAGGAAGTATGACCATATTAGCCCTGTTCTGTCAACACTGCATTGGCTGCCTATTAAACATTGTATATATTTTTAAATATTGCTGATTACTTACAAAGCCCTAAATGGTTTAGCTCCGCAGTACTTGAGCAAGCTCTTAACGCATTATAGTCCTTCACATTTATTGCGATCTCAAAATTCCAGCCAGTTAATAATACCTAGTACTGGTGGTAGATCCTTTTCCTCTCTAGCAGCAAAACTTTGGAACAATCTTCCTGTAGATTAGGGGCTCATTCCCCCTCAGAGTGTTTGTTTTGTTTGATTGCCATTTGTTTGATTTAAGACAGTAAATTAATTTGTATTTTGTGAAGTTAAGTTATAGTTTTATTAAAAGGCTCAAGGTCAAACTGCAATCCTGACTCCTTTTCTCCTGTTTGTGCTTTGGTAAGGTGTTATCTTTCGATTTCAATCTTTGTTTTAATATAGTACAAGGTGCCATATGGAATGTTTCATAATTAAACGTATCTTATATATTTGAATTTCTCACTACTGATAATGGGCTTTGGACTAAATGTCAGTGTTCCATTTTCTATCATTTTGTACACCTCACACTTTGAGAGACAGAACACCTTTTTTTGTCATGCTATATTTACTTATTTGGTATTTCTGGATTCAGCACAACCCCACCTTTCCAACAAGTCATCATATGTGTTTCTATGATAATCCCTGGCAAAGCAACCATAAAGTAAATTAAAACATTCTGCATGGATTTTGCAATTTGTGCAAGTCCGCTTATTTTAGGTATGCGTTTATATGTCTCTATTTATTCCATACATCAAGATATTCACATCCAGTCTTTTCTAGTAGTTAAAGCAACTTCCTGCCTACAAACATGTCAAGTTTCAAAGCGC
The DNA here is from genome assembly GCA_030578255.1 of Tiaroga cobitis. NCBI lineage: Eukaryota > Metazoa > Chordata > Actinopteri > Cypriniformes > Leuciscidae > Tiaroga > Tiaroga cobitis. The sequence continues at coordinate 12,607,322 of CM060601.1, forward strand.
TCAGAGCTTGTGTGATTGATTTGTACTAGTTTATATGCCTTAACTCCCATACGGACAGGCTATATTTTAGTCCTTTTTTGGTTTTGGGGTGTATACCAATATCTGTTAATTTAACAATCTTAGCAGTAAAATATTTTGAGCCAAGAATCCATTTCATATATGGGAGACCTTAGAGATGAGGAAAAACATGGTTGGGTTTAGTCCGGTAGGGGTATCTCAAAAACTAAAGCACTTTTTGACCATTTGTCACTAGCCTAATATCTAGTATGTGTTTTGTGGCCTTATTTCAGAAACTTTAATTTTTAGTTTTTTCAATAACCATGCATAAACAATATTCTCTCACAAACATGTACATACATGTTGCTCACATATTAAGGTAGCCATGTTTGTGCTAAATGGAGTGTAATTTCACCTGTGCCATTAATATGTTTATAAGCAACTGAAAAAAGCACAAATGTCAGGGCATGTCAAAACATCTCAAGGACCCCAAAAACACCTTAGACCCCAGAGGGTTAAAACTGACTGGTGTGTTTCTGTCTTACATCATATTCTGTATGTGGAATGGCACATATATTACCGTGATTGTTTCATTGATGTGTTCCTCAGGATGTTCAGACTCATCTCCAGCGCCTAGTTTATGGCTGGCCATGGCCTCGATGTATGATATGAGGAGAACAGGAGAGAGTTCAGCTGATGTTTGATGTCTTATCTCTTTCAGACGCTCTGGAGTTGACAGATTAATCATCTACAACCCAGAGAGAGGAAAAGAGATTTAATATTCACTCAAATATACAATATTATTAAAGATCATTCATTATTTAAAAGATCATAAATTACAGGAAATAACCAGACAACACACACGTGTTCTAACATGCTTATATCAGAGGCCTTAATCAGCAAGCACATTCGAACATTTCCACACATGTAGAAACTTCCTCACACATATGTGTTTATAGCATGATTAGTCTTTTGTATTTTATAAAGTTAAAAATACTTCTAACAAGGCTAGTACCAACCAGATAATAAGCAAATGGAATTAGTTTAAAGGGTGTTGAAATGAGATTATAATTTTCTTGGGACATATCTGCAACTTTGCCAGAAGAGGACGCCATTTTCTCACACTTACATTGTGATTATAGACTGAATGCTGCAAGGACCTAAACAGCAGCTATGTTTTATCATGAGATTTTTGTCATATAGCATTCAGGATGGACAGAGTAATTTAGGAAATGTCATCAATATTTCAGGAATAGCGTGAGAGGCCACACAGGAACATTAAGAGATTATTATTTTATTCTTTTAGTAAAAAGGGCATCACATTTTTTACATAATGCTTCATATTTCACATTCAGGAAATGTACGACAATATTAAAACTAACAAGAAAATAAATACCAAGATATAAAATGTTTCAGTTATTAACGTAGCCTTGGTTGCCTGAGATAACGGGAACGAGCATTGCATCAGTATTTAAAGTCCCTGTAAAGGCAATTCTAAAACCAAATTCTAAACACATTATAATTGTTAGAAATGTATTGCTAAAACACATTACAAAGACTGTGACCTGTGCAGTACTGAATTGTGGAGTTAGACCGTTAAACAGTTTTGCACCATTGCTGTGTTCAGGATTTTTTGGTAGTCCGAGCCACCCTTTTAGCCCCGCCCAAAAAATTCTGAACACACCCTACTGTCGATGACGCACTGGAGCCACTGAGGCTGGCCCCTCTCCTAACAATAGAACTAGACCACATTTGCATCAGTTCGCCACACAATCGCAAGTTACTTTCAGTCCTATCAGTTACTACAGCCTACAGTTTGCTTGCTAGCTATGCCTTCGTCACGGAAATGCGTATTACCTGGATGCCATCACTTACAAAACAGACCGGTGTCTTTATTTAAATTTCCGAAAAACGATCATATCAAGAAGAGGTGAATTAATTTTGTCACCTTGATGGAGAGCCGAGAGGATCACCACCAACACCCGCCTATGTAATGATCATTTTACACAGGATAGTTTTATAAACTTTCGCAGCGTCTCGATCCCCTTTTTCAGGGGTAAAGGTTACATGCACATTACATCCCTTTCGAGGGAACTCGCAATGCGTCCAATGACACTTTGGGGAATGAAATACCCACTTCACTATACTGACAAATCCCTGTCCTGGTGTGAAGCAGTCAAGGCACAACTCGGGATGAAATCACTTGAGATCCCGGTGTGGCCGGCAGGTCCAGGCTATACAACTTAATAAATGTGTGTGGGGAGGACCACCCCGCCGCATCACACACTTCCTGAAAGGATACCCTCGACAGTAACGCTTTGGAGGATGCTATACTTTGTGTGGAATGTGCTTTCACTAGAAGAGGCAATCTCCTACTCTTTTGAGTGATGTGATCGCCAGCAGAATTGCCATCTTTAAAGCGATGTATTTATGTGATGGAGAGTCCAAGGGCTCGAAGGATGCCAGAGACAACACTTATGTGTATGTGTATGTGGAAGGCAGTTTGCCCTGGAACCACAGCAACCTCAGATCACCCTGATGATTTTTATACAAGACCACCGACATATTTTTATGAAAATGGTGGCCTCTGAGGTCTGGGAGGAAATGCCTTAGGGCTGGCAATACAGCTAACATCTCTAGGCAGTTTATATCCCAAGAGACCCTGGGTCAAGCAGCCTTCCATGACCGCTCCCCTCCCTGTGAGGGATGCATCTTTCAACACAGTCTTGCGATGACAGGATGCTCCCAACACTGGGATTTGAAAAAGAAACCAAGATTTCTTTCACATGACTAAGGAACAAAGGCATCTACATGTTACCTTGATCGTGCGAAACAGGTTGCCCCTCTGGGAAAAACCCCTTGTCCCGAGCCCCTACTGCAAGGGTATCATGTACACAGCAGGCCAAAATGTATGATGTTGGATGCAGCTGCCATAAGCCCCAACAGTCTCTGAAACTTTTTCACAGTGATGAGCTGCCCTAGCTTGATTGTGGTTACTGCTGCCAGAATTGACACTAAGTGTGCAGGAGACAATCGTGCATGCATCGTGACCGAGTCCTATACAACTCCTTGAAAAGTAATTCTCTGAAATGGAGAAAGCATATTCTTCTTTGAGATGAGTCTTAACCCCAAGCACTTCATGTGGTCAAGCACGATATCTCAATGCCGAGCCACCATCTCCTGTGACTGGGCTAATATTAATAAGTAATCCATGTAATTAAGAATAAGGATGCCTTTGAGTCTCAGAGGAGGCAGAGTTGCATTCATACATTTTGTGAAAGTGTGAGGGGATAACAGTAGGCCGAATTGAAAAACCCGAAATTGGTGCGCTTCGTCCCCAAAAGTGAACCTCAAGAACTTCCTGTGTTGTGGAAGGATGGAAATATGGAAGTAGATCGTCTTTAGATCGTCTTTTAGATCGATCATGACATACCAGTCCTCTGACTTGATTTGAGTCACGATAAGAGGAATCGTCAGCATCTTGAACTGGAATCTCCTCAGAGAACGGGTCAAGTGATGTAGATTTATAATGGGATGGAACCCTCCATCTTTTTTTTTTAACAATGAAATACCGGCTGTAGAACCTGGCATTTCTCTCTGAAGGAGGAATACATTATATGGCCCCCTTCGCCAAAAGAGACTCAACTTCCTTTTCCGTCACCCGAGCCTGCTCGGGGCCCACTTCCGTAGATAACACCTGGGTGGACAACATCCCAACTGGATTCTGTAGCCCTGCATGAGCCACACTAATGGCGTGACATTTTGCAACAAACGTTGCTTAAAATTTGCTCTTTTAAGTGGAATTTGCTCTTAATGAGTCACCGGATAGCTGCAGGGGAGAAGCGCTGAGTCAGCTGCAGTCACTAAATTGCTGTTAATCCGCTGGATTAGGCTTGTTTCAATGGAGAGCATTGGAGAGCATTTCAATGGAGAGCACTTCAAGAGATTTCCACGACGCATGCGCGAGAATTGCGATCTCCTTCAACTACTTCAGTTAAGTTCTCGCGCGTGCGCGTCGTGGAAATCTCTTGAAGTCTCGTTTCAGGCCTACAAGGAAGAAAAGGAATAGTCGAATAAAGTTATTTTTGTTTTATTTCCGCACAAAAAAGTATTCTCGTCGCTTGATAAACTTATAGTTGAGCCACTGTTGTGACATGGAATATTTAAACATTTTCTTCATTGACTTTCTGGGACGTCAGGATTCATTCCCTTAGGGAGCCTATGTAGGAGTGATCTAGCTGTCACATTTAATCAAAAATATCTTCATTTGTGTTCCGAAGACGAACGAAGGTCTTACGGGGTTGGTACAGCATGGGGGTGAGCAATTAATGACTTAATTTTCATTTTTGGATGAACTAACCCTTTAATGTAAATAATGTCACTCACTTTTTGCAGTGTGTTGTTAACAGCCTCTTTAATACATTTGTGGTCTTGATGGCAGTGCTTCTCTGGGTTTTCTGACACAAACACAGAAACACAAATGCATATATATGAAAAATGCATATTATTCAAAGGTTTACCTTTTACATTTTATTCAGAGTTAAATGTTTTTTAAATATTTCAAAATGTACAAATAAGCATGTGGGAGAAAATAAAATGATTATCCACTTTATACTGAGAGCTGAGTGTAACTTTTCTCACCTGTGCAATCCATCCCAGTTTTAGGCTTGAACCAGGGCCCGGCTGGGGACGTATAACCTCTCAGACATGAGCAGATGAATGAGCCGTTTATGTTGTGGCATTTAGAAGAGGGTCCACATCTATCAGCATCCTCACACTCATCAATATCTTCAATTCAAAGAAGAGCCTTGCTCATATTCATTATAAAAGTAAATTGTGTACTCTTCTCGCCATTCATACATTTTTACGTAGTGTCCAAATATCTTTTGGAGCCATTCATACCTGTGCAGTTGGTCCCATCATTAGTTTGAAATTCCTGCTTTCCGTTTGATTTAAATCCAGACAAGCAGGTACAGTAGTAATTTCCAATAGTGTTGGTGCATTTGGCATGTGGGCCACATATTCCAGTTACATTCTCACACTCATTGTCGTCTGTAAGGGGTCAGATAAACAGATTCATTAAACCAAGAAGCAGCAGTTATATGCATCTGATAAACCAAGTGTTTTACCTGAGTGTTTCACTCAGACATGAGAATATTCAAAAGAGAGTAAATGAAATAATTAAAAATTCCAATATATTAGGAATATTGATAGGACATTTTAAATGTTGACTTCACAAAGCCTTTTCTGAAAGTGTCTTATGTAGTTTGAATACTTGGGAATTTGAAGTTTGAAAGGCAGCTGCTAGATTTTGTCTTGGAAGACAGGTTAGCAATTTTGAAGATTTTTTTTTTCTCAGCCAACAAAAATAGTCCAACGTGTCTTAACAATACACAGTAGTGCTGTTTCGTACCTGAATGCATCATGTTTTTGAATGATTCAATGACGGATTTATAACATAAACGGATTTATAACATAACATAGACTTGTTGCCACCCAATAGCGAAACCATGTAACATACAGAAAAGTTAATTGAAAAATAATTATCGGTTACATTATTTTTTAAGGTGACTTATATACATTGTTCTTATTCAACTAAGTCCTCCTGAGTAATATTAATCAACTACATGTACTTACTATATAGTTATGGTTACAGTTAAGATTTGGTTTAGTGTTTGTTACTTGCAATTAGGCATAATTTACTGTTATTACTATAGTGAGTACATGTAGTAATGTGTATAAATGTGTCACATTGAAATAAAGTGTAAAACCTACTTATCAGCTAAATATCAGCACTCCTGTCAAAATTACATTTGAAGAGTTGTGTTTCCACCACATCTGACGGTTTCTCAATGGAATAAACACATACAAATCTACTTACCCAGTTATAAAATCGTAACCATCTGTAATGATTCAGTATTATAGATTTTGTTTTGTTTATTACATCAGACAGTTGAAAGTTTATCTGACTTATTTCAATATTTATTCTGATAATTCATGGAAATAATTCATAGATATATTTATAAGGTCACAATAGATATGTTTTTAACTACCATTTAGCTAACATACATATATACATACACACACACACACACACACACACACACACACACACATCATTCATTCATTCATTCATTCATTAATACATAAATCACTTTATATTATGCATCCTTAACTACTATTTACTATTTGATACAATGCACTTATTGTGTACATACGTGTTTTTACATTTATAATTATATTTAAAACATTTACCTGCATGTAATTACATCTATGATATCACTGTTGACTCTTCCATTACACCTTAACCCACCCTTAAACCTACCCATACCACCAAACATGTCATTAAATTTACCTGTATCCAACCACAATAGCAGCAAAAGTATTTTGCTTTACAATATGAGTGCAATAAGTATTTCATATTTATTATTGATGTAAGTACATAGTAGTTAAAGACGCATTATATAAAGTGTGACCAGACAGACAAACAAACAAATAAATAAATGAACAGACAAAGATAAACAAACAAATAAAACATACATACATACATGACATGTCAGGTACTGTGACCACCCAACATATAGTTGGGTCACAAAAATATTAAATTATAAGTATATATTTCTTTTTTTTTTTACCTACATATGTCTATTTCTGTTTACATGTTGGTTTTGTTTTGTTTAGGTGATTTTGCACTGAACAGTTCAGTTTCAGATGACAAAAGATAAGACCATTCAGCAGTACAAATCAAAGCTTGAACTACTGCAGTGAATTCCTTGAAACAGTCTGGAATGCCAAAACCTCCTAATTCATGACACGAGTACAGTGAGCCACAACTTCAAAGACATCAGCAATTAGCCTACAGCAACCAGCCCAACAGCCCACATTCGACTTTCACGTTTGAAACACTGTAAATGCGTCTGCCAAATGAATAAATGTAACATAAGAATAGACTGATCTGCGAGCTAGTTGGTCGCACGTCAGAGGCGCGCCCGCGCCATTGGATGTGCAGTTGCCGCAGCACAGCCTATGAGCGAGCTTTGCAGCTGCAAATGCGTTTTACATATAGGCTTCAGTAAATCGAGGAAAAGGAGTTTCAACATAAGAATGATACTGACTGTAAAAAGTAGCCTAGTCTGCCAGTCGATCTTGTAACGGTACAGATAGCTGAGGCTTCTTGGCTGAAGAGGCGCGTCCAGCGGCCGGCTCAGTCTCACACAAAGCCCGCCCTTTTACCCATATATGGATTGGCCAGAAGGTGGGCGGGGTTAGGATTTCCCAAGATTTTCCAAGATGGCGCCACCCATACCCCCCATAAACGGCCTCAAACCGTTTTTCAGAAAGTCTATGGGTGACGTCACAGACGCTTTGTCCATATTTTTTACAGTCTATGATTTTAATTGTAAAAAAAATTACTTACCTTACGCAAAGCTTCGTCCACTCACATAGAGTATTGACCCACAGGAACTGGAGGTCAGAGATGACCTAATACCCTTCCATGGTTGGGTGGAAATCACTTTTAATAAGAACACTAGACTATCATTTTCCTTTTCTATTAAGCACGAATGGCTTAGAAAGGCCCTTTGGGTTTAATGTCATCCAAGAGATTATAAGAGGTGGGTAAAGTCGAGCTCAAGCCTTGTTCACCCTAGACTCTCTAGCCAGCAGAGCAATGGATATTGAAGATGTTAGGCCAATGCTCTTGTCAATCTCATTCAATACCAGAAAACTTCAAATGAGCTAGATTTGGACTTCCAGGTCTCACTAAATGTTGGACCGCAGGATGTTATCCACTCAGGTTTTGTCACTCATATTACAGAGCTCGAATTTCGGCGCGGGATTGCGGGGATTGCGGGTATTGCGCATAATTCTAATCATTCCCGCAGGTCTCCAATTTATAATGCGGGAAATTCCCGCAATCGTAATCCACACAGATTATAAAATCAAATTATTCTTTTAACAACTATCTGCCAGACGCAATTTCACAAACAGCGTGAGTGTTCAGCGGTGCCGTGTCTTTTATCTCTTCTCTCAAAATGTGTTGTGCAAGGCAAGCATCAAGCGCTGCGGCGATAATACACATGGCGATAATAAGTTTAGGAGTCGGGACATGACGGAATATTCACTTGCACAATCGGGCCAGCAGTGCATCGTGACTGAAGTTTACCATTTGCAGGTCTTTTTAAGTCTTACCAGTTTAAACATTCAAGCGATTTTAAACTAATCAGTGCTCGCACGCTCTCTGAGATGATTTTCTATGTGCACATTCATAGAAAATCCGCCTCAAAAACAGCTGGCCAGTAACAAAAGTTATTTTTCGCAGATTATATTGCTTTAACATGCAAAATTGTGTCAATTTCGGTCTTCGTGAGTATACTCTAAACATAGTCGGTTTTGTCTTTAATAAGCATAAAACGCATGTCAGTATAATGAACACAGGATCCGTGCACTAGCACAAGTGACGCCAGCCATGTCTTTCATTAATTTTGTTGTCAAAACAAAAAAATGTTATTTGGAATCAGGATTAATAGCCTATGTATTTAATTTATTCAGGACTAAAATACTACCCAGTGTTATTTTCCATTTGATAACTTTATTCAGTTTCTAGTGTTAGACCTATTCAAAAACTTTCTCTTTATTTGTCTTTATTTGTATCTTTATTCTATTGTATTTATTTGTGCTACTTTTTTCAATTTGATTAAACAATTTAAATCAAGCTTCCTTGTGTTGTGTAAATTCTTAACAACAATATTACCCCATTGTAAAAATGCAATGAGCGCAAACATTTAGGCAAGATAAATGTAATAATTTTGTTTGGAAAAAAATCCCCCCCAGGTGGAATATGTGACACAGCGCCTACCCGCAGGGACATATATGACCCGGGTATGGGATGCATAAGGAGAGCTCAGAGGTATCCAGCCCGCAGGGTGGAATGTTTCAACCTCGAGATGGCAGGAGAGGTCTTGCCGAGGGAAAGATACGTGATCGGAGGAGACTTACCATGGAAATACACACATGGGGTTGCCCAAGCGGGGAACCATGCACATGGAGGCACCTCGCCAATCACGAGGGTTGACCAACCGGGCATACACTCTGGTGACGGCATCAACAGTGCAGGAGGAACTCAGGGTCTATGTAGAACTCATCTGAGTAAATAGCGCACGTATCCAGTCCGTGGAGTGGAATGGAGCAGCAAGCGATGACACCGAACAGGTCCTACTTACTGGCCACTGGGAGGGAGTACACAAGAGGACACTGGCTCTATATGGAGATTGTATAATCTCGCGAATGTGTTGGGTGTCACCCAGCCTCCAGCTCTACAGATGTCTGTTAGTGAGGCGCCATGCGCTAGCGCCCAGGAGGAAGCCACGCTCCAAGTGGAGTGTGCCTTCACCCCTAGGGGGCATGGCAGGCCCTGCACCTGGTAAGACAAGACAATGGTGTCCACTATCCAGTGAGACAACCTTTGCTTGGAGAGAGCCTTTCCCTTCAGCTTCCCACCATAACAGACAAAGAGCTGGTCTGAGGTCCTGAAACACCGCATTCTGTCTACGTAAGCACGAAGGGCGCATACTGGACTGCGCAGTGCCAAGGCTGGGTCTGCGTCCTCCAAGGGCAGTGCTTGCAGGTTCACCACCTGATCCCTGAAAGGAGTGGTGGGAACCTTGGGCACATATCCAGGCCGGGGTCTCAAGATGACGTGAGAGTTAGCTGGCCCGAAATCCAGGCACGCTTCGTCAACCGAAAATGCCTGCAGGTCCCCCACCCTCTTGATAGAGGCCAAAGCAACCAGGAGTGCCGTCTTCATGGAGAGGTACTTTAGCTCGACTGAGTGCAATGGCTCGAAGGGAGCTCTATGCAGCGCAGATAAAACAACTGCGAGGTCCCAAGAGGGCATATGTGGGGGACCCTCTAAGGAACCTGATGACCAGGTCATGCTGTCCTACCGTCTTAGACTCCACAAGGTCGTGGTGTGCAGAGATCGCGGCCACATAAACCTTCAGGGTGGAAGGAGACAGTCTTCGTTCCAACCCTTCTTGGAGGAAGGAGAGCACAGACCTGAAGGAGGTCCTTCCTCAGAGGGATTGGCCAGGGAGGGGCTGTCACGAGAATCACCAGTTCGTAGAAACAAGTCCGGTCGGGCCATTGAGGTGCAATCAAAAGGACCTGCTCCTCGTCCTCCCTGATCTTGCACAGGACCTGTTGCCATGCCCATCTCGGGACTTGATCGCGAAACCAGTGCTGAAGCGGTCTCATATGAACCAGTCCGAGCGACGTGACTGCCGCTGCGGATGCCATATGCCCCAGGAGTCTCTGAAATAACTTCAGAGGGACCGTACTCTTGCCCTCAAATTGACTCAGGCAATTCAGCAGAGACAGCGCGCGCTCCCTCATAAGCTGCACGTACGTGATGACCGAGTCGATTTCCATACCGAGAAAAGAGATCCTCTGCACAGGGGAGAGTTTGCTCTTTTCCCAGTTGACCCGAAGGCCCAGACGGGCGAGGTGCCGGAGCACCATGTCCTTGTGTTCGCAAACCTGCTCTCGAGAGAGTGCTAGAATCAGCCAGTCGTCGAGATAGTTCAGGATGCGAATCCCGTGTTGCCTGAGTGGCGCAAGCAGTGGCGCCTCCAGAAATTTTTCATAGGGGTGGCCAGATGGGGCCACTTAAAATCTTGGGGTGGCACACCAAAACTATAAACCATAATTTCAGAATTGTATTCTACTGTTGTAGTAAACCGGCCTGTAGAAAACTATCAGAAAGACTTAAGGAAACTCCTACTGATTTACTTTGGTTTATTGTGTTATATTTAATGTTACTAATGATATTAGTAGGGCCCTACTAATATATATTATATTATATATAATGATATATATTATATAGATATGATATATATAAGGGCCCTCGCCCCGCGACAAATTTCCAGATACTTACATAATTGTGATGAATTTAATCCTTTTTAAGTTATTATTTTGCAGTGTAAGATTACAGTTAACACCTTTAAATATTACATAAATGCATAATGAATTTTTAATAAACTTAATAAGTGTATAAATCAGCAGCAAAAAGCAATTCTTGAAAAAATCTGCACAGTAATTTTATAAATCTAAATATGTTAATAAAAAAATGACTATTAGTTCTCTTATAAAATTCAATCAGGCGATCATACATTTCACAATTTTATATTTATATATGAATGTCAAGAATTCAGAAGTGCATATAGCCTACACTACAAAGAAATAATTTTAAATTAAAATTAAATTAAATTAAATTATGCTTATTTTAAATGTATTGAGCAGGCTAGGTATAACAAAATATATTGGCTTTTAATAATATTTCAGTGCGCAAACCCATGATAACATGAAAAACAGAGCGCACACAGTGTGTATGCGCATCGCGGGTGCAGAATGATGTGCTCAAAGCAACATGGAGTCTCAGTGTGCAGCGCTGCGCTGCATAAGTGCACATTTAAAAGTTCACGTCACAAAGCGAAGAAATGTCGAGCGCACAAATCCTAGTGTGATGTGTTCCTTTGTTTCACAGTTTTGAATTCCAGTCATTGTGCGTTTGATACCGATTCATAGTCCTTGTGATGTGTGTGATCTAGCAAGCACACGGTAGTGAGTCGTTTAAAAACAGCAACACACTCCAACAAAATAAAGTAATTTTATGCAAATCTACAGCCTTTTATCTACAGATAATGCATTATAATGTGAATATATCATATTGGAGAGAGTTTTACCGTGCATCCAAGAGGCGCGCGCGCTGTTTGAATATGAATGGAGAATGATTGACAGCCGCAGAGGAGGGAAAACGAGTTTCCGTATACGTTAATGATGTAAATAGACTTCTGTCCCTCACATTAAGCTATGGAATGACTTTAGATGACTTTGTCACCCAAACTGAAGTGAAAAAATCGGGAGGCGCCGAAAAGCGCGTTGTTTGCATCCCTGCTTGTCAAAACGTGGCAAAGACACATCAAAAAGCTGCTGAAACCGTATACTGTAACCGTTTGGCACTTAAAAAGCACGTCACGACACATAATTCCCCGTCTTCTTTTACTAAAGAATATTTTTGACTTATTTATGAAATGCATAACTGATGCTACTGAAATTTGTACTGGCCATTGGGGTGGCCATTGGGGTGGCCAGTGGGGTGGCCAGGAGTCGGCCAGGGGTGGCCACCCCCTGGTGGCGCCATTGGGCACAAGGGCTGCCTCGACGACCTTCCTGAAGATGCAAGGAGACAGGGCTAACCCGAATGGGAGTACCATGTACTGATATGCCTGCCCCTCATAAGCAAACCATAAAAACGGTCTTTGTCGAGGAAGAATGGAGACATGAAAGTACGCGTCCTTCAGGTCGATCGCTGCAAACCAATCCAACGGACGAACGCATTCGAAAATGCGTTTGGCTGTCAACATCTTGAATGGAAGCCTGTGAAGGGTTCGGTTCAAGACGTGCAGGTGCAGGATTGGTCGTAACCAACCGCTCTTCTTGGGTACAATGAAGTAGGGGCTGTAGAATAGAGATGCGCGGATGGGCTATTATTTCATCCGCAACCGCATCACAAAACTAATCATCCGTCCGCCATCCATCCGCACCAACGTTTTTGACCAATTTTCAAAACCGCACCCGCCCATCATCCGCTGATTAGACGATACAAGGCGCTGCTGATGACAGCCGCGAGACTAGAAAGCTCTCAGAATATCAGCGGTGAACTCCGTCTCCGATCGGCGTGAAGAGACAAAAATATATAAATTGCCTAAATTAAACACACTTCGGCAAACCTGACCTTATCTGATAGGCTACTGTACAATATTTTCATTATAGCCTAATAGAAAATGCATTTTGGCACATAATTTCAACATGCTGCTATTGTATGGGGCGCCAACAATGTTACGTGACAGTTCTCCATTACGGATCTTGATTGTGTAGGCTATTTTTCATTATAAAATATTAGGCTGTGTACACCGACATGGATCAATTATAAATATTAGATTTCATCTGTCTTTTGTAGGCATAGCTGATGCCGCACCAACGAAAAAGCCTAGGACTGACTTCAGCGTTTCTTTAATATCGAGGCTCTATAGTTTATTATATGATTGTTAGGCCTGTTGATAGTATAAAATGAATTGCACTGTGCCTGAAAAAGACGCACTCTCCGCTCTCTTCCCGTGCATTCAAAATTAACGGGAGTCTTCAGAACAGGCTCGTCCAGCATCAACAGCACCGAACTTTGCTCCAATGTCAATCAACGTCTGGGCCACTTGGTGGAATCCTTTACCAGAAACAATATCGAACGGGCGCATATAAAGAGAGCACAAGTTCACACATGCATCCGTCAGCTTTGATTTTACATCCTGTGGTACTCTATTGGGATCTCGACGGACGAAACTTGTCAAGGTGTTCGTGGAGGTTTGAGGTTTAGCAGCACACTTGTGATGCGCCATATGAGACGTACCCGTCTTGTGGCTGTCATGAACATAAACTGCTTCGCAGGTTTTGCAAATTACATAGCCTGCACTGGTGTCATCCTGATTTACCACTTTGTAAAACTTATTCCAGGCAACACTTTTCTGACCTTCTATTTCCTTTGTTTTATTTCTCCTTTTTTGAGTTTGTCATGTATGCTACCTCCTTTGCCGGCGTTGCAGAGGAGGCCAGGGAAGGACGAGCGTTCTGCAGCGGCCTGCTCTGTCAGGGTCTGGCGACAGAGGGGGAGACATATCATCTTCATGATGACATGGGACATGTTGGCACAGAGAGGGAGATACATCTGGCAAGAGAGATATTTTATTGGCCACATATGAAAGAGGACATCAAAAATTTTGTTACCAGAAGATGTTCATTCATTAAACAAAAGAAGCTTGTTACCCATGAGAGACATACTGGTTGTAGTCGACCACTTTACCAGGTATGCTCAAGCCTATGCAACAAAGAAAAAGGCTGAAAGAACAGCAGCAGAAAATATATTCAATGACTTTATTCCATGCTTTGGATTAGAGGTCTTCACGGGTCCACTTGGATCCGAAAACCCGAGGTCCGACCCGAGACCCGAGCGGGTTCGGGTCCAAAACTCCGACGAGTGTCTGGGACACGGGTCGGGTTCGGTATTAGTGGCCTCGGGTCTCGGGTAATATAAATAAAATACGCTTTTTCCAAATGGACCCGAGAAGACCCGAATTCTTTTAAACTATGTTGGGCATTTAAGAAAATTGCAGTATTTAAAACAACTCTATGACACCGTTCTCTCACTTTTTCTAAGTGAGAGAGCGATTCCGCGCTTCTACGTGCAAATGGGCTATAAGCATAAGCACGGTTGCCTCCGCATTTATTTACTCAGTTGCTCGCTCCACATAAACCAACCCCTTCCTTTGCCAAGAAGAACTAGTGCGCCATCATGTGGATGGATGTTTGACTAAATGCAAGTATTTGAATTGTCGTTAAGCCAGGCCTGTCAATCAATTTAAAAAATTTGCGACACTGTCAGAAAAGCATGATAACAGAAATTGCGAAAAATGTCAGGGAAAACGAATGGTGGTTCTAATCATCATATGGTCCGGTAAATAACATTATGCCAAATTTTATAGGACGTAATGGGTTACAGTGATGTGTGATTGACATTTTAGCACTTCAGCACGCTTACACTTGCGCGTCTATGTTAAGTGCATTTTTGAGAAACGCAGGGCTGCAGGCTGTGCACAATGTAAATGACGTTTACGTTCGGGTCCAGTCGGGTTCTAAAGGAAATGGCGTCGGGTCGGGTCGGACTCGGGTCTAATTTTATCGGGTCTATCTCGGGTCGGGTTTTTCTTAAAAAAAAAAAAAATGTATGCACGTCGGGTTCGGGTAAGTAGTGATTCGGGTCGATTCGGGTCGGGTGCAGTTTTTAGGACCCGAGAAGACCTCTACTTTGGATATCCAAATAAATTACATCACGACCAAGGAAGAGAGTTTGAGAATGAACTGTTCAAGACCTCAAATAGACTGTCTGGAGTTGGACATTCAAGGACCACACCCTTCCACCCCCAAGGCAACCCAGCTGAGCGATTCAATAGGACTCTCTTATAAATGCTGAGAACACCCCCAAGAGAAGGAAAAGGAGCACTGGAAAGCACATCTAGCATGTGCTATCCATGCTTATAACACAATACATGAGGCAACTGGATTCTCACCCTTCTACTTAATGTTTGGACGATCTCCTCGTTTGCCAGTTGATCTATTGTTTGGACTGAAGAAACAGATGAGCCTCCGACAAGATATGCTGATAAATGGGCTGCATGAATGAAAGAAGCGTTAAGAATGGAAAGTGAAAACAGCAAACTGTCTAGTGAAAAAAAAAAAAAAAGTATGACCGTCAGTCAAGGGGAATCACTCTGCACCCTGGAGATAGAATCCTTGACACCATATTGCCTGTTTTTGCTTTATTTCGCCAACGGAAACACTGTAATTGGGTCTCTGTGCAACACACAGAGGCGTTTCCATACTGAATGAATCAGCTTTTTGAACGAATCAGTTGAATCAATGATTCAATTTATAGGACAAATGCTTCATTCCTGAATGAATCGGCCGTTTGAATGAATCGGTTGAATCTCAATGTCATGGCACACATTTGTTTTTTATTTCTTAGCACCATCTTGTGGTAGTTTGGTGTTACAACAAAGAAATTGATGACTGTAAGATGGTTTCTTAGTGGTTGGTTTCGATCATGTGACTCTTGGGTTAGAGGTTAACCAGGAAATCACTGCAGTGTTCCAGTATCTTTCCATGCGGTTGGCCAACAAGTCTCTTCTCTCTGTTTCCTTTACATTTTTGTGCCTCGGAAAGGCTTTACCTGTAAGTTTATTACCTTTTTTTCTGTGTTTGCATGAATGTATGTGCATATATATATATATATATATATATATATATATATATATATATATATATATATATATATATATATATATATATATATATATATACATGTGACTCTTGGGTTAGAGGTTAACCAGGAAACCACTGCAGTGTTCCAGTATCTTTCCATGCGGTTGGCCAACAAGTCTCTTCTCTCTGTTTCCTTTACATTTTTGTGCCTTGGAAAGGCTTTACCTGTAAGTTTATGACCTTTTTTCTGTGTTTGCATGAATGCATGTGCATATATATATATATATATATATATATATATATATATATATATATATATATATATATATATATATATATATATATATATTTGAAATTCATTAGTTTGAGTTTAAAATCGAACTATTCAACAGTCATGGCAATTTGTTAACAATAACACTAGGCAGAGCTGATTGTAGCCTTTTGGCACGTACTCAGAAAATATTTGTAAACAACATAAATTCATTTGTGTTTATTTTGAGAACATTTTGTAACAAGACATTTGTAACCTTTGTATATTTCAGTTTTACAAAAAAGAGAAAGAAGAGGAAAGAACATAACAGTAAAACTTTCAACTTTACTCCTGCGTCTGCCCTTTTCTGACTCCTGTTAGCTATCTGTCAGTGTTGCGTAGATGGAACGTGCATCTAGGACAGAAAACTCAATGACTCACTCATTAACAGTGACAGTTTGAATTTTTTTCACATTTAAAGTATTATAGTATACTTTTCATGTTTTAATTCGTTATTCAACGTTTTAATGTTTAAAACATCAAAACATTATTTATGCATCTGTAACTGCTAAATTCATTTGTCACCACTGAGCTGCATTAAATAGTCTTTGTAAATACATCTAAATGGTACTTCAAATGCAGCTAGTGTGTTTCCTCTCATTGCAAAGATGAATTTTGTTCATACTTAATTTGATTGGAAACCGTCCTATTGTGTATTAATATTATTATAGAATTTGATTCAATTTATGAAATTGACATAAAAGATGATGCATGCATATAATTAAGTTTTAAAAATGGATTTATAAATGTAAAAATGCCCATAAAAGGTAAAAAATCAATTGAAACGTATTGGAAAAAATAATTTCTGTCACTGCTGTGAACTGACCACCACACAGAATATGAATAATATCAAACACTTTTAGGAGCCAGCTGTCCACAACAGTCCTAAACCTGGCAAAGCACCAACACAGTAACACACTCAGCAAAATATCGCTGTCTCATCGTTAACGATAAAAGCCCAGAAAATATCAAGATATCATTTGTCAATATCGCACACCCCTAGAACAGATGAAGAATACTTACCTGTAGATGAGGAGACATTCATACCAGAGAGCATCCATGAAGATGGAGCATTCCTGTTGTTCCATTCCACACACAAATATACAAAACCCCCCTTCAATACATCTCAGAAGACCTACAACATATAGAAAACCGGCACAGAGACTCACCTACTCACATTTAGCCCAGCCATCATTACAGGCATAGGCAGGACGGCTCGCGCGCCCATTGGCTGCCCCGTGGCAACAGCAGCAGCCTATCGAGAGAGGCGCTGCGTGACACCATATCCAATGGGGGCATTTCGCGCCCATTTCGTCACGTCCCTCCAGAAAGGGCGTGGTCCCGCCCTATAAATATAGCTCGATAAGGCTGGTACACATATTTTCATCTCTTCAGCGAAGCATCACGCATCGCTGGATCCGGAGTGAGAAGCCATGTCGTCTGAGAAAAACCACACAGCGGGACGAGCCTCGAGTCTGAAGTCGCTGGCATCGCCGCCTTTAGCCGCCGTACCTGCTACGCTTTCTGGCGTTATATCCTTTTCAAAGTGTGTGTGTGTGTTCGCCGCTGCGACACACATTTTTTCACTGTCTCTCTCTCCTAAAAGAGCTGCGTCTTTTTCAAGATGCAAAGATCCTGCGGCTCGTGCCGAGCCACACTCAGCGACGGGGACCGTCATGTCATCTGCGATTTCCTGCCTGAGTGAGGATCATGCGGCTCTTGCTCTCATCGACGGAGGATGCCCTCACTGTGAGCTACTGCCTATGGTGACTCTGAGGACTCGCCTGGCATCTTTCTCAGAGCCTGCACTTCAGCCCGCTGTAGCGCCGCGCCGTAAAAAGCGCCGTGCCCAGCGCGCCCCGAGCCTTCTCCTGCCTGCCTGTGGCTGAGAGACATCTGTGGTTGACGCTGTCTGAAATGACTGAAGCGGAACGCTTTGTATTCCTCGACGCGTCCATTTCGTCAGCTGGCCTCTTCGGATCTGCCGTCAAAGATTTTGCGGACAGATTCCAAGAGGTTCAAAAGACATCGCAGGCGATGAAGCACTTCCTCCCGAAGCGCTCTAGTTCCGCAGCAGGTCGCTCTAAACAGCCGTCTGCCCGGAGCTCCCAGCCGCAACCTGCACCACCCGCCGCCGCTGCTTCTCAACGCCGCCAGGCCCGAGAACAGAGACCGCGCTCTCGCTCTGCTGGACGCCGCCCCCCTCAGCGCGGGCCCCGGCCGAGGATTGAAATCAAGCCCGAGATCTCAAAGCCTTCCTAGCCTCTCTAGGAAAGCGACGGTGTTCAAATCCCGCTGCGGCCGGATTTTCACCAAAAGTTTCGCTCGTCCAGTTCCATGCAATGTGACTGTTCCAGCGTATTTAGCAGTCAACAAGCCGGTCCATTTGCCCGCTTGCCTGCACACAAAAGCCGTTTTTACAGATAAATCCAATAAAGAGTGTATTTTCTGGTGTTCCGGCCACGGCCGATGGTGTTATGAGTGTTGTAAGAATGCCCACGTCTCAGTGCCCATTCCCACACGCAGACACAGCCCGCCACAATACAGGGATAGCACAAATAAAATCGACTCATGTCGATTGTGCAATAAATGTAGTCTACGTGCCCACGACACAGTGCCCACAAACACTACACGAAGCATGTCCCACGGTTTCCGTAAAAACGAAACCAACACATTTGCAGTCGGTGTGAGCCGACAGTGTTCTCAGTCCAGTGAGTGTGCCCGCTATCCCGCACCCACATTCCCTCACAGACATGCCGAACCCCACGGGGCTCGTCCCGCTCGCCCTCTCTCCACAACCTGTCAGAGAGAAGCTGAGCGCGGTCGGGCTGCCCGCGCTGATCAGCGCACCCCCCGCCTTGCACACTGCAAACACAGTGTCTATTTCTCAGCACACCGGAGCTCTCCGGCCGCCGCTATGCCGCGGCCAGAGCCCAGATTTCATTCTACCTCTAGCTATTCACGCAGATGCGTGGGCAAAGCTTCCCGGGGTATCAGAATGGGTGCTGAACACTATAAAAAGAGGCTATTCGCTGCAGTTCACTCGACGCCCCCGCCGTTGCGCGGCGCGAGTCGAAACGACGGTAAAAAACGAAGTATCTCATCTACTTCGAGCCGAGATAGCGAAACTACTGAGCAAAGGGGCTATAGAACCTTTATCTCAGGCTCAGAGCGAAGGGGGTCTATACAGCAGGTATTTTCTGGTACGCGCAAAAAGACGGGGGTCTCAGACCCATTCTAGATCTGCGACAGCTTAAAGCGCTCGCGAAGCGCCAGTTCAGAATGATTACAACCAGGAAAATCCTCGCGCAAGTTCGCCAGGAGGACTGGTTTATGTCAATAGATCTGAAAGACGCCTATTTTCAAATACAAATAGTGTCACGTCACAGGCAATTCTTGAGATTCCCCTTCGAGGGCCAGGCATACCAATACAAAGTCCTGCCGTTCGGCCTGTCCCTGGCACCCTGTACATTTACGAAGTGCATGGACGTGGCTCTCGCACCCCTGAGACTTCAGGGCATGCGAATTTTGAACTACTTGGACGATTGGCTGATTCTAGCTGGATCACGATCAGAGCTCATAGAACACAGGGCCACATTACTCGAACATCTCGAGAATCTAGGTCTCACAGTCAAATGGGCGAAGAGCTCGCTGTCTCCCAGCCAGAAAATGTCTTTTCTGGGAACAGTGCTGGACTCGCTATCCATGACAGCGCGTCTGTCGCCAGAGCGCGAACTGGACATTCAGCACGCCGTGAAATCCTTCCGCCACGGCTCGATTGTCCAGCTCAAAAGGTTTCAGAAAATGCTGGGCCTCATGGCTTCACCAGCTTCAGTGCTCCAGCTGGGTCTGCTTCGCATGCGCCCACTGCAGCTGTGGCTGAAAGCGCGAGTTCCGCCCAGGGCATGGACCGCTGGTCGGTTTCGCCTCCGGGTCGATCTGAAATGGGTTTCAGCTTTGGAACCTTGGAAGATAACCGACTGGTATCAGTCAGGTGTGAGTCTGGGGACTCCCTCGAGTGTTAAGGTGGTGTCCACGGACGCCTCCACCTCGGGATGGGGAGCGCTGCTCGAGGGCAGACCGTTCTTTGGCCAGTGGTCAGAACGGGAAAAACTCCTACACATAAACTGTCTGGAAATGATGGCAGTCGACAACACGCTACGGTGCTTCTGTCCCCAGATAAAGGGTCACCACGTCTTGTTCCGGTCGGACAACATGTCAGTGGTGGCATACATAAATCGCCAGGGCGGCATCAAGTCCCGAAACCTTTACAGGCTAACGGAATGCCTCCTGGTCTGGGGACACCACAACCTGCTTTCACTGAAAGCGGTGCATGTGCCTGGTCACCTGAATCTGGGACCAGACAGCCTGTCCAGAAACAATGTCCCAGCAGGGGAATGGTCGCTGCACCCCCAGACTATCCAACTGCTGTGGGAGACATTCGGCAGAGCGCAGGTGGACCTGTTCGCATCCCACGAGAACGCTCACTGTCCGAAATATTTCTCCAAGAGCAAGGACGCGCTGGCCCACGTCTGGCCCCGCTGTCCCCTCTATGCTTTTCCCCCCGTCTCGCTCCTGCCTCAAGTGCTGGAACGAATCAGGGAAAACAGATGTCCAGTGCTGCTTGTGGCTCCGCTCTGGACAAACCAGACTTGGTTCCCAGTCCTGATGCGGCTGACCAGCACTGCCCCGTGGCCAATACCGTTGAGGAAAAACCTCCTCTCTCAGGCAAAGGGCTCAATTTAGCATCCTCGCCTGCAACTATGGTCCCTACATGCATGGGCCATCAACGGGTACCCGCTAACCTCCCGGAGGGAGTGTTAAACACGATCACGCAGGCGAGGGCCCCGTCTACCAGACGGCTCTACTCCTCGAAATGGTCTGTGTTCTCTGCCTGGTGTCAAGCTCAGGGCTTTTCACCCGTAGACTGCGGGGTCACGGAAGTACTCTCCTTCCTTCAAGAGCTGCTGGATAAGGGCAGGACCCCATCCACGCTCAAAGTGTACGTGGCCATAGCAACGTTTACAAAACCTGTGTCTGGCCAGTCACTGGGGAAAAACGACCTAGTCGTGCGATTCCTCAAGGGAGCTCGGAGGCTGAACCCTCCCAGACCTCCTTCAGTCCCGGTGTGGGACCTTTCTACGGTTTTGGAAGCCATGAAAGGTGCCCCGTTCGAGCTAATCCATTTGTCAGACATGAAGCATCTGTCTTTCAAAACGGTGTTTCTTTTGGCTCTCGCTTCAGTGAAGCACATAGGGGACTTACAAGCGCTTTCAGTAAGCGCGTCATGTATGGAGTTTGGGCCTAATAACTCAAAAGTCATACTCAAACCAAGGCATGGGTACGTGCCCAAATCCCTCAACACACCGTTCAGGGCCCAGGTTATTTCCCTGTGCGCTCTCTCGGTTCATGATGAGGAGGAGGATGCGAGTCTCCTTTGCCCTGTCAGGGCACTGAGAGCTTATGTTCCAAGGACGATCCAAGGGACTGGCCGCTTCAAAACAGAGCCTATCCAGGTGGATAGTCGACGCCATAGCACTGGCTTACACTTCTAAGGGCCTGCAGTGTCCTTTGGGTGTCAGAGCGTGGCCTCGTCGTGGGCGTGGTATAGTGGGATTACCTTGCAAGTTATCTGTACGGCCGCGGGCTGGGCCTCGCCGTCTACATTTATGAGGTTTTATAGCCTAGAGGTTCCCGCCTTACAAGCCAAACTTCTGTCGGTATAGAATTCAGTGCTATCTGCCCCGCTGTGCCGGCCCAGATGCTGACTTTTGCTTGTGCATCGCTCACTGAGCGATAAAACAGCTCCATGGGTGTTGAATAACCCGTACTATTACCCAGTTCAGGCTGAACACGTTCACCCTGTCTGTGTGAAACACTGTTAACATAACTAGCTCCTGTAGGATGCTATTTCATGGGGAATGATGCTTGCAGCCTCTCTTCTCCGACTCTCTGTGAGTCTATGGTGATTATGCACTACATGAGCCCCGGGCTACTGCCCTTGGGACTTTGATGTCGGATCCCAGTACGCACGGCGTTTTGCATTGTGTTCCCCATAGCGTAAGATATTACGCAGTACGAGAGATACTCTCGTAAGAGAACGTACTCGGTTACTAACGTAACCTCGGTTCTCTCTAGAGAGGGAACGAGTACTGCGTCTCTTGCCGTGCATACACAGCTCTGGTTCGCTTCGGCGATGAAAACCAGTGTACCAGCCTTATCAATCTATATTTATAAAGCGAGACCACGCCCTTTCTGGCGGGACGTGACGAAATGGGCGCGAAATGCCCCCATTGGATATGGTGTCACGCAGCGCCTCTCTCGATAGGCTGCTGCTGTTGCCGCAGGGCAGCCAATAGGCACGCAAGCCGTCCTGCCTATGTCTGCATGCTGCTGCACAGCGTTTTACATTCATTCAAAATTAAGGATAATTTTTGGCTTCAATATCTCGTGGAAAAGATGTTTTCCCCATAGCGTAAGATATTAGCAGTACTCCTTCCCGAGTACGTTAACACTGTTGGGTTTAATGGGACACCAGCCATGCCAGTAAGCATCTATTCTCAATACTACACTTCTGCAACACCAACATACATACCTTCATTCTACTTACCTGCTCCTTTCATAAAAAAACAGAAACTGACACCACTAAATTATCCCATATATGCCTATTGTGAGACAAAAGGAACTAAAAAGTTAATGTGGTTATTTAAATAATATTTGGAGGCAATAGTTTCTTTGTTGGGAAGAGCTGGGTCACAAAAATATAAAATTATATGTATATATTTCTTCTTTTTTTTACCTACATATGTCTATTTCTGTTTACATATTTATGAGTTTTGTTTGGATTACTTTGGTGTGTTTGGATGAGTTTGCACCGAACAGTTCAGCTGCATTGTCCGAATTCTGGGTGGCAGTAGAGAGTAGAGTTACCGTGATGACTGTGGCGCATCCTCAGACAAAGAAAGAAGAATATTTTAAGCAACCACTTACTCTTGTCTCTCTCTCTCATTTACTGCTAAGTTTAGTTAAATTCATTAAATTTCACATCAAACTGAAACTTACATGTTTTAATGTCCAAATAATTTATTTCAATTGCTCATTTATTTTAAGATGCTTCTGTCGTAACAAAGTCAATTTATTATTTATATCAACGTTATTAAGAATCCTGTGATTCAAAGTGTCTTAATGACTCTGAAGTACAATCTTTATTAAAAGACATCAACTGGATATTTTAAGCAACCATTAACTCGTGTCTCTCTCTCAATTACTGCTAAGATTTTAAACTGCTTACAGTCCCCCCGAGGAGGGTATAGTACCTGTAACAGGTATGTACAGTTAATATTTTTTTACAACACTTTTGGGTTACACTAATTGGTAACACTTTATTTTACAGTGTCCTTGTTACATATCTTGCATGTACTTACCATAGTAATAACAGTAAATTGTGCATACTTACATGCAATTAACCCTCAACCAAATTCTAATCCTACCCTATCCTTATAGTAAGTACATGTAGTTAATATTACTAAAAGTGTAACCCACTATTTTAAGGTGTCCTTGATACAGTGTAATTATACATTTAAGTATTGAGTAATATTAATTAATGTATTTACTATAGGATTAGAATTACGTTTGTTGTAGAGTTAGTTGCCTGTAATTATGCATAATTTATAGTTAGTACTATAGTAACTATTTGTAACGTGTAACAATGACACTGTTAAATAAAGTGTTAGCCTACCCACTTTTGATGCTATTGAGGTGGAATACAAGTAAGGGTAGGGACAGGTTTGGAGGTCTGGTTAGGTTTCAGGGTGAGGCAGTTCTCCTCTGGCCAATGAACCAATAGTGTATGATTATGATTCAGGCAGCATTATAGGTCAGAAGTCAGATTGGATTGGAACAATCAGAATATTATCCAAGAGAATGTGCAAAAATAATGGAATGAAAAGTGCAAGAGAATGGTCAACACTGTAATAATAAATGTTATTACAGAAATGAATTACAGCTGTAATTACATGCAGGGTTTTTTTTTTTTGTACAATGTAAACAATACACAATAAGTGCATCATATAAAAATTCTTAATTTAAATGTAAGTGCATATAAAGCGGGACCCACATAATGTAGCAAGATTTATAAACTACTCATCCAGTACAGTCAGACTACAGTCCTTTCTGTTTGAACTTGTTGCTTCGTTGTTCTTACACTAATACGTTTACCATTTTGTTTTAATGTAATAAAATAAATTGCAAACCTTGGCAATTGTGGATTCCATCACCAGTGAACCCTTGTTTGCAGTAGCAGGCATTTTTGGAATCATTAGGCTTGCAGGTGGCATTCTGGTGACAGGACTGGCAAATGTCAGCAAATCTGCATGGATCCAGCACACTTGAAAACCAAGCTATAGAAAAAAGATTCCTTCATGAGTATGTTTGAGACATGTTATTTGTCACATGGTTAATACAATTTAGGATAAAACATCTTATTACACAAATGCTTGTTTTCCCTACCTGTGGTTTTGTACCTTGGTTTCAAACACCAAGTCTGATACTTTCTTAAATTAGAATATTTTTTTAAAAAAAAATCTGTCTTCTAGATCACAAAAATATCTTTACCATCATGTTTCTGCAATAGCTGTTGTGTAATCAGTTGAACAACAAATGAACACAATAAAATCACACTGACATTAGCTTATGAACGGATTTTTACTGAAAGATTGAACGATTGTGTTCTCAGTACAAGGGTAATTTTCATAAGTGTCAAAAAAAAAAAAAGTAAGACATTGGGTATGTTGTCACATTAATGCTGACATTGTCTGAAAAGCAAATAAATAACCTATAATACATTTAATACATAAATATGTATCAGTTTTACTTTATTTAAGTTTGCATCTCAAACCTGTCAATAAACAGCAGGTCCCCATTTTGACAAATTACACAATATAGCGTGACGACATGCTGTCACTGCCACTACAGCTGTCAACATATGATCAATATACTGTTCAATACTGAATGTACATAGGTAGGCCTATGTAGCTACAGAAACTTACTGTCAAAAATAAATATATCTTGAAAAACAGTATTAACTTGACTGAAAAGTGAGAGAACTACTGACGAATATTTTATATATATATATATATATATATATATATATATATATATATATATATAATTATTAGAAGAATAAATCATAGGAGGTGATCAAAGTGACTTACCAGCGAAAAGCAAGAGTTTCATTGGAGAACTGTGGAAAAACTTCATTTCAGAGGTGAGGCTGGAATGTCTTTAAGCAGTGAATATCTGTGTGACGCACAATACTTCCTTATGTCAGCTTCCTGTTTGTCTAATCCTGACCCTTCCTGCCCGGCTCAGTCAACTCAAAAAAACACAGAGGGACAAGACAGCTCATCCTCACGCACACAACACTATTGTACACAATAATACAAACAATTTACTGATGATTCAATCATATCTGATGTCTAAATGTTTTGAACCAGTAGAGAAAATGCTTTGGCATAATCTCCAATGAGTTTGTGCAAAACCTAAAGATGTCATCCAGTATGATTTGAGAATGTTCTAATCTGTGTACTTCAATGAAAAGTAAGTATACAAAGGGGTCCACATGGTCAGTGTCACATTTGCTTTTGTGATTGTCATTTAAGTGTTATTGCTTGTTATTTGGTTACAAAACAGCTCACACTTCTTGCAGCCAAACACTTTACACTTTATAGAAATTTCTATCAACAGAGTCTATGTATCAGAGTTGGGTGGAGGTATATTTTTAACCACAGACCTCTTTGTTGTAGACGTCTGCAAGAAATGTGTGTTTAAAGATAAGAAACAAAACCACTGAGGACTGGCTGAACCACAACACCCGCTACTTCACTAGCCAGAACTTATGGGGGGAAAGCTGAAGACAAACTTTGACCTTTGTTTCAGGATTGCTTAACACTGTCCCTTTATTTCTTGGACACTAGATGTCAGCGGTCTCAAAAAGTATTGGTGACACTTAAACAGTCTGAATATCAGATAACAAAATGTCAAACCAAGCTGCATCTGCAAACAAATGAATTTAAAGATTTTCTCTCATATGCATCACTTTAGAGCAATTGCTTTGATTTTTTTTAACCAACTGGCCTGGATGTTTTTGTGGAAGTTTCCTCAAAGAAAAAAGTTTAATATTGTTTCATCATTAAAACATAACAAGCTTTTTATAGTGAAATGTGTTAGAAAAAAAGTGTGCTTATGATAGAGATCACAAAATTACATATTTTTAAGTTCTGACAGCTGAGATCTTTTAAGTACTTGCCACTTATTAAAATAGATAGATAGAATAAATAAAGATGACAATAACATTAACACAGATCCATTACAGTGTCCGCAGTCTGATTATAACTTTTACCCTAGAGTGACCCGTGACAGCATAACAGAGGGTGCGGCTTTTCCTTCTGCCTTCAAACAATAAAGACGGGACCTTCTGCCCCCAAATTTCCGCTCTGTACTGGGATGGTGTTTACTGTAAGCACTGAATAAGTTGTCACACAATTTATCTTGACTGCCCTCTTGTGGCTAGTAATGAATAAGCCAACACACTTTGATAAAAATGGTTGCAAGTATTTTTGCATGTTTGCTCTTTCTTATTGTAAAATGCAAAACATGACACAACCTATAGGCCTACTAAAAAAAAGATAGACATTCATAATGTTACAAAAAAAACTTTTTACAAATAAATGCTGTTCTTTTCTTTCTATTCATCCAGCAATCCTGAACAAACTAAGATGTAATGGTTTCCACAAAAATATTAAGCAGCATAACTTTTTATCAACTACATTGATAATAATATTCCATATTTCTTGAGCTCCAAATCAGTATTTCAGAATGATTTCTGAACGATTGTGTGGCACTAAAGGCTGCAGCAATGGCTGCTGAAAGATTAATTTGTCATCGCAGGAATACATTACATTAAAACATATATACAAGTATGAACTATTGTATTATTATTATTGTTATTAAATTATAATAATATTTCACAATATTACGGTTTTACTGTATTTTGATCAAATCAATGTAGCCTTGGTATTGCACTGTATGTATGGACACTCTGAGTTAAGTCAAATGTCCAAACACCAAGTTAAAATGTTCCCCTTTAAACTAAAATTATCATCATATATATCATCATATTTTTGCAACTGGGTTACAAGTGAACAATTAGGCCACGCTGGCATACAATCAGGCAAGAATCAAAGGTAGAAACGTGTTGTCAAGACACTTTTTTAAGGGTGGAGCAAGTTGTGACATTTTTATTCAGGCAGGCTGTCACTGCTGACACAACAAAAATGTGTCATTTTTGCATGTTGCCTTTAGTGTTTTCCCTAATCCCAAAACTTCAAATATTAAAGGTGCTCTAAGCAATGTCACGCGTTTTTTAGGCCAAAACATTGTTTGTCACATACAGCAAACATCTCCTCACTATCCGCTAGCTGCCTGTCCCCTGAACACACTGAAAAAAATGCGGTCTCTGTGGACAGCCCAGGCTCCACAAATAGCAACAAAAACAAACTGCGGCAACCCGCTCCACGAAACATAACAAACAGTGTTCCAGCCTGGGGGTGGGGTTAGTGAGCGTACATGGGGGGTGTGGAGGAGAGAAGCATG
The DNA here is from genome assembly GCA_030578255.1 of Tiaroga cobitis. Taxonomy (NCBI): domain Eukaryota; kingdom Metazoa; phylum Chordata; class Actinopteri; order Cypriniformes; family Leuciscidae; genus Tiaroga; species Tiaroga cobitis. The sequence continues at coordinate 12,635,148 of CM060601.1, forward strand.
AAGAGGGAAGTTACAATTTTAACTCTTTAAGTTTGATATGGCCGACACACGACCAAAGAGACGACGTTCTGATGAACAGATTGCAAAAATACAAAGAAGAGGGAAAAGGAGAAGGAACGCATGCCCGAATTTACATTGGAAAAGCCTTTGAAAGGTGGTGAGAACTCCACCGGCAGAAGGGCTTCCAATCCGACATTCAGGTAACGTTAGCTCTGTTTTTGCTGGACAGGGTAAATCCAGTTTGGTTTTTCTAAATGGACTTTCATGTTCGCCTAACAAACACAAGGATATAATTAGCTAGAACAGTGCAGTCAGCGCTAACTTTGGTGAATACAACATATAGGTTTCTAGCTGTCGATCTCTATTGTAAATAATCAAGAAAACTCACAGTAGGGCGACAGTTTGTGTGAATGATTGTTTTCACCAACTATTTATTATGAAATTGAATGTTCATTCATAGCCTATTGACAACTTTGACTTAATTTGAAGCTAACGTTATCTTGCTATTATTGCGTCCTGGTATGGGAGCTAAAGTTATAACCTCAGGTGGCGAAAAGTTTTATCGTGTTTTTCTGGTAATGTTTCTATTTTTTGCATTATATGAAAGCATTTATCTAACTTGACAACATTACACCTTGAAATAAATATCAGTAAAACTACAGGGGGAGGGGACGGGATGAGGAGGAGGGAAGGTCTAGCTATAGCCTCTGTTTTGTTTGACAATACTTTGAACGTCAACAAGAAGTGACGTCACCCAGCATCGCTTAGAGCACCTTTAAACTAGGAAAATTTTTTACATCTTTAACATAAAAAAAGGGGGAAAAAAGGAGTAAAATAAACAAACCATTTCAATGTTTTGTCATTTATGGCAGTGTCGTTTGGTAAGTCAGTATTCATGGCTGTCTTTGTTCATGTCCTCTATCTCGCCTTCACAAATAAAGCTGCATCTTTTTAACTTTGGCGCTTGAGCCTACATTATACAATCACGGCGAAACAGTCTGCTGACACTGTAGTGAAGTCTGGACCATCTTTGAAGATAAAATTGATGGTCGTGAAACTCTAAACAAATTAAAATGTATATTGCGATTTTCTCTGCGGGACTGAAGTTTCAAGATGAGTAAGCACTCAAAGACCAGTCCTCATAAAGCACTGCCTCTCCTGCCTCAAAAGCTCATAAATATATTTGTCTTGGCAGTCTTTGCCTGAGATTCACCACAGTTGACTGAACTAATCCATATTCCCTACAGTTTAAGGTCAGTATTTCCATTTTGAGAACCACTTTTCTTGCGAATTTGCACATGCCTCATGGGCAGCAAGTGTGGACAAATGCATCATTTGCTCTCCTGTGACGTGTAGCTCATTTTAAACCTGAAAGCAAGAAGCGAGGAAGACACTTTTTGAGCCCGCAAGAGGATGTGTTCCACTTGCCAATGTGCACATGCGTATGAGACAGACAGCAAATTCTGATGAAAAGATAGGCAAATTGTTGGAGAGCAAAGGAATTGTTTTGGGTGAATTTTAAAGCTCTGTTTTGTATTTGGGGTTGAGAGTCCCTTCGAGTGAAACAGGGACTAATTATTTGACTTTGCTTTTAGTTATCAGTTACTGATATAAATTCCAAATAGTATTAATGCAATTTTATTTTTATGTTATAAAAATCAAGCATGGCGTTAGTTCTGGCAGTTCACGTCAGTCAAGCTTGTATCAGCTGACTCTCAGATGATCCTTGTCTACCTACTGGAATACGACGTCTATCACAGCATCCCTATATACAAGGACCATTCGGTACTATCAGCAGCTTTTTTGCGTTGCTCAAGAACTATTTATATGATAAATTCGCCAGGCAAACCACACCATATCAATAGAAATTTGTGCAATCTGTAATTTAGCAAGAGGAATTTGTTCCTCACTCGGATTTCACGTCAATTCCATCGCTGCATTATTGACATGGACTCGCTGAAGTTATACTAATGTGACTGCCTCAAGAACAAAGTTTAGTAGAGATGTGCACTCCACACATGAAGAAGGATATCATGCATTCACATCACAGCTGGCTATATTTCACTTTCCATTCATCTCTGAATGTCTTCGCATAGCTAAGCCAAGTTACCTTTTTATGCTCATTGCTTAAAAGCTATCAGGTTATTGACAACATGCTTGCTACTTTTGGCTTTCTAGTATTATTGCCAACATACTGTAATAAGCTTATCTGAGTATCAGCTTCATGCTTGTTCCATAAGCCAATAGTGTATTAGTAAATTAAGGATTTTGTATTGGAAAACTCTTATTGCTCAGGCTTGTCTGTTTATTATTGTAATCCTACTTATTGCATTAGCTTACCTGGTTATCATTGCAAACATGCTGTGCTTTAGATTAGGTATCAGGAACATGCTAACTAGCTGTTATTGGAAACATGCTTTTTGCTCTAGGCTTATTTGTGTCAAGGCTGGTTGCTGGAAGACAGAAGAAGATGAAGGTATATTTTCCAACACGAAGGTTTAATGGGAGTAATATACAGGACAGCAGAGCAGGCAACAACACACACTAAATACAAGGAGATCGGAGATCGGACAAAGACTGACTGAACAGACGGAACTTAAATGCAAACACAGATAACACTGATTAACGGAACATAGGTGATACAGATGACAATGATTGACTACTGATACTGTAGCCTTGCCACATAGGGTATAATAATTGTATGGCTGTTTAGTATAAATGTTATACTTTGTAAGACAGCTGCAAGAATATGATTATTTTTACCGGGCTTTGTTGCCCGCAAGTCTTTGTGTTATACTAGGCTTGTTTGAGATGCGCCTTGCCTCGCCTGAAATGTAGTCGAGAGTAGGCGGCTGCAGTGAGAGGAGGAGTGAAAAGAGCGCAGGCAAGACGGACAGATCTTCTCGCAGTGGATCTGACACCTGTGAGATCAAAGGCGGATATCGCGGGATTCACGGGATTCACACTCGTGCACGGTGTTGTTGCTTGAATATGAAAATAAATATAATGAACAAGACACCCAAAGTAGCCTACTTATTTAATTCCATTTTAAATAGGCCTAAATGTTTATTAATCATTTTTTTCTTTAATACAGATGTGTTTTTATTTTTAATTTTTTTTTAAAAATTACAACACATAGATCGCACTGTCAGAGAGTTTATGGGATATCCACACATAATTTATACACATAAAACATGAAATCAGAGTTTTAAAATCAAACATTTTAAAAGGGAACAATACATCACGGTTGTTTAAACCAATGAGCATTAAGCTGTGCCGTCAGCAAGTCGTTTCCCATCATGCTTTTGATCAGCGCAGTCGGTGGAGAGCAACTGCGCCCGACTGCAGAATCTGACACGTGCGCCTTGCGGTCGCGAGAGTTTTTTGACAATCGTCAGCATGACATCAGAGCAAGGCGGACCGCACTCGGACACATTTCTAACCGGCATGCATCTCGCGCTGATCACCGGTGATCGGCTCTACGCAGATTTTGCTCATCTCAAACAAGCCTGTTTTGGTTTTACTATCGCGACAGCTCGCGGAGCTCCAGGGAATCCCCCGTGACGTCAGTCGCATCAGCTGGCTTAATGACTTTTACTTCCGTTTAAAAGAGCCGGAAGATCGGCGTTTGAGAGGAACGCAACAATTGCTCTTGTGGAACTAGCGATCGATCGCACGACTGGAGAGGCTTGTCATAGACTGAGTTGGAAGGACTCCTTGTGGAAATAGGATTATTCAATTGACCCTTCGCTAAGCCACGCCCGAAAACCGCCACTGGCCAATCGTGGCTTAGCAACCGTAACTAGGCGCGGGAAGTCTGTCAAGCTTTCGAGCGAGGGAAACATGCCGACGTTGTGCGTATGGATTTTGCAAATCTGATACCCGGTATCCTAAAAGTTTGGACGGTGGGGTGGCATTTTTTCCCTTCCCGAAACCTAAAAGCCAAAGGGGAGAAATGCCGGGCGTGGATCAAGCAGTGTGGGAGACCCATTCACAACTAAATGTCGACAGGATTAACAACAAAAAAAAACATATTGCTTGGAAATAATGGCGGTTCTTTGTTCATAATGCATATATTTGAACGTAAAATAAGACGATTAATGGCAAGACGGAGGCTCACTAAAATATATTTCAGCATTTTGTTAATCGACGGCCTACCCCTGAGTAACTTTACCCCAATCCGATCGCGGCCCTCCCGGTGTTAGATTGATGGATAAGCTGTTTGATTTGTAATTATTAGATTATTTTCACATTTCACTTACCCTGCTGTGCATTAACATAGCTGTTCCTCCATTTGTGCGTTTCCCATGTGAATGGTCTGCTAAGGAGGCGGCTGCTGCTTGCGCTGGGACCTAACGTTATAGGCTTTAGCTTCAATTTTGATGAAATTATTCTCTAATCGGTTGCATATTATGTCGTGGATATATCCCTCAAATGCATACTGCAGTCCCTTTTGTCTTGCTCTCTCAGATATTTCACCTGTTCGCCAAAAATGACTAATTATCTCCTTGGGAATGTCTGACACCGGTGCATTCACACTGTAATAGACTTGGCAGTCGCGAAAGCTTGACAGGCGTAGCAACAGTAACTAAGGAGGGCGGGGCTTATCGAAGGGTCAATTGGATTATTTCACCTTGGATCACTACACAGGACAGCGCTGTTCCTCTGCACGGGCACGGACTTTGGTCTCCCCCCCCTTATATTTTGAGGTGTAACCTCCTTCAAGGGAGGCTGAGCGTTACATACTGCTGGCCTGTATGGGGTCCCTTTATTATTGTGTTGTTTTTTTGTTTGTTTGTTTTTTCAAAATGGATGTCGGAAATACTGGTAACGTTACAGAAGTTGTAAATACAGGTAATGACTTAGTTACTTTTGAAGATGGCCCGAAAGATATGGAAGTAACTAATGTTCAAGAGATGCCAAGTTCTCTTGTGAATAGACGTAATCCCACTGCTGAAATAACATCAATGATTAGCTCTTTATACATTTCTGATGATGAACATGATGAGGGTGATGAATATGATGATAAGGAAAGTATACAGAGTGTGGAAATGGTACAAGCAATACAATCAGACATGGCTCAATGTAAAGGTTATTTATTGGCCCTAAACCAAAAATTACAAACCATAGAACATGATTTTAAACAGGCATTGGACAGTACCTTAAATCGTGAAACTAGTTTCAGACAGGCGGTGGATACTAGCTTGGCAGGGTTGGAGGATTATTTTATGAATGCGCTGGAAAAGTTAGAAAAGGCGGTTACTGATTGTTTTCTGAGGAGGGATTCTAAATGGGAAAGTCAGATGAGAAAGCAGAAAATCACTAGTACACCCACCCTCACCAGATTACAAGCATATTCTCCAGATCCTTCCCGCTTTTCCACTGTTCAGTCATCACGAGCACCAGCACTAGTGCCCAGAGGGCAAATCCACCCTCATAAGCCCCTCAATGATAGGTATGACATTCAACATCCTATATTAGACCCTCTAATATGCTTATGTCCACAGTAGTGTCTGGTTCATCCTCATTCTGTGCTGACCTCCTATCCGCATCGAGTTCCCGTCGTTTGGGGACGCCTGTGGGACGGCGGAGGTGCTTAACTTCATGGAACAATGTAAGAACTTCCTGGAGATCCGTCCACTTCCCACTGCGGAACTCATAGGAACCTTGAGCACGGTGCTGAAGGGACCCGCTCAGAGCTGGTGGAAGGCGGAGAAGCTCAGGGTAACGGATTGGAAATCCTTCAAGAAGGCATTCATGGCGGCTTTTCTTCCTGATGATTACCTCTCAGAAGTGGAAGAAAAATTGAGAACGATGGTTCAGCTGCCACGACAACGCCTGAGGGACTTCGCATATGACTACCGAGCCCTATGTCTGAAATGGAAGCCAGAGATCTCGGAGGAGGAATTAGTACATCGAATACTGAATAACATCAATCCCAGGGTGGCAGGATGCATGAGGGGAACGGTCAACACGGTGGAGCAGCTGGTGAAGGTGGGGTCGATGGTAGAAAAGGACCACCTGGGAGCCAAAGACTACTGGCATAAAGTCGACTCCCAGAGCAGCAAAGAAAAGGGTGAATGGGAAAGAAGTGAATGCGGTTTTAGACACTGGTAGCACATTCACCTTAATGCAAGAAGACCTGTGGAAACAATTGAAAGGAAAGGGTCCATCCGTCCTGTCCTCCAGCCCACAGAAATTCATCATGGCTGACGGAATGATTCACCAGTCCAGAGACCTGCAAAGGATCAGGATTCAATGGCATAACCAAAACTGCAGTATGTATACGTATATCTTAAAAGACACTCACCTTGCATTTCCTTTTATTGCTGGGTTGGATTTCCTGAGGACCATGGGAGCTGTGCTGGAAGTAGGACGGGGCCGATATGGGTTAAGCTCTGAGAGAGGATACACCTATTACCCTTTCTTACCATCGCAGATTCCAACAGGTCCAACTATCACGTCTGATCAAGATCTTTCACATATTACTGCAAAAATAAATTTATATTATGCCTTACCTTCCACTGGTAGAATTCCAGAACTCCTGGATGTTTTCCCTGAGGTCAAGACCTGGGACTCTGGAAATCAGGAGGAATTGAGGAAGTTGCAACAAGCCTGGCCACGTGCAACATCGAACCACCTGGGAAAGACATACATTGTACAACACCGAGTCACATTATCTGAAGACATACCTCTCAAATCTCGGGCATGCAGAGTTTCTCCTTTTAAGAAGCAGATCATTGAAGAGCAAGTAGATCAGATGCAGAGAGATAAGATCATTGAACCCTCCTTCTCGCCTTGGTCTTCACCGGTCATCCTGGTCCCCAAACCGGACGGATCGGACAGGTTCTGTGTGGATTACAGGAGGCTGAACAGCAAGACCGTGCCTGACGCATATCCGATGCCGTTAATTCACGACATCCTTAAATCACTGGAAGGAGCCTCATGGTTCAGCTCATTGGATCTGCAGTCTGGGTACTGGCAGGTGGAGATGGAGCCACCGAGTAAAGAAAAGACTGCTTTTATCTCATCTAAGGGGCTATTTCAGTTCAAGGCGATGCCGTATGGGCTCAGAAATGCTGCTGCTACCTTCCAGCATCTGATGGAGAGAGTCCTGGCTGATTTGAGGGGAAAAATGTGCTTTGTGTATGTCCGAAAGCCCAACAATGCCCCCTGGAGGTATATTTATGCATGTGACTTTGTTGGTGCTTGCACGGGCATGGACAAGTCAGGGCATGTCTGAACTAGGATAAGAGAGCAGTCCATATACATAGGTTGAGAGACTGACTGCTTCTTACACAAAGCGGACTGATGCATGTTTGTTGTTCCTGTGAGTGATTGATTAAGAAGTAAGTTATCTGTTTTACATTATATGCTGTTCGAACTTTAATATTCTGTGGATTCAGTTACTGTCATCTGTAAACTGTATTAGTTTAACTAGTAATTTGAATAATTATATTTCAGTGTGAATTGCATGTTACTCAAAGCCATGTAAAGTCAAATTGAGACTATTTTTAATACTGTTTAGTTGTTTATGTACTGCAGTATAATTCAGATATGTAAGCTAAATTATTTATGCAATATATTTAGATTCTAGATATTTGGATACATTTTGCCAAAGTAATGCTAACTTAAGGTTTACAGATATTACTTTATATTTAACATTTAATAGCCTGATTTACTATTACTTCTGTTTTGTATAGCGAATATTCTTTATGCCATTTTTAATACTGTTTATACTAGCAAATTAATATTGTATTTTGTTTTCTGTGTTCATTGTAGACCACACACGTACCTGTAATACTTAATAATCAACTTAATAATCAGAATAAATCCTTCTGCTGGGACCCTCTCCCTCTTGCTTCAGTTTCTTTAACCGGAAACTACTAATACCATTTCTACTAGTGCTTAACCGAACCCTTTGAGTGTCCCATACCCTCGTATATGGTCCTTCGAGCCGGAGGTACTTCAGTAGAGATGAATCCTGATACTGCCAGCACAGCAGATCCCGTGGCCCGACCCCGCACACAAAGAGAGCGACATCTCCCAGCCCATCTTGAGGATTATGAAGTCCAGCTCCCTGCACACCTGCACTCAGCTCCACCCCCAGCTGACGCCATTTCACAGAGAAAATCGAGACATTCTTCTAAGTCCATATCCTCTGGTACAGCATCCAACACTACATCCAGGTCACGCCACAGTGCATCAAGTAGATCTCCAAGACACGCCCTGTCTGATGTCCAAGCTGCATTACTAGAGGAGAGATTAACCCTCTGGGGACCAAAGGTTTTTTGGGGCCCTTGGGATGTTTTGACATGCACTGACATTTGTGCTTTTTTCAGTTATTTATAAACATGTTAATGGCAAAGGTGTAAATTCACTCTATATAGCACACACGGGGCTACCATAATATGTTAGCAACATGCATGTACATGTTTGTATTTTTGAGAGAATATTATTTATGCGTGGTTATTGAAAAAACTAAAAATAAAAGTTTCTGAAATAAGGCCACAAAACACATATTGATTATTTCTTCACAAGACTTTTGAAAATTGTATCACATAGTCTAGAATATTTGCTCCAAAACTATGTGAGAAACATCCTGACTACTCATTCAGATATGTCAATAAAGTCTTTTAGAATGTGTATGACGTGTTTTGTTTGAGAAAGCTTTATGCGAGGAGGCTTGATCTCTCATTAGTATGTATCCATTTCACACCTGAGAAAGAAAAAGACCCTCCCATAATGGCCCTATTAGGTGCTATCAGGCCATATCATTATGAAGAGCCATTGCAGAAAGAATGAGGAGATTTAAAAAAGAATGGCTTTTAGATTGTTTGGATTTATTTACAACACACACACACACACACTGCTTAGAATAAGTGAACACACCCATGCTAAAGTTGACTAAAAAGAGGAATAAAAAATCGTAATGCCTTAATTAAAAAATGAGGAAAACTCCAACCTTTAGGGACATGAATAATGTCCTTGAATTCTTTGTGAATGACAAATTTATCACAAATAATTAAATGTTCTTCTTTAAAATACAGGGTGCATACGTCTGGACACTTCTATCACACACCCTTCACCATATAGACAAGGTTTTATTTCAGTTCAAAGTTAGAGTTGGAAAAATCTTGAAAAGAAAATGGTCTTTTCCATAAATGTCTTAGTTTGATCATACATATTTCAAAGTTGAGGATTCATTATTTTGATTTAGCTTGGATTGGAACAAACACTAGACTATAACATCTTAGTTGATTAGTTTATTGACAAAACATACTATATATTTAACATATGAGCAGAAACTCCTAACAAAGCTTATTTGATGTCTATTTTAGAGTAAAAACTTTATACTCTATCCAAAACTAGTCAACAAAATGTCTTTTATTTCGTCTATAACAGTGCGTATCTGTGCGTTCATTCATTCATTCATTCACACACACACACACACAGAAACATGATTCACATTTAAACAGTATGCTATTTTTCCGTTTACAGACACTAACGTCATTCTATATCGCGATTAGAACAAAGCACAAGCATAAAACACTTACACACTTCTCAGCTGAATCTGTTGCTCCTCCTCGTGGTGAAAATAAACCAGCACTTGTTCTGAGGTAAGTAAATGTCCCAGGATTGTTCCTCATAGCCTCTCAAGATGACAGTAGATTAATCTGACTAAAAAATATAGTGTGTTTTCAGAGTTTATGGGCGTTAACGCGTCTCAATGTGGTGCTTCACGTATTTGCGTTTGAATAGCGCGTGCTCTCCGTGGGCGTGTCACATTACCGGAGATAATGAGCTGAGAGAAAGATAATTAGAATGGCTGACACGTCTCTCTTTTTATATAGATTACATAAACGGAGAATATTTATTTTAGTTTTGAATCGGATCATTTAAATGTACAAACTCAAATGATTTAAAAGATATATTGCTCATGTCTGGGTGAATAGTATTTGCTGAGTTTTGTTGAAGATTAGAGACGTCCTCCAGGAAAAAAGTTCACGGTGACTGAGAGGCAGAACGCACACCCTGTTTATATTCTTTATTTTACAAAAGCACAATATTTATTTCGATTGTATGTGGGCACATAAAAAAGTAGACATTTAACAGATTATTTTCTCATATTTCTTAACTCTATATGAACAGAAATGATGGTAGTACTTTAAATCTATTTTTCTGCTATGTGAAAAAAACGAGCAAAACGTGCCGGCGCGTTTCTGGTCCCCAGAGGGTTAAAGGCTCTTGAACTAGAGGAACTACAATGCCAGATCGTAGAGGACACTACAGCAGATGAAGAATGTCAGAGACTTGATGACCAAGCCAGAGAAGCACTCAAAGCCAGAGAAGCCTTGGCTAAACAAATCGCTACACGACGGCGTCTCAAGAAAGTACAAAATGAGCTTGAGGTTGCCAAGCTAGTCACCTCACTCCTTAAACAGGAAACCCATGATAGCATTACCAGTAACTTACCTGAAGCAAGCCCACCTCAACAGAGAGCTGCTACTAGTGATATTTTCATATCATCTGACCAGGAAATGCAGGGACATTCCACGCCACAACCTGTATCTCTTACATCCGAGACATCAGTATTGACTCCTACATCACCACATGTATCACCAAGCACAGCCTTAGCAACTGAAGCTTTTATTAATGCTCCAGACTTTGCTCCTGAGGTGCGCCATCCGAACGTAGTGACATGGTCATCACCCCCTCTTGCAGCAGATCGGCCCACTTCAGAGTCTAGAACTGCTCTCACTTTTCCTGCACCCGTTTACCCAGCTACAGTTACAGTGCAGCCAACACCTCCTGTCACCACTGCAACCCACCCTCAGATACCGGCTGTCAGTGTGCCTCCCTCAATAGCTGCACCTCCGGACCCTGTAGCCTTAGGGCCTTCAGTACATCCTCAATCATACCAAGTACTGTATCCTCACACTCAAATGGGATTCCCAGCCACTCATCCATTTCCATCTCATGCCTTACCAGCTCAGACATCAATGTATATCTCTCAAGCCCAGCCACCAGGAATAGAGATGTTAGCTGCTTCTGCCTATGGTGTCCCAAAACCTGTCATACCGACCTTTGAATCTGGACGTGAAAGTGACTTTGCACTGCTCAAAATGGCACTGGACAATCTAATGAACAACCAACAACACTTAAGTGAACAGTACAAGTATCAAGTACTTCTAGGTCACTTAAAGCTTCCCAGTGCTCTCCAGCTTGCAAAGGCATACATGCACGATCCCCGGCCATACACAACTGCATTACAAGCACTCCAAGATAAATATGGTCAACCACGCCAACTAGTGCAGTGTGAGCTAGGTGCCATACTGAATGTTCCTGCTGTAAAGTTTGGAGATGCTGAAGCTTTTGACGACTTCGCCTTATCCATCCATTCATTTGTAGGGATGCTCAGGACTCTAGAAGGCCCGAATGGCTATGAGTTAAGATGTGGATCTCATGTTGATCGCCTACTGAGCAAAATGCCACCGTCATACCGTGACAGTTTTGTGGAGTACTGCTTTAGCCATGGTATTCTCCAGACTGGCACAGACCGCACCTACACCCTACCTGATTTCTCTGCATGGCTACAGCTAAAGTCTCAGGCTAAGCGCATTTCAAACAGAGCAGCAGCGCTTTATCAAAGTGAGGTAACAAGGACAACTAAGAAGGATCTACGCACACCTTATCGTCCTAAGGACAGATCCACCTCAATCCTTTACTCCACTAACAGTACCTCATCTGTTCAAGGACAAGCAGGAATCAAGACACCCAAGTTTCAACCGTACTGTCCATATTGCAACAATAAGGACCATTTCCTGAACTCTTGCTCTAAATTTAAGCTACTAACCACGGAGCAAATACTGAAGTGGATAATGGATGGAAAGCGTTGTTGGAAATATGGAAGGACACATACTTCTGACAACTGCACTCTGAAGCGAGGGTGCAAGACCTGCAAAGAGCTACACCTAACCATTCTCCACGAAGCCGTACTCCAGACACAAAAGAGTGTTCTTCTGGTCAATGTTCCCAATTCCCAGGTATACTTAGATCGTCCGAACCGATCTCCAAAGGTGATGCTTAAGGTAGTTAAGCTCCTACTTCATAACGGAGATAAAGCCATGGAGACATATGCAGTGTTAGACGATGGCTCTGAACGTAGCATTGTACTTCCACAAGCCGTGGAACAGTTAAAACCTCACCACAGTGCCTGAAACTCTCACATTACGTACAATACGTCAGGATGTACATCAGTTAAATGGAGCATCTGTTTCTCTCTCTGTGTCACCTCTAAACAGACCAACTAAGAAGTTTCAGATTAATCATGCCTTCACTGCAGCGAATCTGAGATTGTCGGAACACTCTTATCCAGTAGCTGCTCTTCAACACAAATATGCCCATATCCGGTCCTTACCATTGCCACAGATTGAGCAAGCACAACCCTTGCTACTCATTGGCTCGGACATGCCTCACCTACTTGTACCCGTCCAACCAATACGAATGGGACCTCCTAATGCACCAATAGCTGTTCACACCAGACTTGGTTGGACTCTTCAAGGCCCTGTGGGGTACAGCCAAACTGCTCCCTGCGATCAACAATGTCTGAACATCTCTATAGATGTTCAGAATGCTGAGTTACTCAAGAACGTTGAGCGTCTCTGGCAGATTGACACCCTGCCCTACATTAATGAAACAGCAGCCACTCGTTCTAAACAGGACCAGTATGCTTTGACAGCACTCCAAACATACACTTCTAGGATAGAGGTGGACGGCTTTCTACGATATGCCACTCCTTTGCTCAGACAACCAAATGCTGTCACCCTTAAAGCCCCAAAGGAAGCAGTGCTGGCAAGCCTTCGAAGCACTGAACGGAGACTCGCCAAAGACCCAGACCTCTCTGAAGCATACTGCACTGAGATGAACAAATTAGAGCAAGCTGGTTACGTGGCAGAAATCTCCACTCAGGAAGCTGAGAAGTCCACTGAATCCTGGTACATTCCACACCATATGGTGAATCACTATGGCAAACACAGGATTGTGTTTAACTGTTCTTTTCCGTATCAGGGTCAATCATTGAATGAGCTCCTCATTCCTGGTCCCATACTTGGTCCATCTTTGCTTGGAGTTCTGCTTCGGTTCAGACAACACACTGTGGCTGTGAGCGGAGATGTGAAAGGTATGTTTCACCAAGTTCGCCTACTGCCAGATGACAAGGTGATCCTGCGCTTCCTCCGGAGAAACATGCAAAAAACTGAGCAGCCAAAGATATATGAGTGGCAAGTCCTACCTTTTGGCACAACGTGCAGTCCTTGTTGTGCTATATATGCACTGCAACGAATAGCCCATGACAACGGCGAAACTGATCCCAGTCTCGTAGAATCAGTTACTCAGTCATTCTATGTAGACAATTGTCTTCAAAGTATGGAATCAACAGAAAAGGCTAGCTCTTGTAGATGGCCTACGACAATTGCTGCTTACTGGAGGGTTTGATCTCCGCCAATGGGTAAGCAACAAACCAGAAGTCATTGAACACCTTCCATCAGAAGCACGGTCACAAAGTAGTGAACTATGGTTATCCCAGAAGAGTCCAGATCTTTTAGAGGGCACACTTGGATTGCGATGGAACTGTCTTAGTGATTCCTTAGGATACAACCCTCGCCAAGTAGAATGTCTCGAACCTACCTTGAGAAATATCTACAAGGTATTGGCGTCGCAGTATGACCCTCTCGGGTACCTGGTTCCATTCACCACCCAAGCCAAGGTACTCATTCAGGATCTGTGGAAAATTCATGTGGGATGGGATGACCTTATTGAGTCTGACAGCTTACAAAATAGATGGCAAACCTGGGTACAGGAACTACCTGACTTGGAGCAACAAGAGATCCCCAGATGTTACACTCCATTTCAAGTACATGATGAAACATTCACCAGAGACCTACACATCTTCTGTGATGCCTCAGAGAGAGCATACGGCTCAGTATCATATATGCGCACAGAAGACAAAGATGGTCATGTACACATTTCATTTGTGCTGGCCCGTTCACGTGTAGCCCCCAGGAAACAAATGTCAATGCCACGACTTGAGTTGAGTGCAGCACTTACTGGAGCACAAGTAGCTAAAGTTCTCCAAACAGAACTCACAGTAGCCATCAGGCAAGTCATTTTCTGGTCAGATTCCACCACGGTCCTTCGCTGGTTGCTGGCTGACTCCTGCAGGTATAAGGTCTTTGTGGGAACTCGAGTTGCTGAAATTCAGTCCCTCACAGATGTTAATTCCTGGAGGTATGTGGATTCTGGCAATAACCCAGCAGATGACATTACCCATGGAAAGTCTTTAAAGGAGTTAACACAATCATACCGTTGGGCTAAGGGACCTGACTTCTTGTATCAATCAGAAGCATTCTGGCCAATCATGCTAGTTGCTGACCCTGAACCAGATACTGAATTAAAGAAGTCAGCACTCTGCCTGCACATACGCACTAGTCTGGATTCTAGTCTCCCAGACGCAACACAGTATAACACCTGGAAAGACTTGGTAAAGGCCACCGTGGCGTACCAACACGGGGCGGCTCAATCTTCCACATTGCAAGCAGACGTAGCTGAGCATTATGTTACTGCAGAAGGGCTCCTTCTCCAACAATCCCAAAGGGATTCATTTCCAGAGGAGGTTAAGGCTCTCTCATCAAACCGACCCTTACCATCTAATAGCTGGCTAATGTCTTTGTCTCCCGAGTATGATGAAGATGCTGGACTAATTAGGGTTGGAGGGAGACTGCGTCGTGCTGAACATATACACATGAATGCCCTTCATCCCATAGTTCTCGATCCTAATCACCAAGTAACAAAACTCCTTATCAAGGAATATGATGCCAACCTACTTCATCCTGGGCCAGAAAGAGTACTTGCAGAGCTCAGACGTCACTATTGGATTTTGAGAGGTAGAGCAGCCATCAAGAAACACCAACTCAGCTGTATTGAATGTCAAAAGTGGCGTGCCCAGCCTAGCATCCCCAAGATGGCAGATCTCCCACCAGCTCGTCTTAGGCTTTACAAGCCCCCCTTCTATTCCACTGGAATGGACTGTTTTGGCCCATTCACCGTAAAAATAGGACGACGAACTGAAAAGAGATGGGGGATAGTCTTCAAATGTATGACCACCCGATGCCTCCATCTGGATCTATTAAAGAGTCTCGACACTGATGCCTTCTTGATGTCTCTACGGCGATTTATAGCTAGAAGAGGCAAGCCCTTCGAGCTCTTCTCTGATAATGGTACCAACTTTGTTGGAGGGAACAGAGAGATTAAAGAAGCATATGAAGCTATGGCACCCCGATTAAAGGAGCAATTAGCTGAACAGAAAATCTCTTGCAGATTTAATCCTCCCAGTGCTCCGCATTTTGGTGGTATATGGGAGAGAGAAGTCAAATCAGTGAAACAAGCCCTGAAAGTCATCCTAAAGGAACAGACAGTCCCTGAAGCCGTCCTCCGCACTGTTCTTATTGAGGTGGAGGGCATCATGAATGCCAAGCCATTAGGCTATGTATCATCAGATATCGCAGACCCAGACCCAATCACACCCAGCATTCTGCTCATGGGTCGCCATGACTCCTCTCTCCCACAAGTAATGTATGACTCCAGCAATCTTTTGGGAACCAGGAGATGGAGGCACAGCCAAATACTTGCAGACCAATTCTGGGCTAGATTTATTAGTCACTATATGCCAAGTCTCCAGGAAAGAGAAAAATGGTTAAAGGATACTGACCAGCTCAGGGTTGACCAGGTAGTACTCATCATTGACCCACAACTTCCACGAGCCCTCTGGCCAGTGGGCAAGGTGACCCGTACCTTCCCTGGACCTGATGGACGTATAAGGACAGTTGCAGTTCAGGTTCAAGATCGGACTTAGACCTGTGGCTCGGTTAATTCCACTTCCCAAACTCATGGATGATGACAACACCAATCCTGCCACTTAGGATGGGCTTTCTACCAGGTTCAAATGTCGCAAGCAACATTTTGGGGCTGCTATGTCCGAAAGCCCAACAATGCCCCCTGGAGGTATATTTATGCATGTGACTTTGTTGGTGCTTGCACTGGCATGGACAAGTCAGGGCATGTCTGAACTAGGATAAGAGAGCAGTCCATATACATAGGTTGAGAGACTGACTGCTTCTTACACAAAGCGGACTGATGCATGTTTGTTGTTCCTGTGAGTGATTGATTAAGAAGTAAGTTATCTGTTTTACATTATATGCTGTTCGAGCTTTAATATTCTGTGGATTCAGTTACTGTCATCTATAAACTGTATTAGTTTAACTAGTAATTTGAATAATTATATTTCAGTGTGAATTGCATGTTACTCAAAGCCATGTAAAGTCAAATTGAGACTATTTTTAATACTGTTTAGTTGTTTATGTACTGCAGTATAATTCAGATATGTAAGCTAAATTATTTATGCAATATATTTAGATTCTAGATATTTGGATACATTTTGCCAAAGTAATGCTAACTTCAGGTTTACAGATATTACTTTATATTTAACATTTACTAGCCTGATTTACTATTACTTCTGTTTTGTATAGCGAATATTCTTTATGCCATTTGTAATACTGTTTATACTAGCAAATTAATATTGTATTTTGTTTTCTGTGTTTATTGCCGACCACACACGTCCCTGTAATACTTCATACATGCAGAAATAATCAGAATAATCCTTCTGCTGGGACCCTCTCCCTCTTGCTTCAGTTTCTCTAACCGGAAACTACTAATACCATTTCTACTAGTGCTTAACCGAACCCTTTGAGTGTCCCATACGCTCGTATAGTGTATATTGATGACATCATCATCTATTCAAACTCACTAGAAGAACACAGTCACCATCTTAATATAGTTCTCCATAGACTTACCCAGGCCAACCTGACGTTGAACATGAAAAAATGCCACTTCTTCAAACGTCAACTCAAGTTCCTCGGCCATATAGTCTCTGAGAGGGGAGTTGAAATTGACAGAGAGAAGACCGGTGCTGTGGAAGAGTTCCCTCCACCGCAAGACCTCAAAGCCTTGCAACGGTTTCTAGGCCTGGCAGGGTGGTATCATAAATTAATCGCACACTTCGCAGACATTTCTGCACCATTGAACAACCTGAAAAAGAAAGGAGTCAAGTGGGAGTGGACCCCAGAATGTCAAGCAAGTATGGATGCACTGAAGCTAGCTTTACAAAACTCACCTGTGTTAATACAACCAGACACCTCCAAAGACTTCCAAGTTCATACTGACGCTAGTGAGGTAGGACTGGGGGCCATACTCACACAACAGTTGGAAGAGGGTGAAAAGGTGGTGGCGTATGCTTCACGGACCTTAAATGGAGCTGAGAAAAATTACAGCACTTCGGAAAAAGAATGTCTGGCAGTGGTGTGGGCGGTCGAAAAGTGGAGACATTACCTAGAGGGAAGACCCTTCGACGTCTTCACTGACCATGCAGCTCTAGCATGGGCTTTCAATTCCCCCAAAACCTCCTCACGTCTAACACACTGGACACTCTGTCTGCAACAATTCAACTTTCATGTACATCACCAGAAAGGTTGCCTCAACATGGGACCGGACGCTTTGTCTCGGGTCCCGGAGATACCTGAGGTTGTTGGGTACATTGCCTTTCCATTGCTTCACCACATGCTATTACCTTACCTCACTCTTTGGAAGAAATCATGAAAGCTCAACAATTAGACCCTACCATCGTTCACCTGCACTCTAACATCCCACCTCGATCAGTCAAAGCAGAATCCATAGCCTTTGAGAATCTCCAAGGTGTGTGGTACCTTAAGGTTCCTTTAAAGACACCGTTAGGTTGTGGTTGTGGTTGTGGTACCGTAAGGTTGTGGTACCGTAGGTTGTGGTACCGTAAGGTTCTACTTAGCCCTATCGCCTATCGCCTAACGACTACAGCCCCATTGACTCCCTGTGACAATGGATTGATGAAGTAAACGTTTCCGAAACTTTCTTCAGTTAAACAAAGACAAAACTTAAGTCATTGCGTTTGGAAACAAAGAGGAAGTTCTTAAGGTGAACGCATACCTTGACGCTAGGGGTCTAACAACTAAAAATCAAGTCAGGAATCTTGGTGTGTCTCTAGAGTCAGACCTTAGTTTCAGTAGTCATGTCAAAGCAATAACTAAATCAGCATACTATCACCTGAAAAATATTGCAAGAATTAGATGCTTTGTTTCAAGTCAAGACTTAGAGAAACTTGTGCATGCTTTTATCACCAGCAGGGTGGATTATTGTAATGGACTCCTCACTGGCCTTCATAAAAAGACCATAAGACAGTTGCAGCTCATACAGAACGCTGCTGCCAGGATTCTGAGCAGAACCAGAAAATATGAACATATCACACCAGTCCTCAGGTCTTTACACTGGCTCCCAGTTACATTTAGGATTGATTTTAAAGTATTATTACTGGTATATAAATCATTTAATGGCCTAGGACCCAAATACATTGCAGATATGCTCACTGAATATAAACCTAACAGATCACTCAGATCATTAGGATCACGTCAGCTAGAAATACCAAGGGTTCACTCTAAGCAAGGAGAGTATGCTTTTAGCTATTATGCCAGCCGCAGCTGGAACCAGCTTCCAGAGGAGATCAGATGTGCTCCTACAGTAGTTACATTCAAATCCAGACTCAAAACACATCTGTTTAGCTATGCATTTACTGAATGAGCACTGTGCCACTGGTCGTCCGACTATTTTTACTGTACTTTATTTTATTTTATTATTCTTTACTTTATCTGTTTTAATTATTCTTATTTGTTTTGATTATAATTTTTAATTATATTTAATTTCTTCTATGTAAAGCACTTTCAATTACCATTGTGTATGAAATGTGCTATATAAATAAACTTGCCTTGCCTTGCCTAAAGGATAATAGCGAGAAGTATCAATTAATTGTACCCCAGACGTTAATCACTGAAATTCTTGCATTATTATCATGATAATCCACTTGGAGGGCATCTCGGACAGCTGAAAACTCTGCTGAAGTTCCCTTTCGAGGGAACTCGCGATGCATCGATGACGCTTTGGGAATGCCCCTAGCGTGAATGCGTCTGAGCATCAATGTCAACTAGTCCAATGGAAAGAATGAGCGTCACGGGCGGTTGACGTCATGACCAGGAAGGGATAAAAGCACATCCGGTGCAACCCGGCATTAGCTTCTGTGTCTCAGCAAGCGATCTGTGTTACTCTGTCTCTGTCTATTTATTGTTGTCTGTTGCATTTACATTAGAAAGAGTTATGGCGAAACAAATATACAAGCAGTGTGCTTCTCCCTGTCCGCGTTATTTAACGGGTGGGGACACACACGAGCTTTGTGTTATTTGTTTGGGAGTGGAGCATGCGGTCTCAGCCTTCGAGGGGGCTGAGTACCAGCATTGTGAGATGCTTCCGCTTCGCATGCTCCGCTCTCGCCTGTCACTCTTTGACGAGAGTGGCAGGCTCGCGATCCTCAGGGTGCAGGACCCGCTGTTGCCGAGGCAGCACGGAGAATGCATTCCTGGGGATCGCAAAAGGATCTTTCGGAGGGGTTGGAGACGGGTCCGAGGGCCTTTTCTCCTTCCTTACCCGGAGGATCCAGTGCTCTCCCCCCGTTCTGCGGCTTCTTCCACCCGGGGAGAGAGCCCTCCATTACTTCATTGTTCTTCCTCTGAGGAGGTTGATATGATGAGTATGGAGAGTTTAAGCACACACACTGGGGAAAGAGATTCGCCACCTGTATCCCCAGCATATGAGGAGCTGGTGGATGTGATGTCAAGGGCTGTAGAGAAATTAAATATTGAATGGCCAGCTGAGAAAAGGGGCGCTCGTCCCAAAAGTAAATTAGACGAGCGTTTCCTTTCTTCAGCTACATCATCTCCACCACGGGGCCTTCCCTTTTTTCCTGATTTACATAATGAGTTATCTAGATCATGGGATAAACCGTACTCATCACGACTTTTCAGCCCTCAGGTTAATTTATATTCAGGTATAAGAGGGCTGAAAGAGTACGGTTATGAGGCGATGCCCCAGGCTGAACAGACGCTCGCGAGCTATCGTTCACCTGGCCCAGAATCGTCTCTGAAGGCCTCAGCTTTGCCCACTAGACCGCTTAAAGCAACATCTGGTTTAGTGGGCAAAGCCTATACGGCAGCAGGTCAGGCTGGAGCATGTCTGCACACTATGGCGGTGCTCCAGGCTTACCAGGCTGATTTGCTGGGGGATCTGGATAAGAGTGAGGGAGTTGGTCCTGACGAAATTCGAGAACTTCGTCGGGCCACCGATCTGTCTCTCAGAGCTACAAAGGAGGCCGCTAGAGCAATTGGGCGGTCTATGGCAGCCCTTGTAGCTACTGAGAGACATCTTTGGTTAAATCTGGCCGAAATAAGAGAAAAAGACTGGGCTTTTTTATTAGATGCTCCGCTTGAGCCTTCTGGTCTCTTCGGCGACGCAGTCAATGCGATCGTCGAGAGATTTCAAGAGTTAAAGAAGCAAGCGGAGGCATTTAAAAAGTTTCTCCCTCGCCGTGACCAGCCCCCAGCCGTCGAGCTCCTCATATCGTGCGCAACAAAAACAGAGTGTTTCGTCTCGTGCACCTCCACATAAACAATGGAAACAGGCGCAACACTCTCAGTCGAAGTCTTCTAAGCCGAAGCCGGATCTGAGGACCGTTCTTCAGGTGAAGAAGACTTCGGCTCAAAAGAAGAGGTCCTGACGTCACTGGCGTCAAGACCTGTGAGGACAGCCCCGACCAAAGTGGAGCGGTGTACACCTCAGAATACGGTGCCCGTTCCACTTTGGGGTCCTCACGGGACCGTTCTGCCAACCCCGTCACCCTTGGTGCTTCGGGGCGCAGCGGTCTCCAGCGAGTCGCTGATGCTATGCTGCGGCATTGCATCGGTTTCGCGCCCTCTGAGGGGGGTTTTAGAGCAGCCAGTTCAGGTAGTTCCTGCCTTTAGCGGAGAGATTGTGAGATTGTGGTTAGGTCTCAGCAGCAGTAGGGACGTATAGGTCAGTAAGCTGGGCTGAGTTGAGTGGGGGACGGAGGGGGGTGATTTTGGGACGCAAGAGTCACTGTCTTCATGTTTTGTCATTTACGCCTGTGTTATGGAAATCATCATTATGAACAGCAGCTACGCTAATTATTTTCCCTTTGCTTTTCTGCTGTTATCTCGGGACGCGAGTCCCGAGAAAATGGCGGTCGTCAGCTCCAGTTTGTATCCAGCCTCTCACGGAGACTTCAGATGCTCCAATCACAGAGCCTATGAAGTGACGACTCAACACGGGCGATATGGACTCTCTATGGTGGACGGCACTGATCCTCAACAACTCGTCTTAAGACCGGCGTGCATACTTGGACTTCCAAAAAATACTCTAAATGTTCCGATCCAATCTGACTTGTAATGCTGCCCGAATCATGCACTGTTCCTTCGTTGGCCAGAGGAGAACTGGCCCCCCGACTGAGCCTGATTTCTCCCAAGGTTTTTTTCTCCATTCTGTCCCTGATGGAGTTTTGGTTCCTTGCCACTGTTGCCTTGGCTTTTGGCTTGCTTAGTTGGGGACATTTAATATTCAATAATATTATTGATCTGCCTTACTTAAGGTGGACGTTGACGCAATATCTTTTAGAAACAAACTTTGTTATATTGTTTTCATGTTATCACTGTGAAGCGCTTTGATACAATCTGTATTGTAAAAAGCGCTATATAAATAAAGGTGACTTGACTTGACTTTATGTTTTAGGCTCCAGAACTGGCTGTCTCGTTAAGACCAGAGACCAGCCTTGAGAGGCTGGTTCCCTTAGTAGATTTTCTGGCAGCGTGGAAGCTACTGCCAAATATTTCTCGTTGGGTCCTGCAGATTGTAGAGAAAGGATACAGAATCCAGTTCGGTTCTCGTCCTCCTCGCTACAACGGGGTGTTGCTCACAGTAGTGCATCCCGAGCAGGCTCTGGTAATGGAGCAAGAGGTAAAGGCCCTGTTAGCAAAGGAAGCTATAGAACAGGTGTACTCACCCGACAGAGAGTCGGGTTTTTACAGCCGTTATTTCATTGTTCCGAAAAAGGATGGAGGGTTGCGCCCCATTTTAGATCTTCGTCTGTTGAATCGTTCAGTACAGAAACTCAAGTTCAAGATGCTGACACTCAAACAGATCGTGACTCAAATCAGATCCGAGGACTGGTTTGTCACGATAGATTTGAAGGACGCTTACTGTCTCCATCCTCCCTCAGCACAGGAAGTTCCTAAGGTTTTCTTTCGGGGGCAAATAATACCAGTATCGGGTACTTCCTTTCGGTCTAGCTCTATCACCCCGCAAGTTCACGAAATGCGTAGATGCAGCTTTAGCCCTGCTCAGGCTTCAGGGCATACGTATTCTGAACTACATCGACGACTGGCTGATTCTAGCGGAATCAGAGCAGCTGGCGGTTCGGCACCGAGGTGTCGTTCTCGCTCATATGCAGATGTTGGGGTTGAGGCTCAATGCCAAGAAGAGTGTTCTTTCTCCAGTACAGAGAACCACTTTCCTTGGTGTGGTATGGGATTCAGTGACGATGCGGGCCACTCTATCGCCCGTTCGTGTAGCTGCTATCCTGGCAGCCACAGAAGAGCTGAGGCTAGGCCAGTCACGCACTGTAAAACAGTTCGAGAGACTGTTGGGTCTCTTGGCAGCAGCGTCCAACGTGATTCCTTTTGGCCTGCTGTACATGAGACCTTTACAGTGGTGGCTCAGGACCAGAGGGTTCTCCCCGAGGGGAAACCCATTTCATGTAATCAAGATCACGCGGCGGTGTCTCCGTGCCTTGCTTATATGGTGGAAACACTGGTTCTTAACCCAGGGTCCGGTGTTGGGAGCTCTTTGCCATCGAGTTGCGATCTCGACAGATGCTTCCCTCACCGGCTGGGGAGCGGTAATGGAAGGCCGCTCGGTTCAGGGTCTGTGGAGGGGTCATCATCTTTCTTGGCACATAAATTGCTTGGAGATGATGGCTGTCTTCAATGTGTTGAAGCAATTCCTCCCAGACCTGAGGGGCCATCATGTGCTCGTCAACACATCGGTGGTCTCTTATCTGAACCGTCAGGGGGGTCTGCGGTCGCGTCCGCTTTGCAAGCTGGCGCACCAGATCCTCCTGTGGTCTCTGGGGAAGGTACTCTCCCTGAGGGCAGTGTATATTCCTGGGGACCAGAATATTGGGGCAGACATCCTGTCGAGGCAGGAGCTGAGGCCAGGGGACTGGAGACTCCACCCCGAGGCGGTGGAGAAAATTTGGGAGTTTTACGGCCAAGCAGAGGTGGATCTGTTTGCGTCTCAGCATACGACGCACTGTCCACTTTGGTTCTCCCTTACTCACCCAGCCCCCCTGGGGCTGGATGCTATGGTGCAGACGTGGCCGAGGCTACGTCTGTACGCATTTCCCCCTGTTGCTCTGCTCCCAGGAGTTCTGGAGCGAGTCCGCCAGTACGGAATAAGCCTACTGCTAGTAGCACCACGCTGGCCGAGTCGGATCTGGTTTGCGGACCTGATCCATCTCTTAGATGGTCCTCCCTTGGAGATCCCGATCAGGAGAGACCTTCTGTCTCAGGCCGGGGGCACAATATTTCACCCCCGACCAGATATTTGGAACCTGTGGGTTTGGCCTCTGAGGGGGCCCAACTCATAGAGAGTGGTCTCTCAACTGAGGTTGTTGAGACCATTCTAAGCTCTAGCTACTAGGAAACTATATGCTCTGAAATGGAAAGTTTTTTCTGTATGGTGTCACCGACATCAGTGGGATCCGGTTAACTGTTCTGTGAACACAGTACTCGTGTTCTTGCAGGAGCGATTTACGTCAGGTCTATGTCCTTCCACGCTTAAGGTCTACGTGTCCTTCCACGCTTAAGGTCTACGCTTAAGGTCTACGTGGCGGCCATTGCGGCTTACCACGCCCTGGTGGGGGGTACATCGTTGGGTCGAGACCCCCTGATTACACGTTTCCTTCGTTACGACTGTAACCATAGTTCCCTGAGAAAGGGAACGAGACGATGCATCTCTCTGCCATACTTCCTGCATCCCTGTGATCGGCTTGCTTCGACATTTTTGAAGCTAATGCCGGGTTGCACCGGATGTGCTTTTATCCCTTCCTGGTCATGACGTCACCCGCCCGTGACGCTCATTCTTTTCATTGGACTAGTTGACATTGATGCTCAGACGCATTCACGCTGGGGGCGTTCCCAAAGCGTCATCGATGCATCGTCTCGTTCCCTTTCTCAGGGAACTATGGTTACAGTCGTAACCTGAGACGATTCTTGATGTGGCATGGTGGCCGTCTGTTAGAAAAGACGTGTGCCAATGCGTCAAAAGCTGTGAGATATGCCAGAGGTATAAACCCAGCAATACAAAACCATCTGGATGGATGCAGAGCACTCAAGTCACGGAACCTGGACACACGCTAGGGGTGGACATAATGGGACCCTTTCCCCAGAGTAAGAGACAGAACATATACCTCCTGGTCATAGTGGATTATTTCACGAAGTGGGTGGAAATGTTCCCGCTGAGAGACAGCAAGACCCAGAGAATTGTCAAAATCCTTAGAGAGGAGATTTTTACACGGTGGGGGGTACCCAAATACCTGGTGTCAGATAGGAGTCCTCAGTTTTTATCAGGTCTTCTGAGTGAGCTATGTAAAACTATGTTAATGACTTTTACTTCCGTTTAAAAGAGCCGGAAGATCGGCGTTTGAGAGGAACGCAACAATTGCTCTTGTGGAACTAGCGATCGATCGCACGACTGGAGAGGCTTGTCATAGACTGAGTAGGAATGACTCCTTGTGGGAATAGGATTACTCAATTGGATTATTTCACCTTGGATCACTACACAGGACAGCGCTGTTCCTCTGCACGGGCACGGACTTTGGTCGGCTCCCCAGTGAGGCCGATTCAACACACACACACACATTGGACAGAAACACTCATACTTACCGGACTCTGTGTATATATTATAATTATTGTTGGTGTTGGTTATTTAATACATTTTGTGGTTATCCATCCATCTTGTTGTTTATTTTTGTTTTCAATGTGAACAAGTTTAGTTTTTACTTAGATAAAGGGTCCCCCCCGAATTAAATTTTGAGGTGTAACCTGCTTCAAGGGAGGCTGAGCGTTACAATACAGGTTAACTGATAATGACAGTGAAGATGACACGTGATGTGAAAACAAGCAGACAAGTCCAAATGAAAACAAACAAAGCCAAACACCACTGTGACAATTTGGTTATTATTGCAACATGCTGTGGTAATTCTATCCGGGTAGCAGCAATATGCTTGTTCATAAAGCTGTTGTTTAAGGCTTATCTGTATATTATTTGAAACATGCTTGTTTCTTAAGGCTCATCTCGTTATTGGAAACATGCTCATTTTATTTTGCTTATCTGATTATTATAAGTCAGCCACATACTTGTTGCTTAAAGCTTATCTAGTGTATCGGTAACATGCTTGTTGCTTAAATGCGCAGTAGGTATGTTTCGCCGCAGAGGTATCTTATTCAAACACTAACAACATTGTAGC
Organism: Tiaroga cobitis; assembly: GCA_030578255.1. NCBI lineage: Eukaryota > Metazoa > Chordata > Actinopteri > Cypriniformes > Leuciscidae > Tiaroga > Tiaroga cobitis. The sequence goes on from CM060601.1 coordinate 12,660,718, forward strand.
TTGATGATCCCATGAAGGAGTATGTAATCATGGGAATCATCTTCACCTTCACTGCTGATGGAATCAGTCTGATGGGAGCAGAAATCATGTTTTTGAATGAGGAATCACACTGTTTTTCTTTTCTACAAGAGTAAAACTGACAACCAAGGATAATGAGGATACAACGTCTTTACAATGACAGGCGGCGCAATGATATGCACCACACTGGTTAAAATGGTGGATTTCTCTTGATTTAAACATTGTTGGAAACATTTGGGATAATGCAAGTGCGGGTCAACAAAATTCATAACTTTGTTCTAGTCATTTTTGGATATTTTAATGCCAAATTCTTACATATATCTAGGCATCAGCATCACACCTGTTGCATTGAGCCATCCAGCTGTTATTGGTGACCATGTTGTTGCTTAAGTCTGCGTGAACCAGAAGTTGTCACTTTCGTTACTTTAGTATTGAGAGATATTTCCAAGTTAAGAGAATATTAGAAGTTAAAATCTCCATCTCTCATCTCTAGCTCACAAAAGTTTGTCTATTGCAGGGGAGCAGTTAAGGATGTTTTCCCAAATAACTGTCCACACCAGCAGGTGACAGTAGTATTCATTATAGCAGTGCTTGATTGATGTTGATCACTTCATCTTCACTTTACTTCATTCTAGATAGTATGACATTTATGGAAATATTGCATTGGAATGCTCAGAAGAACCCTTCTGTGTGCGCCCTCTTGACTTCAATGTTTGCGTTGGTTTGATATCTCTCTCTCACCGACAGCTCTCATGTTGATTCAACGTGCTCAATCGGCTGAATCCCATTTGAAAAAGTATGAAGAAATGGGCATGTAAAGCTGTGGAATAGTGGGTGTAGAAGGGGGAGAAGAGGGGAGACAACAACCAATAAAACACAGACCTGCAACACGCTCATTATACAGACACATGAATATTAAAATATGACGACTGAGAAAAAAAATACACACAAAAAAGTTGAGGACACATTGAAGCATTTTAAAAAATCGAACCCTTTATAATAACAAACTCCCAAAACTAGGGGGAAATGCAGAAGAACATGTAAAAGGTCTTAATATTTTCATTACTTTTAAGAGCACTAACCTAAGCTCTGTCCACATCATTGTATTCTGTGTATCAGAATAATCCATAGTGTCATCGCGTATGATTCAGCGTTACTCAACAGTCTGTTGACCCAGTCCTTTTGTGCTTTGAGGTGGGTAGCAAATTGAAAGTCCTGTTGGAAAAAAACAATGTCCCCAAAAAGAGAAAAAAAAAGTATAATCCGCTGGTTCAAGGTGCTTCACTGGTGACGCAAGCGATTAGAAATCTGCCATCTTTGCCAATAACATGTCAGTTCTGCAATTAAATTATTTTTATCTAGGCAATTGCCTGAACCACATTTGTCATGTGACTGGTTTGTCACGATAGATCTAAAGGACGCATACTTCCATGTCTCTTTCCTTCCACAACACAGGAAGTTCCTGAGGTTTGCTTTTGGGGGCGAAGCACACTAGTATCGGGTTTTTCCATTCGGCTTTGCTCTATCACCCCGCACGTTCATAAAATGCATGGATGCAGCTCAGACTGCAAGGGATTCGCATTTTGCAGTCTATATAGACGATTTGCTTATTCTAGCATTTGGAGCAGCTGACAGTTCGGCATCAAGATGATGTTCTCGCTCATATAAAGAACTTGGGGTTGAGACTGAACACCAAGAAGAGTGTGCATTCTCCAGTACAGAGGACCACCTTTCTCGGTGTGGTGTGGGATTCAGTGACGATGCGGGCAGTGCTATCCCCTGCTGGTGTTACTGCTATCTTCGCAGTCGCAAAAGAGATAAAGCTATGCCAGTCGCTCACTGTGAAACAGTTTCAGAGACTGTTGGGTCTGATGGCAGCAGCGTCCAACGTGATACCTTTTGTGTAAGAATAATAATAATTTGTTACATTTATATAGCGCTTTTTCTGGGACCTCAAAGCGCTTCACATATGGAAGGGGGAATCTCCTCAACCACCACCAATGTGCAGCATCCACCTGGATGATGCGACGGCAGCCATATTGCGCCAGAACGCCCACCACACACCAGCTTACTGGTGGAGAGGAGACAGAGTGATGAAGCCAATTAGTATAGAGGGATGATTAGGAGGCCATGATGGACAGCGGCCAAGGGGCAAATTTGGCCAGGATGCCGGGGTTACACCCCTACTCTTTTTCGAAGAACATCCTGGGATTTTTAATGACCACAGAGAGTCAGGACCTCGGTTTAACGTCTCATCCGAAGGACGGTGCTCTTTGACAGTATAGTGTCCCCGTCACTATACTGGGGCGTTAGGACCCACACAGACCACACAGTGAGCACCCCCTACTGGCCTCACTAACACCTTCCAGCAGCAACCTGGTTTTCTCAGGAGGTCTCCCATCCAGGTACTAACCAGGCTCAACCCTGCTTAGCTTCAGTGGGCAACCAGTCTTGGGTTGCAGAGTGATATGGCTGCTATGTACCTGCCCCTATTTCGTGAAATTCCTTTTCCTTATTGGAGAAATTTTTATATTCTTAATTTGCTTCAAATTTGTTAATTTTGGAATCATTGAATATTTGTTAACCCTTTGATGCATACAATTGGAGCGTACGATCACACCGGTGTGATTAGAACGGTCAGTGCATCACGTGATCAACTGCTAAATTCAAATGTGCTTTCGCACTTTGGCTAGTGCTGAGCCAGAGATGAACGCACTCAGTGCTTGTCATATATCACAATTATTCAGTGTTTTCAACCACATAAGGTTTATTCACAGGTTTAAATTCAGACATTTAAATACACATAGGTACTAGCAAAACACCTTTGTGTTACAGAGAACACCTTTGAGCCCTTGCAGTCAGTGGAGATTAAGATCCTGTCTCTTAAGACAGCGCTCCTGACTGCGCTCACGTCTATTAAGAGGGTGGGGGACCTGCAGGCACGAATCATGCCTGGAATTCGGGCCGGCTATCTCTCATGTCATCCTGAGACCCCGGCCAGGATTTGTGCCCAAAGATCCCACCACTCTTTTTAGGGACCAGGTGGTGAACTTGCAAGCGCTGCCCCCGGAAGAGGCAGATCCAGCCCTCACGTTGCTGTGTCCTGTTCGCGATTTGCATTTGTACGTGGACCGGACGCAGAGCTTCAGAACCTCACAACAACTCTTTGTCTGCTACGGAGGCCAGCAGAAGGGAAAGGTTGTCTCCAAACAGAGGTAGGCCCACTAAATAGTGGACGTCTTAGCATACCACTCTCAAGATGAGCTGTGCCCTCTGGGAATGAGAGCTCACTCAACATATGCTCTTCCTCCTGGGCATTGGTGCACTGCGCCTCTCTGGTATACATATGGAGAGCTGCGGGCTGGGCAAACCAAACACATTCACAAGATTCTACAATCTCTGAGTGGAGCTGGTGTCTTCTTATGTGTTCTCTACAAACACATAATATGTGGGATGGATGGCCCAGTGTCTCGCATGCTGCACCTTTCCCCTCTGAGGACAGAATACAAGCACTTATTATGCTCCTCAGGCGAGTTCCCTGACTGGTGAACCCTGGTGGAGTTCCTCCAGCATCCTCAACAATCAGATGCGCCGGAGGCATCTGACTCCAGGTCTAGTACTTCTGTGTATGCCCGGTTGGTCAGCCCCTGTACTAGAGTAGATGCCCATATGTTGTGATTCCCCTTTCAGGTGATCCTAGACGTGTATTGTCCACAGTACGGCTTCCCTGTTGGCGAGCCTGTGTCCTTCCCTTGGCAGAGTCTACTCCGCCATCTTTGTAAGGGTATTGACTCCACCTCTGAGCTAGGCAGGATCTACCACAGAGATCATCCATATGTAGTTCTGCCCTAGCAGTCAGTCCATATGTGTAACTCCACATGTTACCTCCCTATGGGCAGGATGTGGTCTCCGTAGCATCCATTTTCCAGTGGGAATGTGCATGCTTTCCCAGTGTTTTCCAATAGTCTCACTGTACAGGGTAAATGGAACATCAGTGACATTCTCCGTGAACAGCCCTGTCCCTTCTTTCACCCCAACTGGTGTGGGGGATCAGGCGGATTGCTCAGGGCGCTAAAAGGGGCAGCAGTTGTGGCATCTTCCATAGGGATCCCAATTCATCAGTCACTAATGTTAACGTCGAACGTGACTGACTGATAGGGAATGTCTAGGTTATTAATGTAACCCCCATTCCCTGAAGGAGGGAACTGAGACATTAACTCCCCTTGTTACAACTCCAGTACCTCCGCTGGCGGCCGGGAACCCTTCTTGGCTCCTTAGCGAAAAACGAAATGTGAGTTTTCGCACGCTGCCATCTATACTTGGAAGCGGGGGAACGGGTTGGAAATGGTGGTTACATTAGCAGCCTATACAGTCTCATGCTCTCTACCCACTGATTGATATCTGCAAAGAAAGGACTATTACCACTCAGTTAAGTCTTCCATTTATTATCTGTATCTCTGTCTGTGAATCATACCCACAATAAATCTATATGTTCATTTTACATCTCGCCTCTGATACCTTGACATCTACTTTAGAAATTTTACAAACTATAAATAAATTTGCATCTACATGTAAATGACAAATCATTAGTAGACTGTCTGCCGTCACCAGTGGCGTAACAAGGCAACACCGGGCCCTTATGCAGGATTATCAAGCGGGCCCCCCTACCACTGCACGTGATGACGCATATAAGAGATGAGATGACTGACAAAATCAGGAGTAGCATACGCGCACCACAACAAAATAAAAAAAAACACTGTTGACGGCACACCATAACACATTACTCACTGCTATGACTACACGCACATAGGCTTAGGTCCAAAGGCATAACAAAGATGCTCACTTGCATTACAGCGGCATTTTCCGTGCTTTCCTCTGTGCAAAGTTGTCGATTAAATCCTTAAGATCCAGATGGTGCGCACAGGCATTCTCAATTGACAGTATGGCAAATTGAGTGACGCAATATGCATGTTCACCCGGGGATTCCCCAGTCTCAATTTGAAACAAATTACACCAAAATCCATCATTGTTCGTTTCAAACATGTATCTAATGATCAGTAAAATATGTTTTTGTCATTATTTATTCAAATAATTTTGAGATAAAGTAAAATGCGATCAGACTAAAAGTAGTAAAATGCGATAGGGCTGTCAATCAATATCTTCTGTCACGCAGGCCCCTGATTGGTCCGGGCCCGTAAGCAACCGCGTACCCTGCTTACCGATAGTTACGCCACTGGCTGTCACACCCATTTTTTTTGTGTAGACCTGCAAAGGTAATGTCGAAATTCAAATTAATGTAATTCTGGAATGCTTTGGAATATAAACCTCATTCTTGTCTTGTTTTAAAGAAGACACTTTGAAGTTTCTTGCACATGTATAGTTCTAAGATAATACAAATCATGCAGTTAGATAACATAATGTATTAATTTTAGCAATTATTGTTATAAGTAATTATTACAAGTTGTAAACAATGATTACAATATATAGAAGATTTGGGAGTGGTGCATGTTGATTCAGAGTTGGCGTCATCTAAGTCGTCGCTGGAGTTGGAGTCATCTCTTCACAGGTGTTGGGGCATTTGAAGTCTTTGTATAAGGCTGGATCCAATCTGGGGCTGGGGTAATCTCTAGTTATGTCAGGATGAGCATCCAGAGATTAAACAGAAAAAGCAACAGAAAAATAATTAGCGTAGCTGCTGTTCATAACATGTGCTGTTCAAAACATGTGGGTTTGATCTGATATAGCTGGTATAATGATTTCCACTTAATTCACAGATGAGCACAGTCTCGTGAGTACCCCCTGGCTTGCGAAGGGCGATGGGGGTATGAGCAGGACGAGGCCGAGGGCCTTGAGAGAATGGCGCGAGGCCGGTGGCGTGATTGATGATGAGCAACACCTGCACCTGCGTATCTCTTACAGAGGAGCGGAAGCATAAAAGGAGGAGCGATGACTGTGAAGGACGAGAGAGGACCAGGCCTGGACTTTTATGTTATGTTTTGTGTATATGTGGTGGCAGTCGTCTGTGAAGGGCTGCCACCTTTACTTTCGTTTTGTTGTTGATTTATTTTATAATTATTAAAGTGTAGAATGTTCGCCGGTTCCCACCACCTCCTTCCCATAACAACTAACTTTGTTCCAGATCTATTCAATAATTTTTAATTAATGTAAACTAAAGGGAGTTGGTCAGATGATTTATCTGAAGGATTTGTGAGAGTCTGGACAACTAGTAGAGTCTTTGATTCACAACTGAATGAAGACACAGTTGTTATAAAATGAATGAAATTTATTAACAATATGCAAGAGTAAATACAACAATGATTAATAATGCTAATAATGGATATGCATTGCTAAAGGATAAGAAACTAATAACCAAAAAGGAAAGTACTGAATTAAACAATAAAACAAAAAAATTATGCGAACACAGACTGAATAAATGCAATGCTGTTGAACTGAATGTAACAATGAAAGAGAATTGTATGGGAATCTTTCTTCTGGAAAGAAACATAATGGCTCTGGCAAAATGGTGGTAAATAAATGTTTATTTATCATTAAACATTTAATATACCTATTATTTGTAACAAGCTGACCTCAGGTAACTGTTATCTAAACAAGTTAGGAAAACAAATGCTGCAGGTATAAACTAATGCCAAGGTCTTTAGAAAGAGGTTTGGTAAGTTTATATTTACGTTCCACACAGTCGGGTGATCAGTAGATCAGTAGAGCAGTAGAGACGTCTTGGTCAGGGTATATTCTGGCAAACCTTTTGCCAATCACGTCTAGTAATCAGCAAAGCAAGCTGTGGTACACGCCAATGACCAACAAGCGATGGGTAATTCGCAAAGCACAATGCTATTTTCTGTTTTCCCAGCACGATACTATAGAACGGCATAAAGTAATAGGTTTGAGAAGTAAGAGGCGGGGCATCAGTTAAAACATTTCAAAGTTAAAGTTCAGGCAAACAGGTATTAATAGACAAGTTTTAGTCAAATATTGATTGTTTATAGCTGAATTAGTAGAATGCAAAATACACAACTTTATATCCAATCTATGCTTTAAAATGTTTTTTTTTTTTTTCATGAGAAAAAATTTTATCTAATATTTTAGATAAAATCCAAATTTTAGTCCCCGGGTTTTCACTCAGTCCGGTTACCCTAACACATCCCCCCCTCTGAAAAACTTGGAATATTCCACAAGACACATTTTCAACAGGAAGTTGCATCATCTGGATCTTCTGAAGGCAATGGGAAGGCCATAAGTAAGTTCTCACAATTTAATTTCTGTATATTTGATGAAATTGTAACTATGACTGAGAAGGTCAATCTCAACATGCTGTACTGTTACCTAAATTATTTCTTAGATTTTATCCATTTATTTTAAAAATATAAACTTTTGGTAAATCACTAGAATTTGTTACGTGTCCTTATGCTATTAGCATGTAGGCATATGCTATGTGGCCATATGTCATGTATTTGATAACTTTTTACTTAAAAACTCAATCCTGTTACTTTCAGTCCTGTTACTTGTATGAAAAATAACAGGAGTGAGTTAAAGTAACAGGAGGGAGTAGAGTCCTCTGTTTTGTTGATTTAATACTGTAAATATTAGTTGATATTATACTATTCACCTGAATCATGAGGTTTAAGGTTGCATTTACTTAAATTGTAGACATTAGCATTAGTTTTACAATGTGAACACCATACTTCCAGGAAGCCAGTCCACCACAAAGTGACTTAAACGTTTTGTCTTTGTCTTTCTTATATTTTGTTGAAGATGGATAAACCCCATACTATGTAGGTGCCAGAAACACCCACCTATGGCATGCTGCACTGGGAAGAAGCAAGACACACCCGTAACCCTCTCTTTTCTCCATTTTTTGTCTTAACTTCCCTCTTTCTCCCTCCCTCTCTTCTTCTCTCTCTCTCCTTTTTTCTCTTTCCACCTCCTTCGCTGTGAAGTACTACAAGCACATAGTAAATCACTTTAACACAGAAATCTTATGCACACATAGTCATGTACACTTTCTCTCATACACACACAGTCATGTAAAGTCTCTCTCATACACACTCATTCAGACACTCATTCCTGTTAGCCAATGTTCATTCCTGTTACCAATTGTTCATTCCTGTTACTAATTTTTTTTTCTAAAAAAAAAAAATGTTAAACCACTGTTTTGATCAGTTTTGTTTGGTTCATCATTTATACATTTATTTAATCAATTAAATTATTTAAAAAAATTACAAACTTGAGGCTTCGGTTTTCTTTAAAGTAAAAAAAAAAGGGTTTGTGTTTTATATTAAAATACACCTTGCCATAATATATAGTGATTTTTTTGTCACAAATATCAATTATTTGAACATATAACCAACAATTTCTTTAAAATAAACACTTTCTTGTGGGGAAAACAAAGGAATTAATAGACATGCTTTTAAACATGCTTTTTAAATGGCACATGAGTTTCAGTAACAGGACTGAGAAAACATGTGTCCATATTCTGCTTAGAAACCTTGTAAAAAATAAAGTTGCCTGAGATTGACCAATGCACATTTTGAATAGTTAAATATGTGTAGTAATAGATTCAATGTTGAAAAAAAAATTAAATTAAAGTTTAATTTTGAAGAGTTACAAGCAAATGTCACCCATTCGGTGGAATGGCTGTCATATATATATATATATATATATATATATATATATATTTTTTTTTTTTTACTTAAACAGGTGTTATGTCGATCTATAGCAAATATTATGTTGTTCAATAGCATATTTAAGCAATAGGCCTACATGTTCATATCACTTCTTACTGGGTATTTTATTTATTTTATTATATTATTAATACCTGTTTGCCTGAACTTTAACTTTGAAATTTTTAACTGATGCCCCGCCTCTTACTTCTCAAACCTACTTTATGCCGTTCTATGGTATCGTGCTGGGAAAACAGAAAATAGCATTGTGCTTTGCGAATTACCCATCGCTTGTTGGTAAATGGCGTGTACCACAGCTTGCTTTGCCGATTGCTAGACGTGATTGGCAAACGGTTTGCCAGAATATACCCTGACCCGTCTTCCACCGGTGATGCGGGTAGCGTGCAGTGGGAAGGGCGCAGAGTTGCGATCCAGTAGTCGTTGCCACACTGAACTTTGGTTGTGCCAAGAGGGACCTTAAAGATTGAACTGGGCAGCTGGGTCAGATGAATCTTCACAGGTTTCTTTGCAGACTGGCTGCATCACTGAGGAGCCGTGTGGGACAGGCAGTGTCTGCAGAAGCAGAGGGCTTTTGTGGACTGGGCTGTGCTGCTGGAGGAGCCGTAAGGGTCAGATGAGGTCCGTCAATGCTAGGGCCCTTTGCATCATTCACCAGCACCACGGAACACAGAGCACTGGAACCCAGGACCACAAGCCATCTGTCCAACCAGAACATTTACCGCTCAGTTCACATCTCTGTTTGCACTTGTTGTTAATAAATTCACCTTTAATTGAAACTCTGGTCTGCGTTTGAGTTCTGGCCCCCGGACCTGACACATTTAGGGTGTTATTGGTCAGTAGCAATACTTTGTATTCGATACAGAACTTAATAGGTAACCAGTGTAGAGATGATAAAATTGGGGTTATATGATCATATATTCTTGAGGGGGGGTGGGGGGGGGGTGGGGGGGGGGGGGGGGGGGGTGGGGGGGGGGGGGTCGGGTGCAGGACAACCTCCTAGTAACACATTACAGTAATCCAGTCTAGAGGTTCATGAATGCAATAACTAACTTTCTGTATCAAAAACAGATAGCATGTTCCGTAGTTTAGCAATGTTTCCCAGGTGGAAGGCTGTTTTTGTAACATGAAATATGATTTTCGAAAGTCAAGTTTCTGTCAAATATAATCACCCAGGTCTTTAATTGTAATGAGGTTAAAAGTAACAGTACATCCTTCTAGATGCAAATTGTATTCTAAGAGATTCTGTGTACAGGTTTTTTGGTCCAATAAGTAATACCCCAGTCTTATCTGAATTTAATAGAAGAAAATTACTAGTAATTCTAATATTTTACATCTTTAATACACTGTCAACTTGGACAATTTAGATATTTCATCTGGTCGTAATGAAATATATAACTGAGTATCATTGGGATAACAGTGGAAACTAATACCATTTGTTTCTTATAATATTACCAAGTGGTAGCATATATGCTGAAAAAGAAGCTGATTAACAGATCCTCGTGGCACTCCATAATTTACTGACTGTGACAAAGTTCAGAGAGAGGCAGGAAGAAGACAGTCGGCTTACTGAGACGTTTTTTTTTTTTACTCTGAAGCAACAAAAACAAACGTGCACTGTGCGTGCTTTCAAAAAACAGAGAGTGAATTCCCGTACCAGGAGATAATAGCAGAGGGTGAGAATGGCCCACTTAATCGCCAGACACTCTTTTAATATGGTGCATCGTCTCTCTTTCTCTCTCTCTCTTGAATGAATGAGTCATTTATCTAGCGCTTATATAGAAAACTGTTGCCCTTCAATCAGTTTGGGTTTGCCAGTGGGAGACTAGTTCACCACAGATGTCCGGAGACATGAAGAAGCAGCAGAAAGTTCTCTTTACAGATTTATTTTCTCCACAACAATTCCATAAAGCTCCAATAAAGGTTTAGCACATAAGTGCGGATGAGTACAATCGTGATGCCATGAGTATGGGTGTGTGGTCTAAAACAAAGCATATAATATATATCAATATAACATAACAGAAACAATTCAATAACAAATTAAATACATACAATGAGATGTAGCAGAAATGCTTCCATGAAACATAAGCAACATCATGTGAAAACGTGAACACAAAATCAAATCCCTACTTCTATGTGAAGTATCCTTAAACAAGGAGTAGACAAATAGTATCAAACAAACAAATGCATTTCATAAAACAGTTAACATGAGTTGAAATACATAAACCTACTTACTTGTATAATATACGCACACATCAATGGCAAGAAAGCACAGAGTCTTCTTCTTCTTCTTCTGATTAATGGCAGATCATATCTTTACGATATATACCGCCACCTACTGGACTACTACACAGGAGTGTGTAAAAAGGACGTTGGCAAATGATACATCAAATCATAAAAAAAAAAAATAAAAAAAAAAAAAAAAAAAAAATAAAAATAAAAAAATAAAAATAAAAAAATAAATAAAAAATAAAAAAATAAAAAAACACACTAAATTCTTCTACTTAAACCAGTATCATTAAGATATATAATTAAATATTTGCTTCTTTGTCCCTGCATTCCTTGTTCCTGTAAAATATTATGAATATCATTTTCTGCATCAGCGTCTTTCCATTTCTGTCTGAATTTGTCAAATTTCTTACATTTAAATAAAACATGGGTGACATCCTCCAATACTTTACATTCAGAGCATATGCCATTACTTTTACCTATTAATGATAAAGTGGAATTAAGGCCTGTGTGACCCAACCTCAATCTGGTTATCATACCTTCTTCATGCCTATTAAGACCCAATGAGGTGATTCTTTTCCCTCCAACACAGTTCTGGTTCCTATGATAATGTCTGGCATTCTTCTCTAACTCCCATTCATCTTGCCACTTTAGTGTAATCTGTGATTTAATTAAAGCTTTAGCATCTCCTTTACCCAATGGAATGTGAATTTGTACTTGGTCTAATTCCAGAGCTTTTTTAGCTAACTTATCAGCAATTTCATTGCCTTCAATTTCATAATGTCCTGGAATCCAACAGAACTGTACCACTAACCCAAGGCTTATAAGATTTAAAAGAAGATGCTTTACCTCTAATACTAAATCTTCACGTATTGCATTATCTGTTATAAAACTTTGTAATACTGCCATAGAGTCAGTACATATAACAGATCTCAGAGGTTTAGTCTCTTCAACCCACCTAAGGGCAGTAATTATTGCAGTCATCTCTATTGAATATACTGATAAATGGTCACTCACTCTATACCCATATCTTTTTCCAAATTCTGGAATGTAAATTCCAATACCACAATGACCCTTGGATTCTTTAGAGCCATCTGTAAATATTTCCAAATATCCATAATATGAAGTTTTTAAATAACTTAAGCAGGCTTCAGTAAAACTTTGCTTAGTGTGATGCTCACCTTTTCCCGCTAATAAATTAATATTTACCTCTGGTACAGGAAGCAGCCATGTAGGAACACAACTTAACGCTAATGCTGGGCCATACCTCAACTCTTTTAATCCATAATGGTTTACTAAATTGCCAATATTCCAACCAAACCCACTGGACTTTTTACAATATTCCCAACAATTACTAAGTACTGACAGAGCTGGGTTGTTGAAACTTCCTTTTAACCTTACCCAATAAGTTAGTGATAATTTCTCATACCTTAAATTAATAGGGGTTTCCTTAGATTCAACTAATAAAGCACTTGTATGAGTTGTTTTAAAAGCACCAAGGGCAATCCTCAAAGCCTTAAATTGCATTCTTTCAATTTTCTTGAGGGATGTCTTACAAGCTGAGCTATACATTATACAGCCATAATCAATATTTGATCTTATCAATGCTTTATATATGTTCATCAGAGACAGCCTGTCAGCTCCCCAATTATGCCCAGTGACCATTCTCATAAGGTTAATTACCTTTTTACACTTTGTTTCAACATATTTTATGTGAAATTTCCATGTAAGTTTGGCATCCAACCATATTCCTAGGTACTTATATTTTTCACTTCTTTCAAGTTGCTGATTATAAAGCATAATTTTATAAGTTTCGGGGACTTTTTTCCTAGTAAAGTACACAACCTGTGACTTTGAGATAGAAAATTTAAAACCCCAATCAACTCCCCACTGTTCAAGTACATGAATGTCCTTTTGAATCTTATCATTAACATATGAAATGTTACGTCCTCTTCTCCAAATGACAGCATCATCTGCATATAATAGACCTTCGTTACTATCTCCCAGTTTTTCATATATGTCATTAATCATTATGTTGAACAATATAGGACTGATAACACTCCCCTGAGGAATTCCATTTTCAACAATAAACTCATCAGACACTGCATCTCCCACTTTGACCCTAATGGAACGTTTAGAAAGAAAATCAAGTATATAATTATACATTTTCCCATTAATTCCCAATTTTCCTAATTTAATCAACAAACCTTCTCTCCACATAGTATCATAGGCTTTCTCAATATCCAGAAAAACTGCTGCCATTACTTCTTTCATTATTAAAGTCTTTTCAATTTCATTGCATACTTTAACCAGAGCATCAGTTGTTGACTTACCCCTCCTAAATCCAGTTTGATACCCTTTAATTGGATTTATGTATTCTAGAAAATAATTTAAACGTCCAACTATAATTTTTTCCATTAATTTTCCAAAATGTGAAGTGAGTGCAATAGGCCTATAGTTTCCTGGATCACTTGAGTCTTTACCTGGTTTAGGAAATGGAAGAATTCTTGCCACTTTCCACATGCTTGGTAATTTACCTTCATTCCATACTTTGTTAAACAGCTTAAGAACTTTCTCCAATATATTATCAGGTAGTTTTCTAAACATAGCATAACACAGGTTGTCCGTCCCTGGTGCAGAGTATGCAGTATTACTCAATGCCCTTTTAAGTTCTGACATATTAATTTCAGCATCCATAATAGACATATTTGACTCTTTGGTATTTAAGATATTCCTATTTATTTCCAATACCTCTTCTTTCCTTTTCATATACCGCTCCTCCAGGTGGCTACCCTTGTGTATGTCTGCAAAAGCTCTAGCAAGCATATTGGCTTTTTCCAAATCTGAGATTGCATGGGTCCCATCTTTAATTAAAACAGCAACCTGAGTAGGCTTAAATTTGCCTATCATCTTCTTAATCATCATCCATACTTTATTTAACGTGGTCTCTCTTCCTATTGTTGAGCAAAACTGTCTCCATGAATCTCTCTTAGCCTCTTTAATAACCTTCCTGGCTAATGCCTTCTTCCTTTGGTAGTTAATAAGATTGTCCATTGTTAATGTTCTACGCAAGTTCTTAAACGCTCTATTCCTGTCCTTAATAGCCTCTGAACACTTATCATTCCACCATGGAACATTGATTTGCTTCTTTTGATTTTGACTAACAGGAACGCTTTGGCTGGCAGCAACCAATATAAAAGAACTAACAATACTATTCATTTCATCAACTGTCTGATCATTATTAATTAATATACTTTCCCCATTCCCACAGCTTTCTACAAATTTCTCCCAATCTGCTTTTTTAAAATTCCATCTTTGGGGCACATAACTCTGTTCAATCATAAATTCAATATCAACTGCACATGTAATTGGGAAGTGATCACTACCCATGCTTGTGCTTTGATCTATTTCCCATTCACATCTACTGGCAATTTTCCTATCAACTATAGTTAAATCTATACAAGAAGTTTCATTTTTATAAACATTAATTCTAGTACCATAACCATTATTTAAACACACTAACATTCTATCATTCATCATTTCTTCCACTGCCTCACCATTCAAATTTGTCTGTTTACTGCCCCATAAACTGTTGTGAGCATTAAAGTCCCCACACCAAATCTCTCTGTGACTTCTCTTAACAATACTATTCAATAACTCACTATTTAATGCTTTACATGGATTATAATAATTAATGATAGTAAAATTACCACTACCTTTGTTAAATATTTCAGTTACCACACATTCGTGGGCCTTGGAATTAATAGACCTATACGGTATTCCTAATTTAATAAATGTCATACACCCTCCTCCTCTGCCTTTTTCTCTATCACATCTAATACCATTATATCCTTTCAATACAAAATCAAGGTGTGGTTTTAACCATGTTTCTTGAATGCATATGACCTCAGGTTTTTCTTTCAAATTGTGTATATATCTCTTAAATTCTTGACCATTTGTTATTAGACTTCTGGCATTCCATTGAAGAATGAAAAATACCATAAGGCTTTTAATCACTATTTTGACCCTCATATTTACAATTCAGTATCTCTTGAATTTTACTAGCTTGTGAGCTAAATCCTAAAAAGTCATTTGCAATATCCACAATTGATTTTACCTTATTACTTCCCTGATGAGGTTCAGTTGCTTTACTGATCACTGCGCAAATGAAGGCAATGAAGTCATTTTTCTTGACCAACATTATTTCTTCTGACATTTTCTTTTTGAATTCACAGTATTCTGACTGTTGAGAGTTACATTTAGGCCTACTGACCTGTTGGACTCTATCATTATGATGGCTCCTGTGGTTTACTCTGCTTATTGGGTTGCTAGCATTTGTTTCCCGAGCTTGCTCTGGTGTATACTGGGGAACAATTAAGCTAGCACCTTTCTTTTCCATTTCAATTTTCTTAACCGCCTCAGCATAGGAAACTTTATGAATCATTTTGCATTTCTGGACTTCTTTTGCCTCTTTGTGCTTCTCACAACCTCCATAAGCTGCACTATGATTGCCACCACAATTACAACATTTTAATACAGCATCTTGCTCACATTCACCATACTTGTGTTCTCCTCCACATTTCGCACATCTAATTTTTCCTCGACATTGGCTAGCAGCATGACCATACCGTTGGCAATTAAAACATCTTAACGGCGGCGGGATATATTCTCTCACTGAGTATGACATGTATCCCATTTGAACCCTGCTAGGTAGTTCTTTCTTGAAGCCTAATAAAATAGACAGGCTTTCTATTTTATCTTTACCTTTTGTCAACCGCTTAGCTTCACTTAAATCATAATCTTTTAAACTTTCCATGATCTCCTCTATTGAAACTGAAGTTGGGATTCCAGATATTACTCCTCTGACCTTAGATGTTGCACCCGGAATATGTGACGTTACTTTGAGTTTGTTGAGTGTGGTTTTCTTGAGAATATTACTTTGTTGTTCCTTAGAATTTGCAAAGATCAGCATTCTCCCATTACCCATGAAACGTGCGTGATTAATCTTGCCTATTTCCTTCTCTATTGCTTTCGTGATATGTATTGGATGTAAATCTGGTCCTCCCTTTTGATCAAATACCAAAATAACTTTCCAAACATCAACCTGAGGCCTCAAGGACCTGTTACCATCTGTTTTGGTCTTTTTCGCCATAACTACTGATTCTATGGAATCCGCTTCACTCTCTGACCTTTGTCGTACCTTCTGTTTGTTGCCATTAACAACCTCATCCCAAAACATTTCACCTTCATCAAGCATGTTATCTAGGTTTAACGATACAAAAGATCCACCAGATGTCTCAGCCATTGTCCAAATTACATTCACTGTGAGTAATTTATTTGATTTTACCGGTGGTCTTTTTCCTCTATGTTGCTGTTTTTGTTTGTCTTGTTTCAATTCAAGTTCCCGAATCGACCTTGCTAACTCGACCTCAAAAGCACAGAGTCTGTTTGCTACACTCACCCCATGCAGAGCTATTAACTACAAATGCTAATCAATGCCACCTGCTGGAGATGGGCGGAGCCTAGTGTCTTCACGTTGCTGCTTTGACAGCATGCTCTTACATTGGTTGATTGCCAGAGCAAGTCGCACAGACTCAAATACAAATACAGTTACAATGGGCCTTTTTAACAGCTTTCATATGTACTACTGTACACCCAAAGCGCTTTACAATCATATATGAGGTCTCTCCTTAACCTCCACCAGTGTGCAGCATCCACTCTTAAAGAGCTTACGACTGATGTACAGCACCGGCTGTTCTTCTCTGACACATCTCCGTCCACCGGACCGGATCTGGTGCTTCCTTTTTAGTGAGGTCAGTCAGCGGCCTGGTAAGGTCTGAAAAATTAGGCACAAACATTCTGTAATATCCCGCCAGCCGCAGGAACTGCCTCAGCTCCTTTTTGTTCTTGGGTTTCGGACAGGTTGCAACTGCTGCTGTCTTATTAATTTGGGTTCGCACCTGCCCATGATCCAACTGGAAGCCCAGATACCTGACCTCCACATGCCCAACCACAGACTTCTTTGGATTGGCCATCAGTCCGGCCACTCTCAGCGCTCTCAGGACAGCACGAATATGCTCCATATGACGCTGCAAGCCATTACTGTAGTGTAGATGATAATGTCACCCTTATAAGCAGCAGGATATGCAGCATGCGGCCTTGAAGTCCGGTCCGTGAGACGCTGAAAAGCGGCTGGTGCCCCGAACAACCAGAAAGGAAGCGTAAAAAAAAAATTGATGCAATCCAAATGGCGTTGTGAAGGCTGTTTTTTCTTTGGATATAGGTGATAAGGGGATCTCCCAATATCCTTTTGTTAAATCCAGTGTCGAATAAAATCAAGCTGCACCAACCCGTTCAAGCAGTTCGTCAACCTGAGGCATTGGATATGCGTCAAATTTCAACACAGTATTCACCTTGCTATAATCCACAAGAACTGTACAGAGCCGTCAGTCTTAGGCACTAAAACTATCAGGCTCGCCCAATTGACGTGGGATTCTTCTATTACCCATGTCTAGCATCACCTCTTTTTTATGTTCAGGTAAACGATACGGCCAGCTGCGCACCACCACGCCCGGCTCTGTCAAAATATGGTGCTGAATGAGATTCATTCAAACAGGCAGGGATGAGAACACGTCTACAAATTCTGCCTGCAACCTGGCTACATCAGTGTGCTGTGAGGACGAGAGGTCATCTCGTTCTGGGGCCAGAGTGAGGGATTGGACTTTGGTGCTCACCTTTGGCCCGAGATCTTCCTCCCCGCTCACTGCCGTTGCTAGCATCACTCGCTCCACCTTGCTCCATTTTTTAATTAGGTTGAGGTGATATATCTGACGTGCACCACTCCTGTCCTTTCTATCTCATAATTGAGATCTCCAACTCACTGTGTGACCTCGAAGGGTCCTTGCCAGTTAGCGAGTAAGAGCAACACGAGGGGTTCCAGACAATTTTTTGGGGTCTTTGTAAACGGACTTCCAATCGGGTCAATTTAGTGTTGCATATTGTCCCAAATGTCTTGCCATATGATTACAATGAGCAGCCTGGAAAAGCATTTCCCGGCGGCTTTTTGATACTAACAACTGAGTTGTATATTGCTTTATCTGAGCGTCTAGGGTCACTCGATACAACCTATCTTTTAAAATAGCAAAATAAGGATAGGAGTGTGGTTGAGCCAGTTGGAGAAGCTGTCTGTCGATAGAACGGGCCGATTCAAAAGCATTTTTCAACGTCTCATCCTGAGACTGTTCCAGGGGATATCTTTCCGCTCTGTGATGATCAGCCTCTCAACAGCACTCTGTTCCCCTGGCTCAGGTCCAGTCGGTCCTGGTTCAGCTTCTACCAACTGCTAGACCGAGCCCCTTCCCCGCTCTCTGTTCCCCCAAGAGACGTCCGCTCATAAATACCCCAATAAATTACTAAAATCTGGCCAATTTGTCCCAAAAATTAGCGGATGTCAGAGGTGCGGGCTAACTGCAACCTCTACACTATACATTTGTCCCCGAAATTGAATAGTAACCGACATTAAGGGAAATTTCCCCACATCCCTGTGCACACACCGCGCCTGAAACATGCGGCTCTTATCCAATGCCTTTGGCTGAATCAGGCTTTGTGGATTCAGGATGCAACCAAACCTTGATTCATCATAGCCTGATTTAGCCCGAGGCATTGGATAAGAGCCGCATGGTTCAGGTTAATGCTCACAGGTATTTGGTACAAACCAGCTTGTTTGGGGACAGCCTGCGGTGCATCTGGGACTTCAGATGTCTTCTTTGGCAGTCGCACAATGAATTGCTCCAGCACCACTCTGTTGATGATCTGCTCGACGTTGCTTCCTCCAGCCAACAGCCATCTGTGGCACGCGTCCCATAGCTGCTGAGCCGGCCACTCTCACCTAGGTCCAGCGACTGGAAGCACTGGCGCTACTGCTCTGGGCTAAGGCATGTAGGCCCTCTGGGGTCTGATGTGTTTTCTGGGTCCTGGAGGTGTTCTAACATGCTCTGACATTTGTGTTTATTTATGATACTTGTGACATTTTCATGGCTAAAGTCTGATTACACTGTATTCAGCACAAACTCTGCTACAGTAATATGTCAGCAGCATATATGTAAAAGTTTTTAGTTTTGAGATAATGATGTTTATGCGTCGTTTGTGAAAAAACAAAAAACAAATATCACTGAAATAAGATCATAAAACCCTTACTAATTATTTCTTCACAAGACTTTTGAAAATTGTATCACGTAGCCAGAATATTTGCTTCAAAACTATGTGAAAATCATCCTGACTACTCATTCAGATAAGTCAATAAAGTCTTTTAGAATGTGTATGACGTGTTTTGGGTAAGAAAGCTTTATGCGAGAAGGCGTAAACCACTGTGAATCTCTCATTATTATGTATGCTTTTCACACCTGAGGAAGACAAAGACCCCTCCCATAATGGCCCTATTAATGTGCTATCAGGCCCTATCATTAGGAGCCTTGCACAAAGAATGAGGAGAGCCTTAAAAAAGAATGGCTTTTTGATTGTTTAGATTTATTTACAACACAACATAATCCAAAGATACACAACAAATGACAAAAAAGCACATTATTGAACACACTGATCTTTAGATCACACACACTCTGTTCAACAGCGACCTTTGTGACATTCCTGAAACATAGTACATACCTGTCCATGTTCCATTTACCATGTTCATGTACAGACTACAGAGACTCATGTGAATGTCAGCAGGACTCAGTGGCTCAGTGGTCCCTGTAAAAAAAAACAAAAAACAACAGCAAACAAAAAAACAACTGTGAATGCTGATATCAAGAGAAAGGCTGCACAATTTTGGGAATACGTTTGAGATTTTTCTTTTACAATTTATAAAATACACACACACACATATATAATGAACACCAGGTGTGTTGTGCAATGCATATAGCCAACGTTCATGGCTGCATAAAATAATAACAATAGTCTATAGCAGGCGGCCTGGTAACACTACACTAGAGAAACATTTATTGATATGTTACTTCAAATGTTTACAATCGTTATGACGTTCTTACGTAAACCATGAACACTAATGTTTGGTGCGTTTTGCTTTTCAAACTCAGAGCGTGCGCAGAGAAAATTTACTGGATCGAGCAACTATGAAACATTATTGTTAACATATTATACATATCTAACGTTACGTTTGAGCAGGTATCCACACACACTGTTTTTAACAGTAAACCTGGATCTAAACATTATAATATTCACCATAGTAGAGTAAACACTAGGCTACTAGCCTACTATATCATGCTGTGTTTTATTATCAAACATAAGAACAACCTTGTGTCGTACATGAATATAAATTTCGCATTGAAAGGTATGCCTGCCTGTCTATAGATCATATTTCAACATGTTTCTGTCGATTTCATACATTTTAGTCTAGCAACAGCTTAACTGCAATTCAACAATAACACTAACTAATATTATTCATAATACATTTCTTACCTTACATCTTTCTTGTCTTCAAATCGCGATCTTCTTCTTCTTCTGAGGTAAGTTAAATCCAATGTAAAATCACAGCGTGTTTTCCAACCTCGGCGAAAAGCATTGGACTGATGAAGTTTGGTGCGTTGTTTTTGAGGTAATGAGGGCGTTCGCGTTCCTTCACGTGGATATTTGCATATCAATCTCTTTTGCGCGCGTGTGCGTGGTCGAATTAAAAATAATGAGCAAGCGTTTGAGAAACTGGAAATCTTGTTGGTTTTATACAAATTACTTAAACAGAGAATATTTGTTTTTGTTTTGAATCAGATCATTTAAAAGTACACACTTACATGTTTATAAAGATACATGGCTCATAAATGTGAGACGTGTATTTGCTGAGTTGTTTCAGTTTATAGACGTGCTCAAGAAAAAAAAAGTTCACCTAGACGGAGAGACAGAACGCATACCCCATTTATTTTCTTTATTTTACAAAAGCACAATGGTTTGTTTTTATTGTAAGTGGACACATACAAAAATAGACATCTCACAGATTCTTTTTTCATGTTTCTTTTTTCTGTATGACCATAAATTTTAAGTAGTATTTTAAGTCTATGTTGCTGCTATGTGAAAAAAAATCGAGCAAATCACGCCGGCGTGATTGCCGACCCCAGAGGGTTAAGCATGGATCATTTCAGGTCTTCATAAATCAGGAGGTTCTTGACTGGCAGCTGCAATGCTGCGATCTGCACTTCTCAGAGCAGTGGGATGACGCACACCGGCCAGTGGGATTGTGGCCTCTCACATACCTCAGTGGTACTCTGAGGTCTGTGAATGCCTCAGGATCATCCTGAGATCCCATCTTGGTTACAGGCACGTGAGTGGGCAGCCCGGACCTCCTGGTCTATCCGGCTCT
This sequence comes from Tiaroga cobitis, assembly GCA_030578255.1. NCBI lineage: Eukaryota > Metazoa > Chordata > Actinopteri > Cypriniformes > Leuciscidae > Tiaroga > Tiaroga cobitis. The sequence goes on from CM060601.1 coordinate 12,682,024, forward strand.
TCTCAGTAGTACCTGATGGTGTTCTTGGTGGAGTCCGGCGAGCGAATGGATTACCTCCGCAAACGACTGCATGACGGCGGCAGCAATTCTTCTTCCTTCCCAGGATTAGGCACCAGTGTGATAAAGTTCAGAGTTAGAAAGGAAGAAGACAGGGTCGACCTACTGAGACTTGTGAGTTTATTAACTTTGAAGCAACAATATTTAGGTATTCATATTTCTAATAAGATGTCAGACCTCTTCCACCTAAACTATACCCCTCTGCTAAAAAAAATAGAAGATGACTTTAAAAGATGGACTAAACTTCCACTCACTCTCATAGGCCGAATCGCATCTGTTAAAATGAAAACATTACCTCAGATCAATTACCTATTCTCAATGCTCCCCATCACTCCCACCGACAAATGGTTCAAAACACTAGACTCACTAACAACTCAATTTTACTGGAAAAACAAAAAACCCAGAATCTCATTTTCAACATTACAAAACAAGAAATCACAAGGAGGCCTGGAAGCACCAAATTTTCTATACTACTTTCTAGCAAATCAATTACAATATTTATTAAAATGGACTCAAAAGCACAAGTTAAGCAACCCATGGCTAGAATTAGAACAAAATCATTGTACACCCACGTCAATTGCAGACCTTGCCTTTTTACCACCTTCAATAAAAAAACTGAATTATTTTAAGTATATAACAATCTCTTCAACTCTCACAGCCTGGTGGAAAACTAATAAAATTACCAGATCACTTATAACACCTTGCAAATATACTCCAATTTGGCATAATCCAGATTTTAAACTGCACAACACTTATGTGTATTTCCCAGTATGGCAGCGCAGCGGAATCACCCACCTCCACCACCTATTTGAAAATAACCAACTCATATCATTCAATACACTAATACAAAAATACAGGGTTGGGAGAGAAGAGTTTCTACATTATCAACAACTAAAATCCTTAATTAAATCCAAAATTAATATTACCAATAACACATTACAAACCTCAAAATTAAGTGATGAGATAACAAAAATTACAAATACAAAAAACATGATTTCTAAACTCTATAAACTCAGATTCAGTACAAATACCTCCGTAACACTCCCTTTTTTTAAATGGGATAATGATTTAGAGGTCTCTCTCATCCCTGAAGTCTGGACACAAATCTGTAATAATATCTTCTCTATGACCACTAACACAAACTTGCATCTTATACAATGCAAAACCATCCATAGAATACACCTCACTCAATACAAAATGTTTAAAATGGGACTGGCCGATACAGACATCTGTTCTCATTGCACCTTTGGTGCAATAGACAATTATCTCCATGCCACTTGGACCTGTCAACCAGTTCACTCCTTTTGGACAGCAGTAACAAACAAACTTTCCCAGATCCTGGGCTGCAGAATCCCACTATCCCCATCACTATGCCTACTAGGTGATACTACACAAATTACCCTACCAAATACATATAAAAACCCACTACTCGTTTCTCTGGCTGTTGCTAAGAAAGTAATTTTTCAAAACTGGAAATCCAAGAATTCCTGTCACATCACCCACTGGATTAATTTACTTACAGAATATATTTCACCAGAAAAAATAACCGCTTATAAAACAAACAAGATATCAGCTTTTAATGAAACCTGGGATACCTTCTTAACTTTAACTTAACTCTAATTTACCCTAAGACTAGGGCCACGTACATATCCAATAGAACCTTTGCTATAAACTTTGATTTTCTCTTATTATTTATTTAAGACACAAAATACCCTCTAATCATCTGGTTCTCTTTTTTCCTTGTTTTTTTTTTTTTTTGTCTCTCTCTCTCTCTCTTTTCTCTCTTTTACTCTACACAGTCACATTACATAACTATTATCATACAGTTGCACCACTTATTGACTAGCTAAATCCCTTTTATTTATTTTTTTATTTTTTTATTTTTTTCTCTTTTTTAATTATTTTTTTTTATTATTAATTAATTAATTAACTTTTTTTTATTTTTTTAGTGCATATGTATGTGTATACTGTTTCTGAACCCAAGTTGGGCTTGTATATGTGCATGTTGTCTCTGGAAGCAGTATACACCATGTATGTGTATACTGTTTCTTGATCCCTATGCAGTTGTCATTAGTTCTGGGCAAGTGTGGAGCCTGGGGCCTTGAGATAGTACCTTCACTCCGTCTGCCTGTACTCTTTTGCCCTGCATTTCTGGTTTTCTGTCAGGTTAAGCACTACATGTCTTACCTTTCTTAATGCATTACATTTCGAGATACATACTCATTTAATTGGTTGCTTAAAACAAGGAATGAGGAAAAACAAAAACAAAAAAAAAACACATAGGCCTAAGCAGGATAAGCGAGGCATGATCGTGGTGACCTGGGTTTGCATGGAGCTGGCTCCACGCTACACGTCTCGTTTTTTCTTTTCTTTTAATGCAACACACTAGCTGACATACATATACATCCATCACGAGCAAAAAAAGGAAAAAAAAGAAAGGGAAGGAAAAAAACACACAGACACACACACACAAAAAAAAAAAACACAACAACAACAAACAAACAGGGTAAGCATGGCATGTGTGTGACGGCCGGAGATGGGGAGTGTTCTTGGTGGTGAGTGATGGGGGGGTCCTTGGGCCCCAGGCTCTGGTGCACTTCGTCTTATCGCCTATAGCCCATTGTAGTGTGTCTTGGCCAAGGGGAGAAGGAGATCAGAGACATCCTTTTTTTTGATTTTCGTTTTTATTCATTTTTATCATGTCTGTTGTATCTGTAAGATTTTCTTCTGTTAGGTTATTTCCACTTACACACCCAGTAATACATGCACACACACACACACACACGTTTTCATGTTTACATGTTAATGTCTATGTATGAGACCTTTATGTTTTTTGTTGTGTCAGTTACTTGTATGTATTGTATTACATAATAAAAAATAAATAAAAAAATAAAAAAAACTTTGAAGCAACAAAAACATTCACTTTCAGTCCAAAGTAATAATTTTCTCCATTCACAACGGCGTTCAGTCTCAAGGTCCACGCACAAGTTCTCAGGTCTGGTCTCTCTCTCCCGCTGCAGACCTCGCTAAACCATGCCCTGCTCTCCACATTGATGTTATCTTAGATTTTTCCTCGTTTAATTAGACAAAATGGTAAAGGTCTGACATGTACAATCTAAACCACCTCAATACCTGTTCCCGAATACCAGTGTAATTTTACACTTTACCAGTGTAAAGTATGTAATGATCTATAGTGTCGAACGCAGCACTAAGATCAAGTAAAATCTAGTATTGAGATACTTGGTCAGAAGCTAGAAGTAAGTCATTCATTTTAACGAGTGAAGTTTCTGTGCTTTGATGGGGCCTGAATCCTGACTGATAATTTTAGTCGATATCTTCTTTTTTGTTTTTTACAGGAAGGACACAATTGAGCAGACACAACATTTTATGCAACAAAAAACTGAAGAAACAGGTAAGTAGGTGAGTAAATGGGTAAGTATAAAGTCTTTCAAAACAGTATTTACAAAGACAGTAAGGTACATGAAACTCAGGATATTGTTTGTCCACAAAGGCATCCAAAAAAGGGAAATTGGTAATATCTCAGTTAATCCAATTCAAACAAAGTCCACAGTCACTCATTTTACAGACATGTAATAAAAAAAATAATAATAAAAAAACACGCAAGGATCCACAGGTAAGTCCTTTCAAAGCAATCACAGCAAACAGCTCAGTCTATCACAGTTTAGGATCCGAGTGAGAGTGGGGCAGAGTGTGTATGTGACAAGTTTATTGTCAATTATAAAACAGAACAACATATTTAGTGTATTTTTTTTTTATCTTAAATGAATGCTTACTTGTCTTACTTTGTCTCTATCCCTAAAGCCTATCTACCCGAACCAAATTGAACCTTGTGATCACTGAATGTGCCCTCAAAGGTCCAGGAAGGGAGCCACGGTTAGAGTTGCGGTCAGTGTGCCAGCCTGTCTGGTCAATGTGAGGACACCACATCCAGTTTTAATTACAGGTCTAATAAATAACAATTAGGCACTTTATTTCCAATGTTTTAATATTTACAAAAAAATTATTAACCCCCTGCGGTTGGAGGTCCTGTGGGCGAGTCCACCTGGCTTTTTTTTTCTGATCAGTGCAAAAGAGACTCAAAATACTCTTAAGTGTTATACACATAGTCCTAAAGTGCCTCCTAGAGAACCACTGCTATGTTAAAGCAGATAAGTGTTACATTGTTCTATGTGTAGCTAAGTGGGATGAATAACAAAATATGACACTAAGCATAAATTGGTCGTGGGTCCTTTAAGAGATGGTGTTGCTACATTCGCTTTACGGCATTGCCTCGTGTAATGTGTATGCTAGTTTCAGCGAAGAGAGAGCAGTGTTTGCACGCGAGCGAGCCTGGTTTTGGTCAAATACACCAATTTAAGATTTGGTGAGGTAAATATACATTCTTAGCCAGGTTAAAACCAGACCATTCTCATTCTCAGTTGTAACTGAGTTATGGTCTGGCAAAGCGTCAAAGACAAATCATTTCCAGGGGGGCATTAATCGATTCATATCGATCCATCGATTATACAGCCGACGATTCGATGCATTGATGTGTCCGCAAGAGTATTGATTAATGTGTTTATTTTGCCGCCTGTCTCTTCGCCTGTCTATTTTCAGCATCCGCTCCGACTAGAGATGCACCGATTGATCGGCTGGTGACCGGAATCGGCCGGTTTTCACGTGATCGGCCATGAATCGGCGACCGGCCGGTCAGTCTGACATAATCCGATTTTATGCCGGTCAAATGCACTCGGGCGCCGCATGATTAACATCGCGCAACATCAGCATCACAAGTGCACACGGAACGCGCACATGTAGGAAACCTCATGAATTACGGCCATTTCACACCGCAAGGTGCAGCGCGTTTTTTTTTTGTTCGGCGTGCATGTTAATCAATGAGTGCATTCACACCGTGAGCCGGAGCAGCGCGTGAGCGACGAGCAGGAGCGTCGCATCGCGTGACCAACAGTAAAGCGTGGGTTTCGGCGCCGAATCTATTTTTGCTGCGCTCAATTTAAGTGAAAGCACACTTTTGATGGACAAAATAAATATGATTTCATCCAAAAAAGGCCCAAAAATGCAAAGAATTTGCATGTCTGGTGTGTTTTAACAAGAACTGAAGTAGGCTAGGCTATGTCAGAAAGAAAATGAAGACTCAAAAATATTTATTGAAAATTTACCCATTTAAACTTGTTTTTATTATTATTTAATTGTTTCCCTGCACATGCTCCACTTGTCCTGTTTAGCTTGGATGGAAATGTGTCAGATGAGAGAAGAACTGCTTGAGAAATATAACTTGCCATTGATATACAACAAGTGATTGCAAAAGGCCTGTGTGTGTGTGTGTGTGTGTGTGTGTGTGAGAGAGATAAATATCTTTATACTGCAAGGCTATATTTATAGAATTTTTATTTGTTATTTATATATTATTTTATTGCCATTACCTGTTTTCATACAGAAGTTTAGTTTGCTAAATATATCAATTTTTTTTTTATTGGATATTGGATGTGAAAAGGAAATGGTTCTTCCATAACACTGCACTTTAGATGTGTGAGAATTTTCCACACTAGGAGTCATTTATATAGTTCTATTTTTTAGCGATTATCTGTTCAAAAAATGTTCTATGCAAAATGTTCTATTAAAGATAGAAAATAAATATTTGTGTGTGCTGTAAAGTGGTTTGAAAAAATAAAATCGGAATCGGCTAAAATCGGTACCGGCAGGTCAAACTCAAGGAAAAATCGGAATCGGGATCGACCTAGAAAATTGTAATCGGTGCATCTCTAGCTCCGAAAATTGCGTACAACCTACTCTTTAGCTGCGGGTGGCGCTAACCTGTGCGTCTCACAGGTGACGTTCATTAACACATACGTCACCTCGTCCTGCTTGCCACAAATACTGTTTCTGTATTCTCAATAAAAGGCAAATTATTTATTTTTTTGTTGATTTATTTGAAACTTAATAGATATCATGTAAAAATATCTAGTATTGAATCGTATCGCGGGAAATTCTGAAGTATCGAACATAAACGAATCGTTGGCTTAAGAAATTGGTATCATATCGAATCGTCATTAAGGCTCCGATTTACACCCCTAGTGTGGGACACGTGCAAAGACTGGGTATGTGTTGTAATTGAATTTAATTCGCCTTATTGGGACTTCTAAGATGGCGCCGGTGTGCGTGGCTGGCCGTCTACTGCCTGTTCTGTTTGTCTTCATTTTGTTCGTCTCACTCCTGGTCCAGGATGTTACCGCTATTTTGGTTTCTGGTTTTTCTGTCTAACTCTAACTCTAACTCTAACTGCTGATATGTTAGTAGCTTGTTTGTTTTGTGAAAGTTGTTAGATATATGTATTACACTGTATAAATGTTCTGTACATTCGCTCTTTGCATATTTCTACAAATTGTACAGAACATTGGTCAACTACCCATTGTTTTTAATTGTGCTTTATAAATAAATTAATTTACCTTACCTTATTCAAAGCCCAGTGTGTTTCTCAGTTAAATGTGAGCTTGTTTAGATTGAGTGTGCATATTAAAAGCAGTGGGTTCTTAAAACATTTAGGTAACACTTTATTTCGATAGTCCACTTTAGACATTCTACTAATTATAAGTAACTTTGCAACTACATGTCAACTAACTGTCATTAGAGTATTAGTAGACTGTCTGCTTAATATCTGCTAATACTTTATTTTGTTGGTCCCCCAACAGATATTCTACTGACTATAAGTAACTTGGCAACTACAAGTCAACTTATTATACTAACCCGAACCCTAACACCTAACCATAACCTAACAATCTACTGTCAGTCTACTAATACTCTAATGAGAGTTAGTTGACATGTAGTTGAAAAGTTACTTATAGTTAGTAGAATGTCTAAAGTGGACTATCGAAATAAAGTGGAACCAACATGGAATATCTGGTTAACAACTATCGAAACGTATTAAATGCTGTTTGAACGGTATATTGACTTCTTTTTATTTAAAGTGTAACGTAGACTCACTGTATTCCGGACATCACCGTATTCCGGACACTTGACCTTTTCACGCAAATTCTATAAATAAACCTTTCAGATCACGGCATCTATATATATCCGTGTCATCTTTGCCTCCTCCTCTTTCAATTCTGACCAAATATGTTTCCAGAGCCAGTCGTTTCAAAGAAATCGACGTGAGTTTCTAACGTACACCAATGACTGTTCAGAAAATGGCGGGGGGAGGGTTCTCCGGCAGGACAAATTTAATTCAAATTTGTTTTACCAATTGTTTTTCATAACTTATAAGCACACCAAAGAAATCAGAAAGACGGTCACTATTATTATTTCTAAATAGTTGCTCCCTTCGACTGCTGTCGTTCATAGAGACAGCAGCCAGAATAAAACACAAAGAGTATTTTTTTGTATCCTGTGCTGTTTCATTCAACCACTGGTTACATATGCTTTGATACATTATGTTCTAAGGGATAAGGGTGGAGTCAAAGAAAGTGGAGGCTGTCTGATTGTGGCCAGAGCCCAAGATCACTAAGAAACTACAAGGATTCCTGAGTTTTGCCAGATGTTCTTCAGTGTTTCATCTAGGGCTTTTATCCAGACCCTTTGTGGTGGAAGTGGATGCTTCTGAAGCAGGTGTGTGAGTAACACTCCCAAAGACAAGGTTGTCCACAGATACTCTGTTCCCTGTGTTTTCTTTTTACCCAGAAAACTCTTGGAGGAGTGAAGGGAGCTAAATAACTATTCCTCTTTCTCACCGACCAATGCAACTATCAACCATGCAACATCAGAACAGCCACGTAAGCCCTGTTTTCCCCTCAGATCCAGTTTTACTCTCTCTTATCGATCAGGATTAAAAAAAACAAACATTGAAGAGAATGGGGAGGGGTGTGTGGCTTGAGCCCCTGCCCCCTTAATTGTGAAAGCGAAAGTGCCCTATTCGGTCGTGTCGCGGTGCCCTGCGGAATGCAATTCCCCCTCGAATGCGATTTTTACAGAGGGACCTTTTTTTTACTGATATCAAACTCTTGCTTAGATTTCTAAGACTATGGTATTACTTACACTGCTGAGTCCAAATTGTCATCAATATATGCACCTGTGTTTGTGTACTTGCATACAGTAGTTTCGGCTTACAGTTTGTAACAAAACCTCACAAAATCGGTCCTTTGGGTATACAATATTTGGACATAGCAAATAGTCTGATGGGACACTTTAAAGGGTATGCAATTTCAGAAAGTCTAGCAATACCTGCCTCCCTTCAGAGCAATCTCCAAAGCCATGCCTTCTCCAAAATTCATGAATGCGCACAAACAGAGCAGAGTCTGCAAAGCATCACGAGAGACAGCTTAAATTAACTCATGCCTCAAAGCACACACCATTATAATAATAATGAATTTGAACAACAAGCTTTGACTTGTACCACCTTCATGTCGGCATTAATAGTTTTGCCATAGAATTGCATAAATCTGAGTTTGAGGACGTAGTTACGACATGGCGTGAAAGCAGCATAAGCTCATTGTTTTGGTTCAGGAGGAACTGTAAAGTGCGGCTGCTGTTTGTTTGTGACGCTCATTGACTGTCTGTCTACAACTCTGCAAAGCCTCATGGAACCCACTGATGAAGTGTGATGTCTGCCCAAGCAGGTTTGCATGGAGGTATGGACATTCATAGGTTGACAAGCAGGTAGGACATCCTATAATTGCAGCTCCCTCTGTCTAGCAGCAGCATAATGTTTCCATTAATTTTATGCTCTGATCATTTAGCACAAGTAAGTCATACCAAATCCAATGGTTAGACAATTTATTTATTTTTTTGGTCCCGAGACTTCCACAGAAGATATATGTCCAGTTATTTTTAATATTAAGACCTTTTATTATTGATTCCTATCAGGATGAGAAGAGATCGGGGTTCCACCAGTATAACAAAAAGTGTTACTGGCATTCACACAACCCTCGAAATGGAGACTTTTGGAAAAGCTGCAGATCCCATTTTAGTTTATGCTACCGGAACCGATCATAGCCATCTCTACGGTGGCCCAGTAATAGTGCACAACACAACGAAATTTAAAAAGCAAACATAAGTTCACAACACAAACGAAAAAAGCCACAACACAACGGAAATAATTCACAACACAACGGAAATAAGCCACAACACAACGAAATAAAGCCACAACACAATGGAAATGCCCCCGACCACTAGAGGGCTCTCGGAGCTTGGTAAAGTTAGTTCCCTTTTGAAGGGAACTCAACAATACGTCATCGACGTTATGGGGAACGCCTCAGGCGTGACAGGTGTCTGAAATCAAGTATCAACTCACAGCAATCATGTTGACCGGCGACAGCCCGTGCATCATCAGCTCGAATGATGAGCGCGCAACCTGGATGTATAAAAAGGGTGCCTTGAAACCGTGACAACATCTTTTCGTCTTCAGGGACTGTTTGTCTGTTTTTTTGAGTAGTCAACAAAAAGAAAATGAAGCGTGCAGAGAAGGTGAAAAATACTTTCCGCAAGTGTGCCGACCCGTGTCCTAGATATTTGACACCGGAGGATTCACACGATCTGTGCGTTTTCTGCCTGGGAGAAGAGCACGCGCGGGGAGTTCTCGAGGGAGCTTCCTGCGCAAACTGTGAGCGGTTTTCTCTGAAAACGCTTCGTTCTCGTCTGTCCCACTTCTCGAGGGAAGTGGGCGCGGCATCTGAACCCCGCGGTTTTGGTCCCGCTCGGGCTGAGGCTCGGCGGCGCTTGAGCTCGTGGGGCTCTCAGATGGAGCTGGCAGATCAGCTGGAGAGGGGCGTTAACCTCGCGGATGATCTGCCAGCTGACGAGGATGAGTTACAGGTCGATGTAGAAGAGGTTCTTTCTCTTTCTCTCCTAGCAGGGGGAGCAGGGCACGCAGGAGGTGTAACTCCCGCGGGAGGCAGGATCTCAGGGAGGTGATCCAGAGTAAGCGTTCTCAGACTGAACGTTAGACATCACCTTCCTGGATCTTGTCTCCTAACCACCATCGCTCCCAGGCTCCTCCTACATCAGGCCTGGGGCGGGGCCCATGATGATTTCAAGAATTCTCTGTTGGTCCGCTTCAGCTTGGTTGTTAGGAGCACCTTCCCTTGGCTTGTGAAACAGTAGAATTCAGGTTTCTGAGTTCCTGTGTCCTGGTGTGCTTCATTTCGCACGTTGCAGGTTTTATGTTGAGTGAAAATGTTTTTTTCTGCGCAAATAATATTTTTCTCTTCTTTTTCAGAACTCGTCTCCTGTACAGAGCCGGGGACATGTTGGTAAGCAAAGGTAATGTATTGTAAGGTGAGCTGGGCTCCCACATGTTGTGGTCGCCAGGTTACAGGCCTTCCAGGCTATGAGCTTCCATATGTCAGGTCACAGGCCTTATCCAGCCTTCCTGAATATGAGCTCCCACATACTGTGGTTATTAGGTTACAGGCCCCACCCGGCCTTCCTGATATGAGCTCCCACATACTGTGGTCGCCAGGTTACAGGCTTCACCGGCCTTCCTGGTTATGAGCTCCCACATACTGGGTTTCAGGTTACAGGCCTTACTAGGCCTTCCTGAATATGAGCTCCCACACACGGTGGTCGCCAGGTTACAGGCCTCGCCAGGCCTTCCTGGTTATGAGCTCCCACATACTGTGGTCGCCAGGTTACAGGCCTCACCCGGCCTTCCTGATAAGAGCTCCCACATATTGTGGTAGCCAGGTTACAGGCCTCACCGGCCTTCCTGGTTATGAGCTCCCAAATACTGGGTATCAGGTTATAGGCCTTACCAGCCTTCCTGATGAGAGCTCCCACATACTGTGGTCGCCAGGTTACAGGCCTCACCTGGCCTTCCTGATATGAGCTCCCACCTACTGTGCTCACCAGGTTACAGGCCTCACAGGCCTTCCTGATATGAGCTCTCACCTTCTGTGCTCGCCAGGTTTCAGGCCTCACCCGGCCTTCCTGGTTATGAGCTCCCACATGCTGTGGTCGCCAGGTTACAGGCCTCACCTGGCCTTCCTGATATGAGCTCCCACCTACTGTGCTCACCAGGTTACAGGCCTCACAGGCCTTCCTGATATGAGCTCTCACCTTCTGTGTTCGCCAGGTTTCTGGCCTCACCCGGCCTTCCTGGTTATGAGCTCCCACATGCTGTGGTCGCCAGGTTACAGGCCCCACCCGGCCTTCCTGATATGAGCTCCCACATACTGTGGTCGCCAGGTTACAGGCCTCACCGGCCTTCCTGGTTATGAGCTCCCACATACTGGGTTTTCAGGTTACAGGCCTTACTAGGCCTTCCTGAATATGAGCTCCCACACACGGTGGTCGCCAGGTTACAGGCCTCGCCAGGCCTTCCTGTTTATGAGCTCCCAAATACTGGGTATCAGGTTACAGGCCTTACCAGCCTTCCTGATATGAGCTCCCACCTACTCTGGTCGTCAGGTTACAGGCCTCACCGGCCTTCCTGGTTATGAGCTCCCACATTCAGTGGTCACCAGGCTTCGGGCCTCCTCGGCCTTCCTGGTTATGAGTTGTCACATGTCAGGTTTCAGGCCTCACCAGGCCTTCCTGAATGTGAACTCCCACTCACTGTGGTCGTTAGGGTGTGGTTGTGAGCTTTTGACTATCAGGTTACAGGCCTCATCTGGTCTTCCTGATTATGTTAAAACCATACTTATGGTAAGTCACACGACGGAACGTCTTGTGTACTTTCTAAAATCCATTTCCATGGTAAGGGTCATGCGCTGTATGCTTCGGTCCCTTCCTATGTGGCCCAGACCCAGGTCTTTCACCACGGGTCCCACTCTAGATGCGTCCTGTCGTCAAAGTTTGCTACGACAGACGCTTGTTTCTGATCCAGGCCTTCCTGGATTCGGAATTACTAAGTACATGCACTTTTGTTTCATGTACTTTCTAAAATCCATATTTATGGCTTTTCTGAAAGTAGCCCCCACATGGTGTGGTTGTCAGGTTACAGGCCTTGTCAGGCCTTTCTGATATGAGCTCCCTCCTACTGTGGTTGTCAGGTTACAGGCCTCGCCGGCCTTCCTGGTTTTGAGCTCCCACATTCAGTGGTCACCAGGCTTCAGGCCTCCTCGGCCTTCCTGGTTATGAGTTGTCACATGTCAGGTTTCAGGCCTCACCAGGCCTTCCTGAATGTGAACTCCCACTCACTGTGGTCGCTAGGGTGTGGTTGTGAGCTTTCACATGTCAGGTTGCAGGCCTCATCAGGCCTTCCTGAATGTGATCTCCCACACATTTTGACTATCAGGTTATAGGCCTCATCTGGCCTTCCTGGTCATGTCAAAACCATACTTATGGTAAGTCACATGATGGAACATCTTGTGTACTTTCTAAAATCCATTTTTATGGTAAGGGTCATGTGCTGTAGGCTTCAGTCCCTTTCTATGTGGCCCAGACCCAAGTCTTTAACCTCGGGTCCCACTCTAGAGGCGTCCTGTCGTCAAAATATGCTACGACAGACTTTCTGCCTAACTTCTTCATTCTGATCCAGGCCTTTTCTGGACTCAGAATAATTAAGTACATGCACTTTTGTGTCATGTACTTTCTAATGTAGCCCCCACTTGGTGTGGTTGTCAGGTTGCAGACCTTATCAGGCCTTCCTGGTTTTGAGCTCCTATATTCTGGGTATCAGGTTATAGGCCTCACCGGCCTTCCTGATATGAGCTCCCACACACTGTGGTCGCCAGGTTACAGGCCTGACCCGGCCTTCCTGGTTATGAGCTCCCACATACTGGGTTTCAGGTTACAGGCCTTACTAGGCCTTCCTGAATATGAGCTCCCACACACGGTGGTCGCCAGGTTACAGGCCTCGCCAGGCCTCGCCAGGCCTTCCTGGTTATGAGCTCCCATATTCTGGGTATCAGGTTATAGGCCTCACCGGCCTTCCTGATATGAGCTCCCACACACTGTGGTCGCCAGGTTACAGGCCTCACCCGGCCTTCCTGGTTATGAGCTCCCACATACTGTGGTCGCCAGGTTACAGGCCTTACCGGCCTTTCCTGATGTGAGCTCTCAGGTACTGGAGCTCCCCACATAGAGGGTAATCAGGTCTTTGGCCTCAGAAGACCTTCCTGGTTTTTAAACCCTCTCTTACAGTACTTCCTCAGTGTTCAGGAGGAGCACTGGGTAGACCCATGGATTGAGTGACGGAAGACGACTTCCGTCTTTTCTTGAGGTTGAGTTACACTCTCCGGGTAATCCCGTCTCTGTGATCCGGAACTGAATGATTTCTGCCAGCTTTGCAGGCCTTCAGTTTTGGATGCCTTTACCAAGGCAGTTTCCAGAGGCTCTGTCTCAGACAGACAGGCAATGGCCAGTCTGTGCGTCTTAGTATAGATCACCAGGCCAGCCTGGTGGCATGTCATGAGGCATGCTCTCCTGAATAGTGACTGGCTGGGAATCCCTTGAGTCCCCTAGCCACACTCCCTAGAAGGGACCCCTTCTATTAGGAAGTTGTGGTCCTAAGCCTTTGAGCTGGCCCAGATATACCTCCCATGAACTATGTTCTGGCAGTTTCTCGGTTCATTAGCTTGGGCTAGGGAGTGCTGTCACTGACAGCCCAACGTGACCTAGGGTGAGTGGTTTTAGTGTCCTTTGTATTACTGGTTCTGACAGTTGTCACTGCCATTGGGCATGCACTCCCCTCAGTATGGCGGCGTGGGTATTTTGTTCCCCATAACGTCGATGACGTATTGTTGAGTTCCCTTCGAAAGGGAACGTCTCAGGTTACGACTGTAACCTATGTTCCCTGAGAACAGGGAACGAGACAATACGTCTCCCTGCCATACCTCGGGGCCTGCCTGCAACAGTCCCTTCAGACGATAGGATGTTGTCACGGTTTCAAGGCACCCTTTTTATACATCCAGGTTGCGCGCTCATCATTCGAGCTGATGATGCACGGGCTGTCGCCGGTCAACATGATTGGTGTGAGTTGATACTTGATTTCAGACACCTTTCACGCCTGAGGCGTTCCCCATAACGTCGATGACGTATTGTCTCGTTCCCTGTTCTCAGGGAACATAGGTTACAGTCGTAACCTGAGACGTTTTCCTTTCCACTGTTCTATAGATTCGGCAGTCTTAAAAATGTATCAACTCCGCAATTAGTTTTAACAGTATGTTACCAATGTCATATCAACATGAAATATTAATTCAAAATCACCTATGTGCATTATAGCTGTGTTTTTATAGTCGAAAATGCTTTGATGCGCTACCACAGTGGATGATGCCTAAGGGAACGTCTACCAATTCCACCAAGTGGTTAAAATGTATAATTTGTAATAATTAAAATGACTTTTAACATTTAAAAACAGACATGTTAAAAATCCAAAGCTTGATTGTATTGACAAGACTGACTTTTTCTCCAATGCCTCCCCTCATGTATTTACAGTAAACAATTTTTTTTTTTAGGAAAAGGCACAATTATTAAGCGGCATTAATATTCCATGTCGATATACAATGGTTAAATACTGTTAAAACGAATTGTGGTATTGATATCTGTGTAAGACTGCTGACTCTATAGAACAGTGGCAAGGAAAACTTACTTCCCTTTCAAGGGAACTTCGAGCTGCGTCAAACGCTGTGGGAACGCCCCTGCGTTGTGCGTCATGAAGCACGTATGGAATCAGCCCAATGGAGAGACGGAACGTCATAGGCGGGTGACGTCATCGACCAGGAAACTATAAAGCACCCCAAAACCACAAGCGCATCAGCTTCTGTGCCTTCAGTCGCGCTATATGTGAATCTGTCTGATTGTAAACACTGTGTCTGTCTTTAGTATTTGCTAGGCAGGAGTTATCACATTTACACCACACAAACAATTTTGTATGAGAGACTATGGCGAGCGAACGGCATTTAAGAAGTGTGTTCCTCCCTGCTCGCGCTATCTAACGGGCGGGGATACACACGTTCTTTGTGTTGTTTGTTTGGGAGTGCAGCATGCCCAGTCAACTCTCGAGGGGGCTGGCTGCGAGCATTGCGAGCGTCTGCCTTCATGGACGCTCCGCTCCCGCCGGGCGCTCTTTGAGGAGAGTGCTCGGTGCGCGCTCCCCGCGGTTCGAGTCACGCTTCTGCCGAGGCTGAGCGGCGACGCTTATCGTGGGGATCGCAAATGGATCTTTCAGCGGGGTTAGAGACGGGCTCTGCCTTATCTCTGCCTTTACCTGTTAGATCCAGTGTCTCAGCCCGGTTTGGAAGCACGCTCTGTGGTTTCTTCCGCCCGGGCTGAGGCACCAGTACTGCAACTATCTAACGTTAGTTATAAAAACTAGGAGATAAAAAATAGCAGTATTGACGAGGGAGATGTGGAGGACTCGCCACCTAACACTCCCGAAAGCGAAGAGCTCATGGAGGTTCTCACTCGAGCTGTATTAAAACTAAGCATTGAGTGGCCAGTGGCTAGGCAGGAGTCTGTTATTAAATCTAAGTTAGATGAAAGAATTCTCCCTTCCCGTGTGCAACCTCCATGCCGGTGCTTGCCGTTTTTTCATGATCTCCATACTGAGGTGTCGAGATTATGGAAGAAGCAGGCTTCTGATATAATTTTAGCCCCCAATCATTCACATATTCAGATTTAGCGGGGGCTAGGTTTTTGAAAAGAAAAGACGGTGCTTTGCCGCGGGTAGAAGAGACGCTTGCGAGCTATCTCTCTTCCGAGGCTGCATTGTCATTTAAAGCACCGACATTACCTTCCAAGCCATTGTGAAATATTTCGGCTTTGTAAAGTGTATTTGGCGGCAGGTCAGGCTGCGTCGTGTCTGCATACAATGTCTATATTGCAGGCATACCAGGCTGATTTGCTAAAGGACGTGAGCGTGAGTGAGGAGGCAGTACTGACGTGGTTCGAGAACTGCGTCAGGCTGCCGATTTGTGGTAAAATGATTTTTTTTCCAACATGAAACAGAAAAAGAAAGCTTTCTTTTAGATGATCCTCTCTCCCCTGCGGGGTTATTCAAAGACTTAGTTAATAATGTCATTGATAATTTCAGGAAGAAAAGAAGCAGGCAGCCGCTTTTAAAAGCTTTCTTCCATTAAAAGTTCACGTTCACGGGGCTGCTGGGCGTCCACGAGCTCATCGCATAGGCGCAGCAAAGCAGAGTATCGCGTCTCGCGCTCCCCCTGCTGGACAGTGGGACCAGACGCGGCACTCTCAGCCAAAGCTTTTTGAAAAATAAATATAATATTATATATATATATATATATATATATATATATATATATATATATATAAATATAAAAAAAAGCAATAGAACTGTTTAGAAGACAGTTATATTGGCTATGCTGAGGGCGGTCCCCACCGAGGGAGAAAGGTCTTCACCTCTTTTTACGGTGCCCATTCTTCCTCGGTGCCCTCAGGGGCCCGTTCTGCCAACCCCGCCTTCATGCCGGGGCGCAGACGGTCCCGGCGAGCGCTTTCCTGAGGGACGCTCGCCGCCTCTGACACTGAGGGTGGTCCCCATCGAGGGTGAAAGGTGTTCACCTCTTTTTACGGTGCCCATTCTTCCTCGGTGCCCTCAGGGGCCCGTTCTGCCAACCTCGCCTTCATGCCGGGGCGCAGACGGTCCCGGCGAGCGCTTTCCCGAGGGACGCTCGCCGCCTCTGACAC
Source organism: Tiaroga cobitis (assembly GCA_030578255.1). Lineage (NCBI taxonomy): Eukaryota > Metazoa > Chordata > Actinopteri > Cypriniformes > Leuciscidae > Tiaroga > Tiaroga cobitis. Next base: position 12,698,683 of record CM060601.1, read on the forward strand.
TGAGGGTGGTCCCTATCGAGGGAGAAAGGTGTTCACCACTTTTTACGGTGCCCATTCTTCCTCGGTGCCCTCAGGGGCCCATTCTGCCAACCCCGCCTTCATGCCGGGGCGTAGACAGTCCCAGCGAGTGCTTTCCCGAGGGACGCTCGCTCCCTCTGAGGAGGGTCTCAGAGCGGTCAAACCAGTTGTTCCCTGCCGGTGCGCCGTTACAGGGCGCTGTGTTTGCTGCTCAAATTACACCAGAGACCAGTCTCGAGAGACTGGTACCCTTAGTAGAATTTGTTTGGCAGAGTGGAAAAGCCTTCCAAGAATATCTCAGTGGGTCCTGCAGACAGTAGTAAGAGGTTATGTGATCCAATTTAGGTGTCGTCCACCGAAACTCAGAGGGGTTCTGCCCATAGTGTGGGCCCCGAGCAGGCTCTGGTAATGGAACAAGAGGTGAAAATGCTCCTTCAAAAGGGGGCTATAGAACGGGTTCCTCCTCCCAGTTTGGAGCTAGGTTATTACAGCCGATATTTCATCGTTCCAAAGTAGGATGGGGGGTTGCGTCGAATTTTAGATTTGCGCCTATAAAATCGCTCGGTAGGGAAGCTCAATTCAAGATGCTCACTATCAAGCAGGTCGTGTCACAAATCAGGTCCGAGGGCTGGTTTGTCACGATAGATCTAAAGGACGCTTACTTCCACATTTCCATACTTCCACGACACAGGAAGTTCCTGAGGTTTGCCTTCGGGGGCGAGGCATTCCAATATAGGGTTCTTCCGTTCGGTCTAGCTATCTCCCCGTACTTTACGGAGCAGATGGCGGTTCGACATCGAGATGTCGTCCTCGCGCATATCAGGAAGTTGGGGTTGAGGCTGAACGCGAAGAAAAGTGTTTATCTCCTTCCCTGGAGACCACTTTTCTGGGTGTTGTTTGGGATTAGGTCACCCGCATCGCTTCGATTCTTCAGCCTTTAAACAGTAAAGCTAGGCCAGCTACTCACTGTAAAGCAGTTTCAGAAACTGTTGGGTTTGATAGCAGCAGTGTCCAACGTTATACCTTGGCCTGTTGTGCATGAGACCGCTTCGGTGGTGGCTCAGGACCAAGGGATTCTCCCCGAGGGGAAATCCACTCCGCACGATCAAAGTCACGCGGCGCTACCTTCGTGCTCTGGTCTTGTGGAAAGAAACTTGGTTCCCATCCAAAGATCCTGTTCTGGGGGCTCTTTGTCGTCGCGTAAAGCTAACGACGGATGCTTCCCTCACAGGGTGGGGGGCGGTCATGAGTGGTCGTCCAGCCCAAGGTCTGTGGCAGGACCATCATCTATCATGGCATATAAATTGTCTAGAGATGTTGGCAGTGTTTCAGGCTCTGAAACACTTCCTAGCAGACCTGAGAGGTCATCATGTGCTAGTTCAGTCAGACAACACGTCGGTGGTCTCTTATATAAATCGTCAGGGGGGCCTGCGGTCTCGCCGGCTTTACAAGTTGGTCCGTCAGGTCCTCCTGTGGTCCCTAGGGAAGTTACTATCACTGAGAGCAATGTATCTTCCTGGGTATTTGAATGTGGTAGCGGACTCTCTGTCGAGGCAGAGGCCGAGGCTGGGGGAATGGAGACTCCACCCCCGAGGTGGTGGAGCTCCTTTGGAGATATCGCTCTGTCGTCTGTGGTTCTCCATCAGTCATCCAGCCCCTCTGGGGTTGGACGCTATGGTGCAGCCGTGGCCGAGGTCACGTCTGTACGCTTTTCCCCCGATTGCTCTGCTACCAGGAGTTCTGGAGAGGGTTCGCCGGGACGGGGTCAGCCTACTATTAGTAGCCCCGTTCTGGCCGGCCCGAGTATGGTTTCCGGACCTGGTTTCTCTCCTGGACGGCTCTCCTTTGGAGCTCCCGGTCAGGAGGGATCTACTCTTTCAGGCGGGCGGCATGATATTTCACCCCGCCCAGAGTTATGGAAACTGTGGGCTTGGCCTCTGAGGGGGCCCAGCTCTTAGATTCCGGTCTCTCAACCTAGGTTGTTGAGACCATCCTTCACTCCAGAGCTCCATCCACGAGGAAGCTATATGCCTTTGAAGTGAAAACTTTTCACTTCTTGGTATGGTGAACACCTGTAGGACCCAGTTAACTGCCCAGTGGGTGCAGTGCTGGAATTCCTGCAGGAGCGTTTCTCCACAGGGTTATCCCCCTCCACACTAAAGGTGTGTGTGGCGGCACTGGCTGCTTACCACGTCCCTTTCAGTGGAGTTTCTCTTGGGAGACACCCGCTTATAACTCGTTTCCTTCGTGGCACTTTGAGGCTGAGGCCAGCAGTTCGTGCCTGGAATTTTCGCCTGGTATGGTTAAGGCTTTTCTATACCCTAGGCCAGGTTATGTTCCTAAGGTCCCTACTAATGTTGTTAGACCTACAGTTCTGCAGGCTTTCTGTTCTCCTCCATTTCAGTCGTCAGACCAGGAGAAACTTAATTTGCTCTGCCCAGTGAGGGCGTTAGACGCTTATGTCCACAGAGCTGCCCTGTGGAGGAACTCAGAACATTTATTTGTATGTTTCGGGCCACCCAGGAAAGGGTGTCCTGCATCTAAATAGAGAATGAGCAAGTGGGTGGTTGAGGCTATCTCACTTGCTTATGAGTCGGCTGGTCAGCCTTCACCTTAGGCTGTACAAGCCCGCTCTACTAGGAGTATGGCTGCATCCAAAGCTTTATTGTCAGGAGTTTCCCTGAATGAGGTTTGTGATGCGACTGGATGGTCTTCACCGTGCAGGTGCTCTCGTCCGCTGTGCGCTAGATCTCACATGACGGTCACTTGCTCCTATGGCGACGTGGGTATTCGCGTTCCCACAGTGTTTGACGCAGCTCGAAGTTCCCTTGAAAGGGAACGTCTCGGTTACGTATGTAACCCTAGTTCCCTGACAGGGAACGAGACGCTGCGTCGTTCTGCCATACTCCCGGCATTCCCGTTAAGGGCTCCTTCAGGCCTATCAGAACCTGATGCGCTTGTGGTTTTGGGGTGCTTTATAGTTTCCTGGTCGATGACGTCACCCGCCGATGACGTTCCGTCTCTCCATTGGGCTGATTCCATACGTGCTTCATGACGCACAACGCAGGGGCGTTCCCACAGCGTTTGACGCAGCGTCTCGTTCCCTATCAGGGACGTTTACCATGCTCCGAGAGCCCTCTAGTGGTCGGGAGCATTTCTGTTGAGTTGTGGCTTTATATCGCTGTGTTGTGGCTTTTTTCCGTTAGGGTTGTTTCCCTTTTTAGCAGCCATTGTGCAGTTAAATTCTGCATTTTATAATACCGCAGCTGCCTAGATACGCAAGAGGCAAGTTATTATTAGAGAAATCGTCAACTGTTTACGCTTGTATGCGCATGCCTAGTGTGCATGGTCATGTGATATGTGTCTTGGTCATGTAGTATGGACAAGGATCGTGCTCATTTTAAAACGCTGTGTTAAAACGAAAACGCTCTAGTGTAAACAGACCCTTAGTTTGAAAAATCCCACTTCTCTCTTAGAATGATTTATTTGTTTTTAGTAATTTGATATAATAAATATGTACAGTGTAGCATAATTAACAATGACAAAGCAAAAGCAATTATGATTATGTCATGTTTTAAAATATATGGGTGACATAAAATAGACAATTTTTAGGGTCTTGCAAATGGACAAGTGAGCAATGCAGACCATATGTGTTTATTTTTGGTTGTGTTGAGTGGGATAAGGTCCAGTAGAGGAGGCTCTAACCCTTTAAAAAATAGAAAATAGCTCTTAATGGATTCAAGGAACTCTGGTGTACTGTAGAAAATAGTTGGAATTCTTGGTTCACAAGCTTGTGCTGATCCCAGAAGATGGTATTCCTTTTTTTTCCCTCATACACAAACTGTAACATCATTCTCAGCGCTGTTATGTTGTTTTTATTCCATAACATGCACATTTTATTTTATATAAACACTCTTCCGACGCCAAGCTTTCTTTTTCTCTTTTCCTTTCTCCTTCTCTTTTTTTTTCTTCACTTTTAAATGATTCATATGCGTTTTCTCCCTGTGTGGGTCAACTTGAAGTTAGCTCAGAGGATGTTCAGCATGTATTTAAACATTAAAAAGACAGGCTTCATCTTTTGAAAGCCCCAAAAAGTGCCTCTGACTGGGCGCCTTGCTAACACATACAGAATTCATTATGAAAGATGACACCTGATTGGACAAATCATTGTCTCCATTGAGTCCACATCGTTCACATGTCCCTACGCTTCAAAGATCAAAGCTGCATTTTTTTCTGCCTTACACCGACATCACTCTTTTATTTATATAAAACCTATAATGTAAAATACAGCCCTCTTTGATCTGTATATTGTCATGTCTCGTTTGCTCTGTGTTTGTGTTTATTTAAGTTGGACTTTGAGTTGGTTTTCACTTTGTAGATCAGTTTCATTTGTCAGTGTGTAAGTAACACCTGTCCTGTTTTACCCCTATAGTTTGTGTATATCTAGCCCTCAGTTTGTGCTTGAGTTTGTCCATTATTGTCATTGGTAATGTGTTTTTTTTGTTCATGTTTCCTAAGATTGCTGAGTAGTCTCTGAGTTTTTGTTATTTTTGGTTAAGTTACAAATAAAAGCTGCTGCAAAACTTTCATTCTGCAACCAATGCTGTGACATATACACTCACCTAAAGGATTATTAGGAATACCTGTGTTTGACCCCCTTTCGCCTTCATAACTGCCTTAATTCTACGTGGCATTGATTCAACAAGGTGCTGAAAGCATTCTTTAGAAATGTTGGCCCATATTGATAGGATAGCATCTTGCAGTTGATGGAGATTTGTGGGATGCACATCCAGGGCACGAAGCTCCCGTTCCACCACATCCCAAAGATGCTCTATTGGGTTGAGATCTGGTGACTGTGGGGGTTATTTTAGTACAGTGAACTCATTGTCATGTTCAAGAAACCAATTTGAAATTATTCGAGCTTTGTGACATGGTGCATTATCCTGCTGGAAGTAGCCATCAGAGGATGGGTACATGGTGGCCATAAAGGGATGGACATGGTCAGAAGCAATGCTCAGGTAGGCCGTGGCATTTAAACGATGCCCAATTGGCACTAAGGAGCCTAAAGTGTGCCAAGAAAACATCCCCCACACCATTACACCACCACCACCAGCCTGCACAGTGGTAACAAGGCATGATGGATCCATGTTCTCATTCTGTTTATGCCAAATTCTGACTCTACCATCTGAATGTCTCAACAGAAATCGAGACTCATCAGACCAGGCAACATTTTTCCAGTCTTCAACTGTCCAATTTTGGTGAGCTCTTGCAAATTGTAGCCTCTTTTTCCTATTTGTAGTGGAGATGAGTGGAACCCGGTGTGGTCTTCTGCTGTTGTAGCCCATCCGCCTCAAGGTTGTGCGTGTTGTGGCTTCACAAATGCTTTACTGCATACCTCGGTTGTAACGAGTGGTTATTTCAGTCAAAGTTGCTCTTCTATCAGCTTGAATCAGTCGGCCAATTCTCCTCTGATCTCTAGCATCAACAAGGCATTTTCGCCCACAGGACTACCGCATACTGGATGTTTTTCCCTTTACACACCATTCTTTGTAAACCCTAGAAATGGTTGTGCGTGATAATCCCAGTAACTGAGCAGATTGTTAAATACTCAGACCGGCCCGTCTGGCACCAACAACCATGTCACGCTCTTTCCCATTCTGACATTCAGTTTGGAGTTTAGGATATTGTCTTGACCAGGACCACACCCCTAAATGCATTGAAGCAACTGCCATGTGATTGGTTGATTAGATAATTGCATTAATGAGAAATTGAACAGGTGTTCCTAATAATCCTTTAGGTGAGTGTATAGTGTATGTCAAGTCAAGTCAAGTCACCTTTATTTATATAGCGCTTTTTACAATACAGATTGTATCAAAGCAGCTTCACAGTGATAACATGAAAATAATACAACAAAGTTTGTTTCTAAAAGAAAGTTGCTTCAACATCCACCTTAAGTAAGGCAGATCAATAATATTATTGGATATTAAATGTCCCCAACTAAGCAAGCCAAACGCCAAGGCAACAGTGGCAAGGAACCAAAACTCCATCAGGTGACAGAATGGAGAAAAAAAACCTTGGGAGAAACCAGACTCAGTCGGAGGGCCAGTTCTCCTCTGGCCAACGAAGGAACAGTGCATGATTCAGGCAGCATTACAAGTCATTACAAGTATGCTTGTAATACTTATGAAACTGTCACTTTTCACTTATAAAAGATACATATTGTTGAATTGTCATGTTTCACAGTATCACATGGATATCTAAATTATTAAAATGTCAATACAATAGATAGATAGATAGATAGATAGATAGATAGATAGATAGATAGATAGACTAAGGCAATTTAATCAAAAAGACAAAAGTATTGTAACTATTCACACCCACTTGTCAACAGTTAGTTAAAAATAATTGGACAAAAGGGTCAGAAAACTAGTTAGTTCTGTGAAAAGTTATCTATTAATTTGTTTAAATATGAAGAAAGACATTCCATCCCTAACCATACAAATATAAAGTTACACTTTCATAGTGCTACCACAAAGTTTATGGCAAGAAAAATAATCGAATCGAGGGCAGCATATGTAGTGCTATGCAATCTTTAATTAATATACAGTGTTCCCCTCATTAACTTCCCAGTGTGGATTAATTTAATGAGTTGCATAAAATGCAGATGTGATTTAATATGCTGCAGCTCCTTTAAATAGAGAGACAACAAAATTAAACATATTTGTAAATCATGTTAAAAGCATTTTTTTTTTCAAAAGTTCTATCCATTTCTTTGTTTTGATTGAGGGAAAAATTCCGAGGGAGTGTACGCCTATATTTATCAGAACAGACTGTTTCTTTCTAATGGGTTTTGCCCTGACCTAATGGTTTTCTGTTCCTGATGCAAGATGAGATGATTCAACAAACACTGGTGAAATAACAGTTGAGGAAAGTCGGCAAATTATATTTTGAAAAACAATGCTGTAATTAACAGGGATGTCTCCCATACTCCCAAAAGCAGGTGTTAATGCGAGTTGTGTCTAAATACTAAATGGATGTGACTTTTATGGATTCTCCCAGTTTGAATGTCATCAATATTCTCTCTTGCCTGAGGGATACATCTGTAGGCTACTAAATGTCCTTGATGAAGATCCAGTAAGTCAACAACTTTTTCCTAAAACATTCAATTTTGACATCATAATTTCAAAAGGCAATATCTTAAAAGTGATAAAAGATAGAGACTTTCTGTAAATTAGAGAAATATTAAGGATGACCCAACGTGTATGTAGGGATTACATTTTCCCATCTAATTTGCATATTATGACGTCATATGGTGGCGGCAATCTTGGATTATAGAATTTTCATGAAAAGTCATGTTTAAATAATAAAATGCAGCACTTCTTTCCCCCCAAAATGCCCATCACCTTCTGTAGGCTATATTGCACAATACTGAATGCTCAGGTATATAGTAATAGTAAACAAACTGTGTAAATCATTACTAATAAATGGTAGAAACAAACCGAATGCATGTAGTGGTTGGCCTTTTGCTGTAGAGATTTTCCATTTTACTATATACAGTAGGCACTCTGATTCCATGTATGGGGCACATATATGTTATTCATATGACACACAAACACAAGTAGACAAGACCTGTTTAGTTCAAACGCTCACTCACTACGGCAAGGCACAGATCACGAGTGAGATGATACAAGCTGTGCGGCCAGATCTCCGCCTAGAGGGTTAAATAAGTATATGTTTATGAATGGATGCACTGGTGGGTGAGGAGGGAGACATTGTACTGAATGAGACAGGTTGCCAGTGGAGTGATTTGATGATGGGGGTGGTTTGTTCATATTTGTGCACCCTCATCAGGATCCTAGCAGCGCTGTTCTGGATGTACTGCAGCTTTTGGAGGCTTTTCCTGGGATCCGGATGAGTCCACCCTGGAGGAGACAAAAGCATGGCAATCTTTTCCACACCTACAAGAGAGAGTTTGGAAGAAGGAGGTCTTGCACAGATATTTGATGTGAGCCTCAAAGGTCAGATAAGGGTCCATTCTTACACCCAGGTTGTTGGCTGATGTTGAAAGTGGAATATCCTGGCCAAAGAAGGTAATGCTGATGAACGTCCCGACCTGGTATGGGGTGCCGACTAGGATGGCTTCATCATCAATTTTAGAGCTGTTTAGCTACAGGAAGTTTTGCTTCATCAACGCCTTTATCTCCCCGATGATGGCAGGGCAGCAGAGGGTGTTGAGTTGGTCCTGAGGTAGAGTTGAGTGTTGGGCTGGGGGCGAGTAGAGGATAAACAGGGTGGGGCCAAGCACTGAGCCTTGAAGGACACCACAGGTGACTTTGTATGTCAAGGATTTAGCCTCTCCCAAGGCGAAATGCTCAGTTCTCCTGGTGAGGTAGGATGAAAACCAGTTTTAGACAGGGTCAGAGAGACCGATGGTGTAGTCTAGACGATGAAGGAGGAAGTTTGGGTCCACACTGTCGAACGCTGCAGTGAAGTCAAGGAGGATGAGAAGACATTAGGAGCCAGCGCCTGCCATCATTCGCAGTTCATTTGTGACCCTGACCAGAGCTGTTTCCGTGCTGTGGCCAGGGTGGAAACCAGACTGGAATTTCCAAAACAGGTTGTTTTGTTTTAAATGAACCTGAAGCTGTGCAGCAACTACTTTTTCCAGCACCTTGTAAAGTAAAGTAAGATTGGAGATGTGCCTGTAGATGGCAAGGATGGGTGGGTCTAAGGTGGGTTTTATGAGAAGTGGTCTGATGACAGAAGTTTTCACTGTAGATGGAACATTGCCAGCCTGGAGGGAGTGGTTGTTGATCTTTGTGATCAGGGGACTTATGATATGGAAGTTAGATTTGACCAAGGCTGTGGGAAAGGGGTCCAGAGCGCAGGTGGACGGTTTTGTCTTTCTGATGATGTCCTCAACCTCTCACTACTAGATGTCAGAGAAAGAGAGGTTGGGAAGTCCCAGGCTGTGGGTCGACAGCTGGGACAGGCAGGGTGGAGGGGCTGGATATGAGGGAGCAGATGGTGTCAACTTTTTTCCTGAAAAAAGTGCTAAAGTTGTTGCACCTCTCCTCTGTGGCCTCTGAATGAGGGTGAGTTTGTGGTTTGAGGATCTGATTTATAGTAAAGAAAAGTTGCTTGTAGTTGCCAGGGCTATTGTTGATGATATTGGAGAAGAACTGTTGACCGTTCATCTCTCAAGGATCTTGCATAGGCCTTCTGATGCTCTCTGTTGGCTTGCCTGTGAACAGTGAGTCCTAAGACCTTGAGGTGCCGCTCAAGGACATGCCCAGCTGTCTTCATATTCCGCAGTTCGCAAGTGTACCAGGGGGTTTTGACAGGGGCGTGGAGATCTAGGAGATTGCTCAGAGATCGGTTGTAGAAGTCATCCGACTCAGTGACTGAGGAGAAATCAACAGAGGAGAGATGTTGGAGGTCTATGGTCAAGGTGGCTATGTTTATCTTTTTCAGGTCCCTGAAGCAGATTTGACACTTTTCTTTGGTGTGAGAAAAGAGTGGCAGCTCCATTGAGATGGCCTTGTGGTCAGACACACACAGATCATAGACCAGAAGGTTACAGATCATAGACCAGAAGGTTGCCTAGGAGTTTGAGATGACCAGGTCCAGTGTGTGCCCCCTGGGGTGTGAGGGGACATCAACACATCGTTGGAGGTTGAGACAGTCTAGTGGTTGCAGACACTCAGCTGGAATGTGGCAGGAGGGGGTGTCTACATGAATATTAAAATCTACAAGTATTATAATGTTGGCAAAGTACCCCACTTCTTACAGCAGAGTGTTGTAAGAAGGTCATGCATCTCTGACTTGAAAACTGAGTTTGGTTTGGGGCACCGGTAAATGAGGAGTATTGTCATGGGTAAGGGGGGTTTACATTTAAATGGAAGGCAGTCAAATGAGGACAGTGCAGACAGAGGGAGTTGGGTCAGCTCCAATTTCTGTTGATGTATTACAGCTAGGCCACCACTACGACCAGTGCTGCAGGCTTTCTCCAGGTAGCTGTAACCAGGGAGACAGACAGCGAGAAGATGGTCCATAACATGGCAGAGCTGTGCATGAGTCATAGTGGACTAACTGGAAGCACCTGACAGCTAGCTAGCAACTGCAGAGGTAGTGGTCCTTGGCTCAAGGCCAAACCGCACCAGGACAGCTGAGTGGCTGCCCCAGGAGTACACTTCGCAGTCGCAGCACTGAATGACGGAAAAGTCCAGGTTAAGTCCAGGTGTTCATTTTTTCCCCAATATATTTACAGCAAACCCAATGACATGCAACAGCATTTAATTCAACAGAATTTTACACATACAATACAGGTCACATATACTGTATCACATTTATTACATACACAGACACATTTTTTATACATTTTACACACACACACACACGCACACACACACACACCATTATACATGCTTTGCCTATGTTCTGTGAGTCAATCGTGAAAACAACACACAAGGTTAAAGGGAGAATACTGGGGGGAAAGCAGAATTTTGGCAAATCACAACAGCACAGAAATTAAGATTTCAGACCGTCTGCTTGAAGTGACCGATGGTTTTTGAAGCCACAACGTCAGAAGCTAGTGTGTCATATCTTAAGTGAAAGTCACATGAGAAGAGTTTGTTTTTGAGCCAAAAAATGCCTATGTCACTGTCAACAAATATGGTACTAATTGGTGTCCTATAACTTTAAGTATTTGTGTCATATTTTTGCTGTAAAAACTATTAGATTTTTATTTTTGTTGTTGTTGTTGTTTTTTGCCGGGCAGCACAGGGCTTCCAGAAGTAAACCGACCCTGTCCGGACCCTCTCTAGAACTCCCGGGAGTAGAGCAATCGGTGGAAATGCGTACAGGCACCGCTTCAGCCAAGCCTGCACCATAGGAGGAAAAACCAAAGCGGCCAGTGAGTGTTCTCGTAAAAGGCGAACAGATCTACTTTCACTTGGCACTACTTGGCATAGGACTACGAACTTCCTCCATATTAACTCCACTGTCTCGGGGTGGAGTCTCCATTCCCCGGGCCTCAGCCCCTGCCTCGACAGGATGTCTGCACCCAGATTTTGGTCCCTGGGAATATACATTGCTCTGAGTGAGAGCAACTTGCCCTGGAACCACAGGAGAACCTGATGCACCAGTCTGCACAGAGGGTGCGGCCTCAGGCCCTCCTTCCGATTTATGTAAGAGACAAATTGTCTGTTCGTACTAGAACATGATGGCCCCTGAGGTTCCCGGAGGAAGCGCCTCAGGGCTAGAAGCACAGCCATCATCTCCAGGCAATTGATGTGCCACGAAAGATAATGACCTCTCCACAGACCTCTGGTAAAGCGGCCCTCCATGACTGCTCCCCAGCACTTGAGGGATGCGACATTAGTCACTGTTTTCCGCTGACAGGAGCGAAGTGCTGTCGCTCCACCACTGGGTGGACTGCCCTCAGAGGCCTGCGCAGAGTATCAGGACTTCTTTCCCAAAGCCGTATTCGCCTGAATGACAGTCATCAGATCTGTCTTCGGATTATAGGACTTCGGGTGAGGGTGTTGCTATGACTCCCATGCTTTTTTGGGGGGAGGTGGCAGAGAGGTAATATTTTCCTTCTGCTGCTGCAGGTGTGAGGAGCTGGCGGCTGATGTAGCGAGTACATCAAGATTTAAGGGAAGTGTTCCCAGTTCCGGCTGACCTAATCTATGCAGCCTAACATTGAATTATAGAAGTCTATAATGTATTATGTGTATGCTAGGTCAAATAGATGTGTTCCCTATCAGGGAACTCGAGCTGCGTGACAACGCATTGGGAACGCCCCTGCGTGAGTCGTCATGAAGCATGTATGAAATCAGTCCAATGGCGAGACGGAACGTCATAGGCGGGTGACGTCATCGACCAGGAAACTATATAAGCACCCCAAAACACAAGCGCGTCAGCTTCTGAGTCTTCAGCAAGCGCTCTATGTGTGAAATATATCAGTCTGTGTCTCTAAGTGTTTTTGTCTGTCCTTAGAAATTGCTAGGCAGGAGTTTTTCACATATATAAAAAACTATAAGAGACGATATATATAATATGGCGAACAAACAGCAGTTCAGAAAGTGTGTTCATCCCTGCCCACGTTATATCACGGGTGGAGATACTCACGATCTGTGTGTTGTTTGTATGGGAGTGCAGCATGCCCAGTCAGCTCTCGAGGGAGCTGATTGCGAGCATTGCGAGCGTATGTCATTAAAAACGCTCCGCTCCCGCCGAGCCCTCTTCGAGGAGAGTGGTTCGGTGCGCGCTCCCCGCGGTTCGGGTCCCGCTGCTGCCGAGGCACAGCGGAGGCTTCAATCGTGGGGATCGCAAATGGATTTATCAGCGGGGATTGAGACGGGCGCTGCCTTATCTCAGCTCTTACCTGATAGATCCAGTGCCTCAGACCCCGGTGAGGAAGCACGCGCTGCGGTTTCTTCCCCCCGGGCTGAGGCACCAACACTTCAACTATCCAGTTCTGAGGAATTGGATGTTGAAAGTGTTAATACAGTCTTGCAAGCATATCAAGCAGATTTATTAAAAGACATTAGTGAGGGGGAAGAAATAAGTGCTGATATTATAAGAGAATTGCGTCAAGTAGCCGATCTCTCTCTCCGTGCCACCAAGGAGACGGCCAGATCAGTCGGCCGTTCTATGGCAGCCCTGGTGGCCACGGAGAGGCACTTATGGTTAAATTTAACAGACATGAAAGAGAGAGAAAAATCTTTTCTCCTGGATGCGCCGTTGTCAACTGCTGGCCTCTTCGGTGACTCAGTGAATTCGGTCATCGAGAGGTTTCAGGAAGAAAAAAAGCAGGCAGCGGCGCTCCAGAAGTTCCTCCCCCTCCGTGTGCATGTCCCCGGGGCTGCTGGGCGGGAGCAGCCCCGGCTGTCGAGTAGCTCCTCACACAGGGCGCAACAGAAGAAGAGTGTCGCGTCTCGCGCTCCTCCCCAGCAAAACTGGGCCGAGTCGCGGCGCTCTCAGACGAGGTCTTCCAGGGGCAAAGCCGATCTGAGGACGGTTATTGTCGCCAAGAACGCTTCATCGAAGAAGCCCTGACGCCAAAGGGTGTCAGGGTGCTGAGGGTGGTCCCCACCGAGAGAGAAAGGTGTTCCCCGCTGTACACGGCGCCCGTTCTGTCTCGGTGCCCTCAGGGGCCCGTTCTGCCAACCCCGCCTGCGTGCCGGGGCGTAGACGGTCCCAGCGAGCGCTTTCCCGAGGGACGCTCGCCCGCTCTGAGGAGCGGTTTAGAGCGGTCAGACCAGTTGTTCCCTGCCGTTACAGGGCACTGTGTCTGCCACTCAAAATACTCCAGAGGCCAGTCTCGAGAGACTGGTACCCTTAGTAGATTTTCTGGCAGAGTGGAAAAGCCTTCCAAGAATATCTCATTGGGTCCTGCAGACGGTAGAAAAAGGATATGCTATCCAGTTCAGGTGTCGTCCACCAAAATTTAGAGGGGTTCTGCACACAGTGGTGGGCCCCGAGCAGGCTCTGGTAATGGAACAAGAGGTGAAAACGCTCCTCCAAAAGGAGGCTATAGAACGGGTTCCTCCTCCCAGTTTGGAGTCAGGTTATTACAGCCGATATTTCATCGTTCCAAAGAAGGATGGGGGGTTGCGCCCGACTTTAGATCTGCAGCTATTAAATCGCTCAGTAACGAAGCTCAAATTAAAAATGCTTACTATCAAGCAGATCGTGCCACAGATCAGGTCCGAGGACTGGTTTGTCACGATAGATCTAAAAGACACATACTTCCACATTTCCATCCTTCCACAACACAGGAAGTTCCTGAGGTTCGCTTTCGGGGGCGAAGCGTACCAGTATCGGGTTCTTCCGTTCGGCCTAGCACTCTCCCCGAACTTTTACGAAATGCATGGATACAGCTCTGGCACTGCTGCGGCTCCAGGGCGTCCGCATTTAAACTATATCGACGATTGGTTGATTCTGGCTCAATCGGAGCATCAGGCGATTCGGCATCGAGATGTCGTTCTCGCCCATATCAAAAAGTGGGGGTTGAGGCTCAACGCCAAAAAGAGTGTGCTTTCTCCAGTACAGAGGACCACTTTTCTGGGCGTGGTTTGGGATTCGACGACGATGCAGGCACGTCTGTCTCCTGCTCGTATAGCTTCGATTCTCTCAGCCATCAAACAGGCAAAGCTAGGCCAGTCACTCACTGTGAAAGGATATCTGAGGATTCTGGGTCTCAGGGCAGCAGCGTCCAACGTTATACCTTGCGGCCTGCTGTACGTGAGACCACTGCAGTGGTGGCTCAGGACCAAGGGGTTCTCCCCGAGGGGAAACCCGCTCCGCAAGATCAGGGTCACGTGACGGTGTCTCCGTGCTCTGGCTATGTGGAAAGAACCTTGGTTCCTGTCCCTAGGTCCTGTGTTGGGGGCTCCGTCTCATCGTATAACACTAACGACGGGCACCTCTCTCACAGGCTGGGGGGCGATCATGAGTGGTCGCTCGGCCCAGGGTCTATGGCAGGACCATCATCTTCATTGGCATATAAATTGTCTAGAAATGATGGCAGTGTTTCAGGATCTGAAACACTTCCTCCCAGACCTGAGAGGTCACCATGTTCTTGTCCGGTGAGACAACACATCGGTGGGCTCTTATATAAACCATCAGGAGGGTCTGCGTTCGCGCCCGTTATACAAGCCGGCTCGCCAGATCCTTCTATGGTCCCAGGGGAAGCTTCTTTCATTAAGGGCAATTTATATCCCTGGATATTTGAATCAGGGGGTAGACATCCTGCCGAGGCAGGGGCTGAGGCCCGGGGAGTGGAGACTCCACCCCGAGGTGGTGGAGCTCCTATGGAAACATTTCGGTCGTGCCGAGGCAGACCTATTTGCATCCAGGGAAACATCACACTGCCATCTGTGGTTTTCCCTAAGTCCTCCAGCCCCTCTGGGGTTGGACGCAATGGTACAGGAGTGGCCGAGGTCACGCCTGTACGCATTTCCCCCGATTGCTCTGCTCCCAGGAGTTCTGGAGAGGGTTCGCCGGGACGGGGTCAGTCTACTGTTGGTAGCCCCGTACTGGCCGGCCCGAGTTTGGTTTTCGGACCTAATTTCTCTCCTCGACGGCTCTCCTCTGGAGATTCCGTTGAGGAGGGACCTTCTCTCTCAGGCGAGCGGGTTGATACTTCACCCCCGCCCAGATCTATGGAGGTTGTGGGCTTGGCCTCTGAGGGGGCCCAGCTCATAGATTCTGGTCTCTCAACTGAGGTCGTGGAGACCATCCTCCACTCCAGAGCTCCGGCCACTAGGAAATTATATGCCTCGAGGTGGAAAATGTTCACCTCTTGGTGTGGAAGACACCAGTTGGACCCAGTCAACTGCCCGGTCAGTGCAGTACTGGAGTTCCTTCAGGAGCGTTTCTCCACAGGGTTATCCCACTCCACACTGAGGGTGCATGTGGCGGCCTTATCTGCTTACCACTTCCCTTCGAGTGGAGCTTCTCTCGGGAAACACCCACTTGTAACCCGTTTCCTTCGTGGCATTCTGAGGCTGAAGCCAGCAGTTCGCACGAGGGTGCCGACCTGGGACCTGGCGGTTGTTCTAGAAGGTCTCTATCTAGCACCGTTCGAGCCCATTGAAGAAGTCTCGGAGAAATTCCTCACTCTTAAAAC
This sequence comes from Tiaroga cobitis, assembly GCA_030578255.1. Classification (NCBI taxonomy): domain Eukaryota; kingdom Metazoa; phylum Chordata; class Actinopteri; order Cypriniformes; family Leuciscidae; genus Tiaroga; species Tiaroga cobitis. The sequence goes on from CM060601.1 coordinate 12,714,341, forward strand.
TATCTTTTCTTCTGGCTATATCTTCACTAAAAAGAATAGGAGATATTCAAGCTCTGTCGGTTTCTCCCTCGTGCTTGGAATTTGCACCAGGCATGGTGAAGGCTTTCCTCCTCCCTAGGCCGGGATACGTTCCCAAAGTACCAACCAATATGGTCAGGCCTATTGTACTGCAGGCTTTCTGTCCTCCTCCATTTCTGACGTCGGACCAAGAGAAACTAAATCTGCTTTGCCCTGTAAAAAGTAGGGCCCTAGATGCTTATGCCCACAGAGCTGCCCTGTGGAGGAAGAGCGAACAGCTATTCGTTTGCTTTGGACCCCCTAAGAAGGGCTGTCCAGTATCTAAGCAGAGGTTGAGCAAGTGGGTGGTCGAGGCCATCTCACTTGCCTATGAGTCTGCCGGTCAGCCTTCTCCTTTGGCTGTCCGGGCTCATTCAACCAGGAGTATGGCTGCCTCTAAGGCTATCCTGTCAGGAGTATCTATCCAGGATGTTTGTGATGCGGCAGGCTGACCGCACACATCCGTGAAGTTTATCATCTTGACTTCAGCTCCACTCCAGGGGCGCAGGTGCTTCGTCCGAATGTGCGCTCTGACTTCACACGACGGACACTTGCTCGCATGGCGGCGTTGGTATTAGCGTTCCCAATGCGTTGTCACGCAGCTCGAGTTCCCTGATAGGGAACGTCTCTGGTTACGTATGTAACCCTAGTTCCCTGAAGGGAACGAGACGCTGCGTGTCTATGCCATACTCCCAGCATGCCCGAGAGCACTTGCTTCAGTCTTATCAGAAGCTGACGCGCTTGTGTTTTGGGGTGCTTATATAGTTTCCTGGTCGATGACGTCACCCGCCTATGACGTTCCGTCTCGCCATTGGACTGATTTCATACATGCTTCATGACGACTCACGCAGGGGCGTTCCCAATGCGTTGTCACGCAGCGTCTCGTTCCCTTCAGGGAACTAGGGTTACATACGTAACCAGAGACGTTTTTAGTCTAGCTTTGAACTGACAGAGTGTGTCTACTTCCCGGACAATGGTAGGAAGACTGTTCCAAAGTTTTGGTGCTAAATAGGAAAAGGATCTACCGCCAGCATTCGATTTAGATATTCTAGGTATTATCAACTGGCCGGAATTTTGAGATCGCAATAGACGTGAAGGACTATAATGCGTTTAGAGCCCGCTCAAGTACTGCGGAGCTAAACGATTTAGTGCTTTGTAAGTAATCAACAATATTTTAAAATGTATACGATGTTTAATAGGCAGCCAATGCAGTGTTGACAGAACCGGGCTAATATGGTCATACTTCCAGGTTCTGGTAAGAACTCGAGCTGCTGCGTTTTGAACTAGCTGTAGTTTATTTATTAAGCGTGCAGGGCAACCACCCAGTAGAGCATTACAATAATCTAGCCTTGAGGTCATGAACGCATAAACTAATTGTTCGGCATTTCCCAATGAGAGCATATGGAGATATATTTTTAAGATAGAAAAATGCAGTTTTACAGATACTAGACACGTGACATTCAAAAGAAAGGTTGCTATCAAAGAGCACACCCAGGTTCCTAACCGACGACGAAGACTTAACAGAGCAGCCATCAAGTGTTAGACAGTATTCTAGGTTATTACATGTGGAAGTTTTTTGTCCAATAATTAGAATCTCTGTTTTTTTCAGAATTTAGTAGTAGGAAATTACTAGTCATCACATTTTTTTATATCAGCTATGCATTCCGTTAATTTTGTGAATTGGTAAGTTTCATTAGGTTTTGAAGAAATATACAGCTGAGTATCATCGGCATAACAGTGAAAGCTAACTCCATGTTTCCTAATGATTTCTCCTAATGGTAGCATGTACAGAGTGAACAGCAACGGTCCTAGTACTGAGCCATGTGGCACGCCATACTGAACTTGTGATCGATAAGACATCTCTTCATTTACTGCCACAGACTGATAACGGTCAGATAAGTATGATTTAAACCATGCTAGTGAAATTCCACTAATGCCAACATAGTTTTCTAGTCTATTTAAAAGAATGTTGTGGTCAATTGTGTCAAATGCAGCACTAAGATCAAGTAACACTAATAGAGAGATACAACCACGATCGGATGATAAGAGCAAATCATTTGTGACTCTAATGAGAGCGGTCTCAGTGCTATGGTACGGTCTATATCCGGACTGAAAATCCTCGCAGATATAATTTCTTTCTTGAAAGGAACACAGTTGTGAAGATACTGCTTTTTCTAATATCTTTGACAGAAAAGACAGATTCGAGATCGGCCTGTAATTGACTAATTCTGTAGGATCAAGTTGTGTTTTTTTAACAAGCGGTTTTATCATAGCCAGTTTAAAGGTTTTTGGTACGTATCCTAGAGACAAAGATGAATTAATGATATTAAGAAGAGGATATATGACCTCTGGAAACATCTCTTTCAGTAGCTTAGTCGGTATAGGATCTAACATACAAGTTGTCGATTTGGATGAATTAACGAGTTTGCAGAAGTCTTCCTCTCCTATAGCAACAAATTAATCGAATTTTTCCTCAGGGAGACTACAATGCACTCCCTGATGCGATACTGTAGTAGATGGTTGCATAGTTATAATTTTGTCCCTCATATTATCAATCATTATTATAATTATAAGTGAAGAAGTTCATAAATAAAATAATAATAATATATTTATTTTGTATAGCGCCTTTAAAAGTAGCTTTCTCAACGCGCTTTACAGACAGACATAACAGCAGAGTAAGACAATGTAAATACAAAAATAAAACACATGACATTATGATCATGTAAAAGCAATCCTAAAATAAAATGTTTTAAGAAGAGATTTAAAAGTCACTAAAGTTTTTGCTTCCCGAATGTCGGCCGGAAGAGAATTCCAGAGCTTAGGAGCATAGACAGAAAATGCTCGGTCACCCCACGAATGAAGCCGTGTTTTCGGAACAACCAAAAGACTGCGCAGAGGAGCGCAGATTGCGACGTGGTGTGTAAGGGATTAATAAATTAGTCAAATACTGAGGTGCCAGATTATGCAAAGATTTATAGGCCAGCATAAGGATTTTAAAATCAATACGGTCATAAAGTCATCACTGCTGTGTTGCTTGGACACTTCTGAGCTTGAAGCTTTCTTTTTTGTTAGTTTAGCCACCGTTTCAAATAAATACCATGGATTATGTTTATTTTCTTCTAATAGGGTTGAAAAATAAGCAGATATAGCAGCTTTTAAAGCCTCTCTGTAACCAATTGAGCTCTCTTTCCATGAAATCCGAAATACCTCTAGTTTAGTTTTCTTCCAGTTGTGCTCCATTTTTCTGGCTGCTCTCTTAAGGGCGCAGGTGTGCTCGCTGTACCACGGCGTTGGACTATTTTCTTTAATCTTCTTCAAGCGCAACGGAGCAACTGTGTCTAAAGTGCTGGAAAAGAGAGAGTTAAAAGTTTCTGTTGCAATATCAAGTTCTTCTAAGCTATCCGGGATGCTGAGATGATGAAACTGATTAGGAAGATTATTGATAAAGCAATCTTTAGTGGCAGAAGTTATAGGTCTAACATATTTATAACACGGAGTCGGCTTTGCAGCCTTGGCTAAATGTAATTTACATGAGACTAGATAATGATCTGAGATGTCGTCGCTCTGCTGCAGAATTTAAACGGCATCAACATCTAGTCCATGTGATATTATTAGATCTAGAGTATGATTACGACAATGAGTAGGTCCTGACACGTGTCTACCTCCAATTGAGTTTACAATGCCTTAAATGCCAATCCCAAAACATCTGTTTCATTATCTACATGTATATTAAAATCACCAACAGTTAGTACTTTATCGGCAGCCAATACTAATTCTGATAGAAAGTCAGCAATTCTTTGATAAAATCTTTATGGTGCCCAGGTGGCCTGTATACAGTAGCCAGCATAATTCTCAAATGTGATTTATCGTTTACACTATATATTTTTACATTAAGCACCAATACTTCAAAAGAAGTATATTTAAAACTATATTTCTTAGTGGTTTTGAGGATATTACTATAAATTACAGCAACACCTCCCCCTTTGCCTTTCAGATGAGGTTCATGTTTATAACTGTAATCTTGTGGGGTTGACTCATTTAAATTAATGTAATCGTTTGGTTTAGCCAGGTTTCTGTCAAACACAGCACATCTAGATTATAATCTAAAATCATATCATTAACTATGAGTGATTTTGGAGTAAGGGATTGAATATTCAGCAACCCAAGCTTTATCATTTGCTCATCTGTATTATATCTGTTTTTTATTTGTTGAACATCAATTAAATTTTTAACCTGACGTTTTTTGGATTTCCAAATTCGGGGAACAGACACAGTCTCTATATGATGATATCTAGGTGAAAGAGGCTCTATGTGATGGGATTTATTTGACCTTGGTGACGTGAGGCCGCTAGCAGACGGTCGGTTTAGCCAGTCTGTCTGCTTCCTGACCTGAGTCCCAGATTTTCATGTTTTATCTCTAAGACTATGAGCCAAATTACTAGAGAGAAGAGCAGCACCAGCCCAGGAGGGATGGATACCATCTCTTTTCAACAGGTCAGGCTTGCCCCAAAAACTTTTCCAATTGTCTATGAATTCTACATTATTATGCGGACACCACTCAGACAGCCAGCGATTCAGAGAGGCCAATCTGCTAACTATCTCATCACTCCTGCGTACAGGAAGGGGGCCAGAGCAAATTACAGTGCCTTACATCGTACTTGCGAGTTCACACACCTCTTTAATGTTAATTTTGGTGATCTCCGACTGGCGGAGTCAAACATTATTAGTGCCGACATGAATAATGATCTTAGAGAATTTACGATTAGCATTAGCCAGCACTTTTAAATTTGCTTTGATGTCAGGCGCTCTGGCTCCCGGCAAACATGTGACTATGGTGGCTGGTGTCTCTATTTTCACGTTCCGTGTGATCGAATCACCAATTAAATCTTAAATCAGACATAAATCTTATTATTGGCTTTTTCTATTGCGGCCCCCCGACTCTGGAACCAACTACCACTGGACATTCGTCTTGCAACGTCTATCACAACCTTTAAAAAGAAGTTGAAAACATGTTTTTATTCCCAGGCATTTAAAAAAAAAAATTAAACATTGTTGTACAATTTTTCAATGTTATCTATGTTTTATTGTTTACTGTATTGTATGTGTTGTCTATTTTATTTTATTCTTTGACTTTGTTCAGCACTTTGGTCAGCTTTGCTGTGATAAATGTGCTATCTAAATAAATTTTACTTACTTACTTTACTTACAATTACCAGGACACAATCAACAGAATTCTCAGTGGGTGTTTCACTGAGTGGGGCAAATCGGTTGGTTATGAGAATCGGAACGGAAGAGTGGTTCTTTGATCCGCGACTAGAACGATCCCTAACCATCACCCATCTGCCCTGCTGCACGGGCTCTACTTCAGCCGGAACCGAATCATGTAAAGAGTTCACTATGCTAGGTGCATCCAAAACACTATCTAAAGATCTAGCATTCTTACCATCCTCAATTAAAGTTTGGATGCGTCTCTAGTTCTGAAATCTTCTCCGTCAGCCTGACTGTCTCCTTGCATTTATCACATATAAATCCTATATTGCCATCGGAGAAGGCTATACTAAACATATGACATGTGGCACAGGTGACAATAACAGGACAAGACATTACTCACCGTGTTTGTTGACTGATTCTTACTTACCTGGGCTTTTATGAACTCAAAAGGCGCGGGCGCGTGAGAGAAAATAAATAAATGAGCGCACAGGTGGCAAGTTAACAGGCTAGCAAGTTACTAGCGTGTTGTGCTAACAATAATGGAAGCTAGCGATGTAAGGTTAATCTGAGATGGTGGGCAAAATGTATTTAGTAATATAAACAACTAGAAATGAAAGTAAATGAAGATTCAAAACAGAAAGAAATACGAAGCTAATACGAGGTTTACAGCCTCGACGCAAACAGACTCACAGCAGGCAGGAAGGCAGACAGGAGAAATCGATCAGGAAGGCAGACAGGAGCAAATCAAATAGTGAGTGACAGAATGAAACCGGAAGCAGGAAATGGAAAATATTTCCTATTTTTGAATCAGCATATTATTTTCAGAGCACCTCATTAAATGTATACTTGCATGGCCTTTGCAGTGGAAACACTTCTTGAAGTTCCTGAAGAAAGTTTTTGATGGATCCATTAGTCTCAATTGATTCTTTGGCGTTGAATGAAGAATTTTTTATGAACTTGAGTGGTTTGTTTGACTCTGTTGTCTTCAACCTGGTTGAAAGTTTTCTCTCTCTCCATGAGCACATGGCTGAGCACATGCAGATTGTGGCCTACCGGCCCTGGGCCGGAGAGGCCACGCAGGCAACCAAGGAGTGAGGAAGTCGGAAGAGTTGATGGTTGCCCATTCAATGATGGTAAAGTTGCAGTTTTCTTCTGAGTTGGATTAAAGAAAATACAGTCTGACTCTGTTGGGAGAGTGAAGGCATAGCAGGCTGTGGTCACGGCCTGCCGGGGTCCCCACAGACATCAACCCAAAGAAGCAGCAGTAGAGGCCAGAAGAGAGAGGGTGTGTCACTGTGTATTTGTCTCTTTGAGAAGGGTGGAATTTCCAAACTTTGTTGTTGATTTATGGGTCTTTGTTTTAAGTGTGCTCATTTGCATGTGCAGCTGGATTGGTTGCTGATGAATAAACTATGAAAGATTCTTGTAATACTAATATGTTGTGCAGCTATCGACATATCATGTACACAATCAGTTCGATCTTCAAAGTATCAATTTATAGAGACCAGACATGGTCTAGGTGAGGTTACATTGACCGTTGGTTATATCATAAAATACACAGTGTCAACAATAAAAAAAATTAAGGGATTAAAAGACACTACACAAGAGTAAATAATTCACACAATGTTCTGGGATGCATATTCATTTCTAGATCAGTTTGTCTATAATTAAATGCAGAACAGTCTGTTTTAAGCTCTGTTTCTGTCTTTTCTATGGCCTCTGCCTTGACCACATGACCACATTTTTAACAGCAATAAAACCAATATCTGATCATAGTAATGGTAACCAAGACACTTCTTGTCCTTGTTGGGGGGAATGGGAAGATAGATCCCAGAGTGAGTTTGAAAGATTATTTGTTAAATATAACAAATAATTGTGTCTGATTTGTCCCAGTCGTTACAATGGCCTAAGAAAGGCAGACTCCGTCACGAAGATTGTGACCGAGACTGCAGGAAGCTCTCAAGATTGGTTTTCTTTTGCGCTTTTTGCTTTTCTTATGGTCATTCAATGTTTAATTTGGCCACTGCTGTAGCCACAACCTCCAGCATCTCCTCAAAAGTAGGGGAACGCGGTAGTGAGTCCTCTAATTCTCCTGCCTTGATGCTTAGATCATCTAAATCCTCTAAGCTAGATAGTTCCAGCATCAGGGTTTCATCCAGAGTGGAAGAAGCAGCTGAGCGGGCTTCCGACACCTGAGTGGGAAGAATAGAGCTGACTGCTGAGAGCTGATAAGGTCCGAAGCTGTCTCAAACTCGTCAGCCAGCTTTATTTGAGATCCCCATGGCAGCAGCTCACAATTAGCACAGGCACCTCCCTCAAGAGCCGCCCGTGAATGCTCCGCTATGAGGCAGATAACACAAAGCGAGTTCTTATGTGTACACAGTCACGTTTCGCCATGACGCAACACCAATCGAGATTGGACTAGTTCTACACGTGCTTCAGATGCTATTATGCTGGAGGCGTTCCCCAAAGTGTCGTCTTTGATGACAAAGGGAACTCTCATTTTGTTCTCAATTGTCATACAAATTGTATTGTTGTAACTGCAGTTCAACCCTGAGACCTGATGAATTGTAAGAATGATGAATGTTTTTTTTTTTAATTCATTGAAAATCAGATACTATAAACCAACAATATTTCCAAATATATTAGCCCCAGTAGGGTTAGCCCCTACTGAGTTACAACTTAATTAAGTGTAAATCTGCAACCTTGTCACACATATTTTCTTTTTCTCTAATTTAATTTCATGTTTATTACTACAGAATTACAAAATCATACAAATCAGGGTGCAGACTGTATTTAGAGATTTAACAAATATAGATTAAAGGTTTGCAAAACTTGTATACGTGTAATATTCAGTTTGACCGGGAGTCACGGTTGATTGTGGCAGGGAGAGTTAAGAGGCAGGATCTAATACAGCAGTCTTTTATTTAACTTTATAAACAAGATAACAGAAACCCAGTACTACTAGATAAATGCATCCAACTACATGAGAATGGACAGGAATGAACAGAATGTTGGGGCTATGTATACACAGAGTAAACAAAAGGAAGCTTAATGAAACACAGGTGAAACTAATCAGTAACTATGGAAACGTCTCGGTTACATATGGTAACCCTCGTTCCCTGAGGGAGGGAACGGAGACGTAGGTCAGACTGACCAATAGGAATCTCGCCAGAGAGCCAATTTACTTCGAGTGAATCTAAAACAAGCCAATGCACATTGGCGTGCAATCATTTGCAACAGCTGCACGTCCTCGTCAGCGCGGGTATATAACGAGCGGCTGTGTGATTGCACTTCAGTTTTTTGCTGAGGAGCCAAACTTGGAAGCTGGGCCCCCCGGCGGGCAGCAGCAGATGTGGCGACGGGACCTACGTCTCCGTTCCCTCCCTCAGGGAACGAGGGTTACCATATGTAACCGAGACGTTCCCTATCGGTCAGTCACTACAACGTAGGTCAGACTGACCAATAGGAATCCCTACCAAAGCGCCACAGTCGCTGCACCCCATCCAGCGCCCCATGCAAGCCTCTGCACCTTCTTGCCTGAAAGGACGATAGGAGGAGGGTTACACAGAGAGTGTCTGACACTGTTGTTCCTTTATAACCCATACAGTGAGACTTGGATAACACTGGGAAAGCGTGCCCTTTTTTAGAGGGAGGGGAACGCTGCGGAACCCACTTTCTTCAGAGAGTTATGTGGAAATACATATGGACTAACCCGAAGGCTGTACTGCATATGATATAATGGGTGACTTAGCCCAAGGGAAAGACACGGGCTTCCGACTTAGGAGCAGCCGTGGAACATATACACATATGGGATCCCCGAAGGGTCGCACATATGGAACCCAGCCCGGGTCCGGCTCTCAAGGATTCAGCAGACAGGGGCCTGGCTCCGGACGCTCCGCCATGTCCGGGCCGAGGGGTGTTGGAGGACTCGACAGGTTTTTCACTCTGGAGCAATAAGGTTGCACAGTAGGGTGCAGCAAGCCGACAGAGCCGGGCCTCTCAGTGCTTCTACCCGTTTAGGGTGAGAACACGGGAGGAGACCGGCTCTACACGTAGGCTATAGTATCTAACGAACATGTTAGGTGTCGCCCAGCCCGCAGCTCTACAGATATCTGTTAGCGAGGCGCCACGAGCCAGCGCCCAGGAGGATGCAACGCCTCTCGTGGAGTGTGCATGCAACCTGAGCGGGCAGGGCACGCCTTGAGCTTGGTAAGCCAAGGCGATGGCATCCACTATCCAGTGGGCCATCCTCTGCTTGGAGACAGCCTTCCCCTTCTGCTGGCCTCCGTAACAGACAAAGAGCTGGTCTGAGGTCCTGATGCTTTGAGTTCTGTCCACGTACATACGCAGAGCGCGAACGGGACAGAGCAAAGCCAGGGCTGGGTCTGCCTCCTCCAAAGGCAGCGCTTGCAGGTTCACTACCTGGTCCTTGAAGGGAGTGGTAGGAACCTTGGGCACATAGCCAGGCCGGGGTCTTAGTACCACATGGTTGTCACCCGGCCCGAGCTCTAGGCACGATTCGTCGACCGAAAATGCGTGCAGGTCTCCTACTCTCTTGACTGAGGCCAATGCAACCAGTAGCAAAGTCTTCATGGAAAGAAGCTTTAAATCCACTGTCGGCAAAGGCTCAAAGGGAACGTCCTGAAATGCTCGGAGCACCAGGGAAAGATCCCAAGAGGGTATGGAGGGGGGTCGAGGAGGATTTAATCGTCTCGCCCCCCTAAGAAACCTGACGACCAGGTCGTGCTTTCCAACTGTTTTGCCATCTATATGGTCGTGATATGCTGAAATAGCGGCAGCATGTACTTTGAGGGTGGAGGGAGACAGCCTTCGCTCCAACCCTTGCTGCAAGAAGGAAAGCACAGACCCTATCGAACATCTTCGGGGGTCTTCTCGGCGAGAAGAACACCACTCGACGAACAGGTTCCACTTCAGGGCGTAAACACGTCTCGTGGACGGCGCCCGTGCTGAAGTGATGGTGTTAAGTACCTCAGGGGGTAAGTCACCTAGAACCTCCGCGTCCCGTCCAGGGACCAGACATGGAGTTTCCAGAGGTCTGGACGCGGGTGCCATAGGGTGCCCCGTCTCTGAGTCAGAAGATCCTTCCTCAGAGGAATGGGCCAGGGAGGGACTGTCACAAGGAGCATGAGTTCTGGGAACCAAGTCCGGGTGGGCCAATAGGGAGCCACCAGAAGGACCTGCTCCTTGTCCTCCCTGACTTTGCACAGTGTCTGTGCAAGAAGGCTCACTGGGGGATACGCATATTTGCGAAGGCCCTGGGGCCAGCTGTGTGCCAGTGCGTCCGTGCCGAGTGTTCCCTCGGTCAGGGAGTAAAACAGCTGGCAATGGGAGGTCTCTGAGGAGGCAAACAGGTCTACCTGAGCCTCCCCGAACTCTCTCCAGATCAGCTGAACCACCTGGGGGTGGAGTCGCCATTCTCCCGGGAGCACAGCTCGTGATAGCTCGTCGGCCACACGGTTGAGCACGCCGGGGACATACATGGCTCGAAGCGACCTCAGATGCTTCTGACTCCAGAGGAGGAGATGGCGGGCAAGTTGCGACATGCGACGGGAGCGTAGACCACCTTGCCGGTTGATATACGCAACGGTCGCAGTGTTGTCCGTACGGACCAGCACATCCCTGCCCTGCAGCGGTCTTTTCAGACGGCGCAGAGCGAGATGTACTGCTAGCAACTCGAGGCAATTGATATGCCAATGCAGATGAGGGTCCGTCCACACCCCTGATACTGCATGCCCGTTGTACGTGGCACCCCAGCCGGTGGCCGAGGCATCTGTGAATACCACAGCATGCCTGGATACCTGTTCCAAGGGGACTCCTGCCCGAAGGAACGAGGGATCTGACCACGGGCTGAAGGTCTGACGGCAGGCCGGTGTGATTGCCACCCGGTGAGTGCCGTGATGCCACACCCATCTCGGGACTCGGCCGTGAAGCCAATGCTGAAGCGGTCTCATATGAAGCAAGCCGAGCGGGGTTACCGCTGCTGCCGCTGCCATATGCCCCAGGAGCCTTTGAAAGAATTTCAGTGGGACCGCCGTCCTGCTTTTGAACGTGTTCAAGCAGTTCAGCACCGACTGAGCGCGCTGCTCTGTGAGGCGCGCTGTTTGTGCGACCGAATCCAACTCCATACCGAGAAAAGAGATCCTCTGCACGGGGGCGAGTTTGCTCTTCTCCCAGTTGACCCGAAGACCCAACTGGCTGAGGCGCCTGAGCACAAGGTCCCTGTGAACGCATAACTGATCTCGAGAGTGTGCTAGTATGAGCCAGTCGTCGAGATAGTTGAGGATGCGAACACCCTGTTCTCTCATGGGAACAAGGGCCCCCTCCGCGACTTTCGTGAAGACACGGGGGGACAGGGACAGCCCGAAGGGTAGGACCTTGTACTGATATGCTCGACCCTCGAACGCGAATCGTAGAAACGGCCTGTGTCGAGGGAGAATCGAGACATGAAAGTACGCGTCCTTCAGGTCGATCGCTGCAAACCAATCTCGGGGACGGATGCATTCGAAGATGCGTTTGTGCGTGAGCATTTTGAACGGTAGCTTGTGGAGGCTCCGATTCAAAACTCGCAGGTCCAAGATCGGTCGTAACCCACCACCTTTCTTGGGTACAATGAAGTAGGGACTGTAGTGCCCTGACCTCATATCGGCTGGAGGGACCGGCTCTATCGCGTCCTTCGCCAGTAGGACTGCGATCTCCGTGTGCAAGACATGGGCATCGGCTGCTCTCACTGTAGTGGAGTGGATGGCCCGAAACTTGGGGGGACGCCGGGCGAACTGAATCGCGTAGCCGAGCCTGATGGTCCGGATGAGCCAGCGAGACGGACTGGGGAGCTCTAACCAGGCTCTCAGAGACCGTACAAGCGGGACCAAGGGGACCGTAGGCGTACCCGGAGTGGGGCAGCGAAGTGGAACACAGGGACCTGGCTGGGGGGGCTCTCTCTGGCAGGCAGCCCCCAGCGGGGTCTCAGTGTGCTGTAAAGCGCTTACCTGGTTCCACGGGGCAGGAGGTGCGGGAGGCGGCTCGGTGGCGTTCTCGAACCGTACACTGCTGCCAGCTGGCGATAGAAGAGGAGGATGAGAGTGGTAAGGATTTTGTCCCCCCACTGCTCTCCGAGTCCTCTTCGGACCCAGAGATGATAGAAACTGCTCTTTTATTGAAAATTTGGGTACCGCTGGCTCTGAGGCCAGCGGCGGAACAAAACAAAACAAAAGATTTTCCACCCGGCCCTCTTCCGGGGGAGGGAGCGATGCGGCCATCGTCTCCTGAAAAGCAGTCCCTGCCATCCCTGGGTTGCCCATCCTAGGGCCCTGGACGGGCGGGGCGTTCTGCCAGCGACTGGCTCCGCGGCGCCGCTTTGGTGGAGGCTGCTGCTGCGGCGCGGGAGCCGGGGAGGGCGCAGGCGGACGCCCCCGGCGACGAGCAGACTGAGGAGCCGCCGGCGATGGGGTGGAGGCAGCAGCTGACCGCCGCGGCATGATGTGTTTGATGGCCTCAGTCTGCTTCTGTACAGCCGAGAACTGCTGGGCAAAGTTCTCGACCGCGTCGCCGAAGAGGCCGGTCTGGGACACGGGGGCGTTGAGGAACCGGAGCTTGTCGGTCTCCCGCATGTCGGCCAGACACAGCCAGAGATGGCGTTCCTGGACCACCATTGTGGACATCGCACGGCCCACTGAGCGAGCGGTAGCCTTCGTCGCACGAAGCGCGAGGTCCGTCGCTCGCCGGAGTTCTTGGAACACCAGTGGATCGTGACCACCCTCGTCCAGTTCCTTCAGTGCCTTGGCCTGAGGGACCTGGAGCAACGCCAAAGCGTGCACGGCAGAGGCAGCTTCCCCACAGGCCTTGTAAGCCTTGCCGGTTAAGTCCGACGAGTACTTACAGGCCCGGGAAGGGAGACACGGTTCTCCGCGCCAGGTGGAGTTAGGGCACAGTTGCATAGCAACGGCCCGCTCCACCGGCGGGATGCGCGTGTAACCCTTAGCTGCCCCGCCGTCAAGGGTGGTGAGGGAGGAGGAACTACTGGAGCGGTTTCGGGCAGTAAAAGGTGCCGTCCACGTCCCAGTGAGCTCCTCATGCACCTCCGGGAAGAAAGGCACTGGGGTGGGATGCTGAGCACCAGCACGCGCCCCCCCGAGATACCAATCGTCCAGCCTCGAGGGTTCGGGACCCGGTGGAGGGTTCCACACGAGTCCGACCCTCTCGGCGGCCCGGGAAAGCATGGCCATCATCTCCGGGTCCGTATCGGGCACCGCCGGCAACCCCGAAGGAGGCAGCGGCTCCGACACGTCGTCCGCAGAGATATCTGACCCACCCTCCGATGCCGCGATCGACATCTGTTCATCGCCGGGAGCGCCAAAGGAAACGGTTGGTACACACCTCGTGGATGGTCCAGCACGCTCCTGTGGCAGCTCACATGGTTGTGGAGGCTGAGAGGAGTGAGGGTTCCTAGGGGGTTGGTTCCCCGAAGGAAGCGCGCTCACTGTAATCCTCAGGTCACCCGTGCCAGCGTCCGAAGCAACCCTCGCAGGAGGATTGGAACGGGGCGCCGGCACGGGGACTCCGCCCCTTTGCAGGAACGAGAGTCTCGACCTCAGCTCCGAGATGGTCATCTTCCCACAATGGGTACATGACTCATCCACGAACGCTGCCTGTGCGTGTTGTAAGCCCAGACACACAAGACAGCGTTCGTGACCATCCCGCGATCCCAGGTAACGACCGCATCCAGAAACACACAGATAGAATGTCATCTTTAAAAAGACGCAAACTATCTGTGTAAGCTCTTTTAGGAACTGCTCTCGCTGACACTGAGGCACACAGGGGGACAGATGCAGACGATCACGGCCGGGAATGTGCACCCGTACGTGCGCTGATCAGCTCTCGTGCTCAGTCTTACCAGCTGTGAAAACAGCTTTTGGGTTTCTTCGCCGGAGAGAAAGAGATCTGTCCACGCTGTCGCGCCGTAACACCCGTATCAGAGAGAGAGTTTTGCTTGAGAAAGAAGTCACTCTAAGCAGAGGCATCGAAGTTTAGGCTCCGAAGCAAAAAGCTGAAGTGCAATCACACAGCCGCTCGTTATATACCCGCGCTGACGAGGACGCGCAGCTGTTGCAAATGATTGCACGCCAATGTGCATTGGCTTGTTTTAGATTCACTCGAAGTAAATTGGCTCTCTGGCGAGATTCCTATTGGTCAGTCTGACCTACGTTGTAGTGACTGACCGATAGGGAACAAGCTGGCAATCACTGGCAAAATAGGTCAACAATGACAGGGAACACAGCAAAACAGGAACAGACCAAAACCAAACTAAAACACAAATCAACTAACATAACTAAACAAGACACACGTGACAATGGGGTTGACAATCAATCAACATTTAAGCATATTTTACTGACACTTTGTTTTTTAAACGAACAAATGTATGTATGTATGTTTATGTGTAAAGTGGCCAAGAGTTATTATTATATTTTTTTTATATTTGATTGCTTGCATGGGTATACATTAACAAAATAAAAATGCTTTTGATTGGCCAGTTATTTGATGAAAGTGATAGCGATCAGTTATCAGCACACATCTACAGAACTAAAAGGAAGGAAAGAGTAACAAAGCCTCTTTTTTCCGGCCGCCACTTTTGGCTTTCTGTGTGCTAATACTCAGAGGACTCACTCAAATGACTGAAGGGCTGTGTAGCAGCCACTTGCGGTCAGCTTTATTTATTTAATTATTAATTTGAAGCCTCACCACTAACACTTTGGATGGACCCTAATTGATGTGAATTGACGCTGCTTGCCATAGATAATGGCTTCTTGGGTGACTCTCTCTACCCACAGTTCATTCAGTGTCGCCACACAGCAACTTAACTGCCCTTAAAATGTCGGCCCGCAACATGGGAGCTGTTGGGCAGACGGGATTATCAGTCTTTGTTATCGTGGAGTGTCTATTATGCACAGGCCTTCTATTCACAATGGACCTTAAAGAGTGTGTCAGAGCAAGCCACATAGCAAACTAGCCCACTGACAAACACACTAACATAACCAGCTCTTGGCCACAATGCACAGCACCCCAGTTCAGGTAAGAAAGCGGATATGCATTAGATATATATTTGTGGATTATTTTGGTACATGATACATACGTTTTTAGAGGTCACAACCCTGATTTGTTGCTTCAATGTTGGGGAGCAGGTAACTAAAATTAGTAACACTACTAACTACATTTTGCAGTTGCATGACCCTAGCTGTGATATTTCCTCAGACATTGTAGCTTTTATAGAAACAAGCTGCTTTTTCCAACAAATAAGGGTGCTTATTTGACATGCTTACCGTCTCTTGCATGTCACATTGCATTGCACACACAGCAGTTTAAAGCTTTACATCTGACGTAAAAAAATGGGTCTCCTAAAATGTCTCTCTCAAGTAGCATGGGGAAGTTAATTTTAAAATAACTAATAAAAAAAATATTGAATGATTCATTTGAGTATGAAAAATGATATTTTCGCAATCTTTTGTGTAGCAAAACAGTTCAGTGCTTTGTTTGTCACCATGTTTTAAATCACACGTTTTATTATTTTTTTTAAAATTCATTTTATTCTATCTGTTTAAGTTTAATGCGTCAACCAAATTGAGCTTCTCGTTGTTTTGTGCCAAACTGCCCATTCCTTAAAATTCTATAAAAAAATATATAGTTGCATATTTAAAAATATTTTGCACTAACTAATTTTGGTACTGTTATGAAGTTACTTCCTGTCATAGCTTGGTAAAACCCTGAACACTGTGACACTTTTGACAGTGAACAATGTGGCGGCCTTTGCTCATAAGGTGTAGTAGTGTTAGCATGTCAAGCATATAGTTTCTGATCAGCCTCTGTGCTAGTGCGAGAAAAATTATTTGGGGTCCCTGTGGTTCCTTGAGGAGAACGGAATTTTCTGGCGAAAGGCAAGCCTGCTGCGTGTCTAATTTATTCATTATTCTTTCCCCTCTCTCTCTCCTTCCTTTGCGTTTTCCTTCTATTCTCTTCCTTGTA
Organism: Tiaroga cobitis; assembly: GCA_030578255.1. NCBI lineage: Eukaryota > Metazoa > Chordata > Actinopteri > Cypriniformes > Leuciscidae > Tiaroga > Tiaroga cobitis. The sequence goes on from CM060601.1 coordinate 12,730,646, forward strand.
GCCACCACTGAGTTAATGCTTATTACAACAAATTATGTGTGAAACTTCTAAACTCTGTGTTAGGAGCGCAGGGGATAATCCACTTTGGGACCGATTGAAGAGATCCAGCCTCATGGGGTGTGGACATGCTCACTTCAGACGTACTCTTCTGAAATCCCACATATCGCCTCAATATTGTGTATTACCTCAAATTCCTAAATCAAATATTCACTGACCCGGTCCTGCTGCTACAATTTAAACAATACAAAAATCTTTAATCAAGACTGACTGCATGATTATTTCACTGGATGTTTGTCAATGCATGATTCAATAACTGTTGAGTACACAGAGGGAGGGCAATTGTCTTCAACAAACGGAGAATATAATCCAGTATAAATATTTTATGGACACTGTGTGGGGATTTGTCCAGAAGTTTAATTGTTAAAAGATTGTTATTACTTCTATTGATATTTTAGGAGAAATGTCTTTTTTTAGGAGAAATGTCTTCTTTTTTTTAAGCAGATATGTCATGGTTCCATCTAAATTATTTTATTAGTTCATTCAATTCAAAATTATTATTTATTATGACCAAGTCAACCATACTATATTTGGTTATACTCATACAATAATAGTTTTAAAGATCAAGGTAGAAAAGGCTTCTTACCTCCTTGGTTATTCATATTATTCTCTTAATTTCCATATATGTCTTAACATATTGGATATGTCTTAAACATTCAAATCTTTTAAACATGAATGTCATCATTTTAATGTTTTTTTTTTAACTCTTCAATTAAGTGGATTTTAATCATTTCACTCTTTTGATTTGAGTGGATATTATGGAGTGGACATTTTTACTATGTCCATATGCACTTCTAACATGAAAACATGGCATTTTATTATTACATTTATTAATTTTATTATTAGAAATTATATATTACAATATTTTTTAACAGAACGTCAGTGCGTGTGTGTCAAGTCAAGTCAAGTCAAGTCATCTTCATTTATATAGCGCTTTTAACAATGGATTGTTCCAAAGCAGCTTTACAGAGATAAACATACAATTTAAAGTAACAGAGATTGTTTTGGCTTTATAGCGGTTCTTGAATAATGTTATTTCCAGCTAAAGTTAGTTTTGATTGATTCACCTCAATTGAAATGATCATTTGTTATTAAATTAGGGGCCACTAAGACGACGCCGTTCTCTCTAAACAGACTTTAAACGCGAACCTGTGATTAACGCTGACGGCGTTCACATGCGTTCACATGCGCATTAAGAATTGATTCTATAGTTATGTACTTTTGAAAATATGTGCGCAGGTTTGCAATTCCATACAACCCATGCCTAAACAAACTACTTGTCTTGCCTATAAATTTTGAAACAGAATTTTGTTTTATTGTATCACTTCGGGGTACGCGAGCCGGATTTTCAACAACGCTTTATCTGTAGAGTGGGAAAGGGATCCTCCATAGGGAGAGGATAGTGGATACTTCAGCACTGCATTGTCATCGGGTCCAGGCGGATCTCCTTCGTCAGATCTGGATACGGCCTGGATCCAGCAGGCTGCGGGAAAACCTCGGGATAAACAAAGTCACTAATATTAGTGTAGATGCCATTCTTCTTATGATGTAACGAGTACATCAAGATTTAAGGGAAGTGTTCCCAGTTCCGGCTGACCTAATCTATGCAGCCTAACATTGAATTATAGAAGTCTATAGTGTATTATGTGTATGCTAGGTCAAAGAGATGTGTTTTTAGTCTAGCTTTGAACTGACAGAGTGTGTCTGCTTCCCGGACAATGGTAGGAAGACTGTTCCAAAGTTTTGGTGCTAAATAGGAAAAGGATCTACCGCCAGCAGTCGATTTAGATATTCTAGGTATTATCAACTGGCCGGAATTTTGAGATCGCAATAGACGTGAAGGACTATAATGCGTTAAGAGCTCGCTCAAGTACTGCGGAGCTAAGCCATTTAGTGCTTTGTAAGTAATCAACAATATTTTAAAATGTATACGATGTTTAATAGGCAGCCAATGCAGTGTTGACAGAACCGGGCTAATATGGTCATATTTCCTGGTTCTGGTAAGAACTCGAGCTGCTGCGTTTTGAACTAGCTGTAGTTTATTTATTAATCGTGCAGGGCAACCACCCAGTAGAGCATTACAATAATCTAGCCTTGAGGTCATGAACGCATGAACTAATTGTTCCGCATTTCCCAATGAGAGCATATGGCGTATTTTAGATATATTTTTAAGATGGAAAAATGCAGTTTTACAGATACTAGACACGTGACTTTCAAAAGAAAGGTTGGTATCAAAGAGCACACCCAGGTTCCTAACCGACGACGAAGACTTAACAGAGCAGCCATCAAGTGTTAGACAGTATTCTAGGTTATTACGTGTGGAAGTTGTTTGTCCAATAATTAGAATCTCTGTTTTTTTTCAGAATTTAGTAGTAGGAAATGACTAGTCCTCCAATTTTTTTATATCAGCTATGCATTTCGTTAATTTTGTGAATTGGTAACTTTTGTTAGGTTTTGAAGAATTATACAGCTGAGTATCATCGGCATAACAGTGAAAGCTAACTCCAGGTTTCCTAATGATATCTCCTAATGGTAGCATGTACAGAGTGAACAGCAACGGTCCTAGTACTGAGCCTTGTGGTACGCCATACTGAACTTGTGATCGATAAGACATCTCTTCATTTACTGCTACAAACTGATAACGGTCAGTTAAGTATGATTTAAACCATGCTAATGCAATTCCACTAATGCCAACATAGTTTTCTAGTCTATTTAAAAGAATGTTGTGGTCAATTGTGTCAAATGCAGCACTAAGATCAAGTAACACTAATAGAGAGATACAACCACGATCGGATGATAAGAGCAAATCATTTGTAACTCTAATGAGAGAGTTCTCAGTGCTATGGTACGGAAATCCGTACTGAAAATCCTCGCAGATATCATTTATTTCTAGAAAGGAACACAGTTGTGAAGATACTGCTTTTTCTAATATCTTTGACAGAAAAGGCAGATTCGAGATCGGCCTGTAATTGACTAATTCTGTAGGATCAAGTTGTGTTTTTTTAACAAGCAGTTTTATCATAGCCAGTTTAAAGGTTTTTGGTACGTATACTAGAGTGGTCCTGGTATTCCCTTTATGGGGACCAAATGTCACCACAAGGACAGCAATACCAATCAATTTTGACCTTGTGGGGACATTGTTTTAGTTCCCATGAGGAAACAAGCATATAAATCATACAGAATGATCTTTCTTAAAAAAAAAAATTAAAATAGCAGAGTTTTCTGTGATGGGTAGGTTTAGGGGTAGGGTTAGTGTCAGGGGATAGAGTATACAGTTTGCACTGTATTAAAACCATGACGCCTATGGAATGTGCCCATAAAACATGAAAACGTATATGTGTCTCTCTCTCTCTCTCTCTCTCTCTCTCTCTCTCTCTCTCTCTCTCTCTCTCTCTCTCTCTCTCTCTCTCTCTCTCTCTCTCTCTCTCTCTGTGTGTGTGTGTGTGAATATCCAATATGTAATCATTTAAACTTAATGTAATCAGTTTTTTTCTGAATCCTCAAAATCACATTTGTTTATATATGTCAGGAAGTGACATAATTTTTGGTGGGAAAACAATAGCTCAAACATCAGTGCATTCTAGCAATGACTTGACTAATTGTATGCGGTTCTGTGGGGTTAATTGGCTTGTCTCAATTTAAAATGTTCCATTATTGTTTTGTTGAATGTAGAAATCCATTAACTAACTGAATCAATACAATCAATATACAAAGCTGCTAAAAGAAATATCAGAATACATATGACAGCCTCAAATAAGATAACTCTCAATCCCTCACTGAGCGACACCAAACTTAGCTCTTTACTTTCATCATGTTAGGCACTATTTTTATTTTGTCTCATTCAGGCCTAAACTGTATGAGTTTTGGCATATCTTAATATCCAGGGTTTTTGGTTCATGCTTTTCCTGCTTTATCGTCTTGAAGGGATTTAAACTATACCTATTTCTCCTCATTGTGAACACAAGGCCCTGTTAGAGGACTGAATGTGATTTATCTCTGTTTGCTCGGATTCCTTTTAAATTGCTTAATGGTTTGAAACTCCTCTCTGACAGCAGGCCATTAGAGACTGCTTGTATGGAGATAATTTGTGGTGAGGCAGGACAGTGGCCATAATGGATGTCTTGTGTCTTATGTAATTGTAACCTGAGAGGTATTGAATGCACTCTCTCATGAATACTTTGCGGTCATCAATGTGAAAACAAAGACTCGCCTGGCTGCCAGCGGTGCGCCGACCATTTTACCGTTGCTCTGGTGTCTATATTTATTAAATGAGGAAGATCAAAGTGAGAAAAAAACACACTTAATTCATCATTTCTGAATAAATGATCACAGAATATCTGATGGTCAGTTACAGCCTAAAGTAAAATTTTCATTGTCATTATCTAAAGACAAAAAATAGTTTATCTATTTTATTTATTTTTTTACTTAAAAAAAATATAAACATATTCTGTATTTGCTTTATCTTTATAGTCACACAAATATTGGCAATTTATAATTAGGGGAAATCCAGTTCGGACTGTTTATAGCTCTCAGGCAGCTGCAATTGCTTCATATTTTATATTGAAAACAGCAGAACATACAATGAAATGTTCTGCCAGTGGTTTTGTGGACACTGTATAATGTAGGAGATTGTATCAGGGCAGATGATTAGAGTGGGATCAGATGAACCCTCGGACCAGCTGCTGCTGTTGGTTCAGGGCTGCCATTCAGGGATGGAGAGATTTACAGTGAGGATCTTTCCAACACATGAAATTCTGCTGACTCACATACTCAACTGTCTTGGGAGGAGGTTTTGCTCTGACTTCAGCTCAGTTTAGTTTAGAGGAGTCAAGAGTTCTTTTTTTGGTAACTTCTGTTTTATTTAATAGAACTTTGAGAGAGAGAATTGGGAAAAAAAAAAGAGAGAATCACATTCATAATTCCAAAAAGACAAATACCCACAAAGAAATGCTAAGGGGCCACAGCTTCATCACAACAAACGTACCAGCATGTCTCTGGATCATTCGTAAAAAAAAAAATATATATTTTGTTTTACTGATCGCACATTACTGTCACCCTAAGAGTCCTCAACAAAATGTTATACAATACATTATTAGAAATAGCTTTAAAAAATAAAGTCTAAGTAAAAAGTTTGTCTCGCACACAACCCAAATTGTCTTTTGTCATCCCTTGTACACATTTGTACACAAAATAGATATTTGCGGTTAAAGGGTTAGCTCACCCAGAAATGGAAATTATCATTAATTACTCACCCTCATGTCGTTCCAAAGCCGTGCGACCTTCATTCATCTTCGGAACACAAATTAAGATATTTTTGATGAAATCCGAGAGGTTTCTGAACCACCCATATGCAGCAACGTCATTGCAACTTTCAAGGCCCAGAAAGGTAACAACATTGTTAAAATAGTCCATGTGACTACAGTGGTTCAAATTTAATATCGAATATTGATGTCTTTACTACCTTTACACCCGTGTGTGTCTCATAATATCCATAAATAGAGAAGTTGCTCCGGTTACTTTGATGCATGTATGGTGTGGGAGTGGTAAAGGTTAGTTGTCACAATAAGTGAGAAGGGTTGACATGGAGCAACTAAATCTCAAAACTCCGGGGAATCACCCGTTTAAAAAAATAAAAACGAACTGAGAGAGTCTGCTGGCAAAAAGAGAACGCTACAGAGCTCTTAATAAAATCAGAATTAACATTGGCTTGGCTTTTCGGAGATGGCGAGAACAGTGATTTGAAATGTTGTAAAAGTGACACGGAGGTGGCATTTTTATGGTGAGTAAGGTGTTTTATTAAACAGATAAATTGCCATATTATATCTCTAACAGAGTTCATTGTAAAGCATTATCTATTGTGAAGGGTCATTTCACGGGCTGTTGTAGAACTGCTGGAATTTATTTCTAAGGAAGTACTGTTTCTATTAATGGGTGTAGCTACAGTAACGTCTTCAGCTAGTCAGCTTGAGATCCTTTCCATCTAAACTGGTTAAATCTCTTAAGCTAGTTGTAATGTTTAATGAGCAGTAGGATAATCTCTCTTTCTCTTTTTAGTTATGAGAAAGAACCCTATTCATCCTCACAGTTACGCAGTGGCAACACAACCAAAACAATGTTCATACGCAAAATGCATGAGGTTTTGCTTTTGTAACTGCTAGAGGGCCAAAAGTTACATAAAGTAGGCTACCTTTAAATGTAAAAAAAAAAAAAAAAAAAACTGAATAAAATAATTGTTGAAACATTCCCAATATAACAATTAAACTGATATGTACTTATGGTTTGGACTTTCTGGGAATCTTGCACTCTGGATTGTCGCTCACAGTGTGTGCACTATCGTCATGGTCTAAATCACTTAATGTCAATAAGATGTCTTGTATTATGGATTCTGCTCTTATATCAAACTCAGGTTTATTCGCTTTATAGTGTTTCGAAATGTTCAATTTGGCACACTTCTGAATTTCTGAACACGACGCAATTCTGAATTGACCTTTTACTAGACTTTTCCCAAATGTGCAACCCCATTCACTCATCATTTCTTGTCCTGTTTTTTTTTTGTCAAAGATAAAATGAATGTTCAGTTGTTGGGGACCAAATTTAAAAGTTCAAGAATCTGATATTAAAACCCCCCATATTGATCAATAACTAATCTCAATATTAGAGGGATTTCACCAAGAGAGAAAAAAAGTGTCAAAAAGGGAATATATATTGTTATATTTGGAAATGAAAATGTAATCTTTAAGACTATTTAACACAATTTAAGATATTTAAGACTATTTCATGCTCACTAGTCAAATAAGCAAATGTGACACTGACCATGCATGTTAACATCTTTGTACAACAGGTCAGATTTCCTTGCTTTCATTGAACCGCAATCAATTTGTTTAGTCAAAGGTACTGAGGGATGCGTCTGATTAGAATCCAAGCCGCTGATGATGATGAAATATGTAAATAAACTGAAAGTGTTTTTTGATCATTCCCATCTATCTTTAATGATTCAGAGAAACTGTGAAGATTAATCGCAACCTCGCTGCAGCCAAATCATTTACAGGGGTTAATGTAGCATGTGCGAAGCAGTTCCACCTCTCTGAAGAGAGTCATTCGGTGAAGGTACACTCCTCTCTTTGTATGCTAATGAGTTAGTAGTTTTTATTTAAATCAATCACTGCAGCGTGATTAATTAAAGCACAGCTGTCACTTTGAATGGCAACTTGAGGAAACCAAAGTGCTGCATGTAGAACACACTTGATATGTGTTCTTCCGGGCCGATGGGTAATTTTCAGAGCTTTTTCTTGGCATGTGGTCAGTGAGTTATGAGATATATTCTCTCTGTGATACTTTGGTGATGTGAGATTCCTGTTGAAAGCTCGTCACAGTTTTATAGTGTGTTTTATCTTCTAAGGGTCTCCTTTAGATTTATTCCTCAGGGTTAAAGTATCTTATTATGACAGATGTGATTTCTGCTCGAGCCTCTGTGCTCAGGTGAAAGAGTTGTTTAGAGCAATGTTCATGTTTATAGAGACTCACAGGTGGGATGCATATTCATCCTGCATTCTAAAGCGATCAAAACTAGGCTAATGAGGTGACCCAGATACAGCACATTATCCATGCATATGAATCAGACCATCATTAGCCAATTCAGTCATGTCAGGAGAATTTCATCAGCTGGATGTGCACAGTTGCTCTCACTTATCACACTGGCACCGTTAATTAAGGCATACTAGTAAAACGCTTCTAAAAAAGTATGCGAGTGTGTGAGTCCATACACAGACCAAATCGGAACAATCATAGTGGTGCTGTTTGTTTGTTTTTTTGTCCATTTCTTTTGCTTCTGCATTGCAGATTTTCGTGAAACATAAACAAAACAGAAATTCCAAACTTCAAAACTTGCAGCGTATGAATTTATATTATCTGTGCAGGTGTTGTTGCAGTTAGTAACTTGACTCTGAAAGTTTCAGAGGGAAAACAAGCCAGGTGTCCAAACTACTGCAAAACTAAAGAAGAATCTGTATGTTGCAATATACTTTTAAAACATGGTCTAATCACTCAGAATTTGTGGAAGCAGAAAGCAGCACTTCGTTTTGTTTTTCAAATGAAGTTTCGAAGAAATAAAGTTGCATACTTACAAAACAATATGTATAAATATATATATATATATATTTATATTTATAACATACTTGTTTTTAGGTTCCTATACTGTTACTAACAGAAAACAATTAGCTTACAAGGTTTGAATCATTCCAATTATGTTGTACATTTCCAACTCTGTAATGTTTCAAAACCAATATGCTACTGTTTTAAGGAGGTATATGATTATAATTTCTGTTTCATAAATATGCTCTGGCTAAGCTCAAGCACTAAACTTTATAAACTTGATAATCACAATGGCAAGAAAATTTGCAAAATGGAAATAAAGAGCTAACATTAAATCAGTGAGGGATTGAGAGTAAACTATAATGCCACATTTTGATCATCATACTACTTTCTGTATTTGTTTTAAAGGATGCAATGCTTTAGAATGAGGCATGTCAGGTAATATCACAAAACATCACAGAAATCACACTTGTTTGTGCATTTACCATCCCACCAATAATTCCTGGCAGATGATGTCATTAAGCAACTGTTTATATATATATATATATATATATATATATATATATATATATATATATATATATATATATATATATATATATATATATATATGTATATAAAAAAAAAAAAAAAAATATATATATATATATATATATATATATATATATATATATATATATTTTTTTTTTTTTTTACAGTAATATTCCGCCCATCCTGTCCAATATCCTATCTGTTCGGTACCATGTCCATCCTGTTAGTGTTTTGCAATATCCCTTTAACTAACTGACAAATATATATATATATATTTGTCAGTTAGTTATTTAAAGGGATATTGCAAAACACTAACAGGATGGACATGGTACCGAACAGATAGGATATTGGACAGGATGGGCGGAATATTACTGTAAAATGTTTTAAAAAAAGAAGGGATTTATGTATATAGTTATATTTATGTAAAGTTCTAACTTCTAATTCAATGCTGCAATATTATACAAAAATTCAGTAACTTTAGTCATGCCAAAGTATTTTCACTTACAAGAAGTATAGCTCAAAAAATGAGTTTATTTACTAATATATCCCTAAACATAAAAAGAGGTCTGAAGTAGTTTTTTTCTGATCCAAACTCGAATTTTACGGTTACATAGAGGCCCATAATTGGTTTTAAATACACTGCAGAGGTTGGCCAATCAGCTTATATCATTCATGCCATAAAGTCTCGTATACATTTCAGAGCCTACAGTTTAAAAGAGCCTCAGGCAAGCTGTTCTATTCAAAGACGGGTTTAACACTGCAGGACCCTTCTGGGGAGAATGAGGTGAACTCTGAGTAGGCTACGTTTCAAAGAATCTGTAGAAAACTCTAAATCAGTTACACCAGAGGCTGGATAGATAACAGATAGACAGACACCATACAATTAGATCCCATAAATACAATTACACAAATTTAATTCAATTCAAATTCAATTTAAAATTTGAAAAAATTCAATTTATCAAATTAAATTTAAAGAGTCCTAAAATCAAAACACTGTTAACTTAGAAATTGTGGGTAATAAAGTGCTAATTACTTGTAGTTACATAGTAGATCATTTTTAACATTTTCAGTTTGTCACTATTTTAAGAACAAATTTAATATAACATTTTATTATTTTACCACTGGACTATATTTTCTCTCTTCATAATTATATACATTCAAAGGTTTGGGGGAAGTAGGATAAAAAATAAAAAAAAAGGAAAGAAATTATTATTTTAATTTAGCCAGGACACAATACAGTACATTAATAAATAAAGCAGTTTGTTTCAAAGCAGCTTTACAGAAAACACGTTTCTACATTACAATTAAGAGTAATTGTTATCAGAGGTGACTGTGTCAAAGTAATGTTCATATGTCAGAAATATACAGTTCTAAGATTGTACAAATCATGGAGTTAGCTAACATCATGCCTTCATTTAGGCAGAAACAATGAGCTTGTTAAAGCAATTTATTACAGGTAAAATCTATCTATAAAGTTTACAAATATTTCTTTCTTAGATTTTTTTTCAAATGAATTCTGTTGTTTTGAACATTCTAGTATTAATCACGTTGCCCCAAAAAAAAAAAAAATATTAAGTAACACTGTCGTTTCCAACTGTGGTAATAATAAGAAATGTTTCATGACCAAATTAGCATATTACAATTATTTCTGTATTATGAAATGACACTGAAGACTGAAGTAATGGCTGGTTGAAAATTCAGGTTTGCAATCACAAGAATAAACTACGTTTTTAATATATATATATAAAATAAAAACGGTTATTTTAAATTGCAACAATATTTGAATATATTACTGCTTTTACTTTATTTTTGATCAAATAAACACGACCTTGGTGAGAATAAGAGACCTTTCAAAAGCATAAAAAATCAGTACAATATAGTTATAATTATTATTAAAGACAGTTAAGAACTGAGCATATGCAAGAGTTTGAGCAGGATTACATTTTTATTCAGTTGTTATTTTGACTATAGAGCAGGCTTACAGTATATGCACATTTTAAAAAAATAAGCATGCAATACAATGCAAATTTTAACTAATGAACAGAAGTGTAAATGAACAAAAATGCTGAATAATAAATTAAATACAAAATTTGGAGATTGGAGAATGGTGATGGTGCAATTTGTAGCCGTAGCTGCCACCCTGATTCCCAGGCTCACAACAAAGCATGGAGAATTTCAGCTCTGCACTCTTTCAATGGAGAAAATCAGAAATGTATGTTAATGTATGATAATCTGTGAAAATGACATGCAGATGAGCATTTGAATCTACAATAGAGCATAAGACTGATGCTACATATGCATATGGAGAGAGATCCCATGGTAGAATGCACACTTACAAAGAACACTGATCAGTCTGTAAATGTATCCTGCAAAGTTGTGATTCTTGACATTCTTTACTATCTTTAACCTCTGTCATGTCCATGGCATGATCATAGCTGAATTAATAAACAAGCTGTCACAGAGACAGTTATACCTGAATGGTGAATGTTAAAATAATTCGAGGCCAAAAACTCTTTTCTCTTTGAGCGCGTGCCATAGTCTCCAGGGTAAAATTCAACACCAAAAGGCAACAAGACAGTAAGAACATAACCAAAAACATTTACCCAAAAAAAAAAAAAGAAAGAAAAAAAAGAAGCATGCAATATACTACAGGAATTTACCAAATGAAGCTCCCATGAACACCATAGTCAACCTTTTTAGACTAAACTAATTTGAACATTTACTTGTGAGTGATAACAGTAGAGGGCACCACACCATCATTTACCAGCATCACACGCTCAACATTCTCGGATCAGAAATAGGTTAGCAGTGAAAGCTAGGGTTTGTGTTAGGAGTGTGATACCTGTGAACTACAAAAATGAGAACACAAAATACAAACTCCTTTACAAAACATCCTAAATATCACAATGATTGTTTGTTAAATACATTTCTGGATACACCGTTTTAAGCAAGAACACAGTCCAGAGAATCAACACAAACTACACGGCAGAAATAATGAGATGTAGAAAATAGATGAGGCTACGCATGATCCGCCTAAACCGCCATTTAACTTTGTTCACAGGACATTAATCATATGTGAATGCAATGTCACTGATTGCCTTTTTTTCAGTCCAATTTAAAATGTGAAAATAACTGTTTAATCGAATGCCATTAGTTGCCATTCTGCTTGAGAAACACCTTCTAAATGTCAAAGAAATACCTGAAGTCTTTGATTAGACACCAGACCCTTCGAGACACATGAGATAATGGCACGGTTGTTTATTTAAAGTCCTACAAACATGAGTTGTAAAGAAAGGTTCTTGATTATTTATAAACATGTGGACAGAGTTTCGTTTCGCCCTGTTCCGCCCGTGCCCCGTCTAGAGCAGCAGGCTTGAGCTGCAGGAGGTTAATGTAACAGTCCAGGACACATATGTTCAAGGAAACTACCTGCCTTCCATTCATGTAATCAGACATGCCTGCACAGCAAGACGCCAACCAAACTCACTTTAAGTCACAGGATCGCAAGCAAAGCAAATCGCTTTAATGTTCCTCAGCAGTTCTTTTATTAATGATGGATCCTCAACCTCCCGTAATGCTTCATGTGATCGGCCGCTTCCTGCACCCTCCTCTCCGCGTGGCAGATTCAGACGTTCAGCCAGTAAAACATCAAACCCTGAATCAATTTCATCCACTACATACAATGCTGAAACATATTGACTGTGTCTAAAGCATAAACGTATTTACAACTTTTTTGAAACGTAGAGGTGTCCTCTTATGACTGGTAGGAATTGAAATCCCATATAGCGGGATTCTGACTTTGCATCCAAATATGCGTACTTCCCTACGACAAAAGAATAAGGGACAGTTCCAACATGGCCAATAATAAGCCCAGGAATGTACTTATAGCCAACTACACAACTGCACACCGGCTATAGATCAACGTCATCAACAGTTAAGAGTTATGTTCTTCATTGATCTCAAGATATTTGATTTCATGTACAGCATTATTTGACTCAGTGTGTGTGTCTGTACTGTCTCAAGGATTCCAGAGGCCAGTCTTTTGAAATCACACTGAAGTTTAAAAGTAAACTTTAAATTAAAAGTCAGATTTTGTAAATGTGCTTAATGTATCAAACAAATACAAGCACATTATATTTATTTAATTAAGATATTTAATCAATGCCATTTAATGCAAATAAAATAACACCGACCCATTAATTCCTTAAGTTGAATATTCTACGAACCTCAGAGAACTCATAAACGATTGTAGGTCTCCAAAGTTGTTCATGAATAAAAGGATTGGATGCTCTCAATACATTGAAGTTGTAAGCAAATCTATGTGTACTAGAACTACACTGTATGAAGGAATTTCTGTAGAATACTAATTAGATCACATTGGAATTCTTGGGAATCAAACCTGTGACCTTGGCATTGCTAAAGCCATGCGCTACCAGTTGAGTTACAGAATCAATAACCATAGACATTTAGCTTTTATAAAAACAGATTTGCCTTTATTCAGTTTTATAATTTAAATGTTTTATATTTCTGAATGTCACCCTTTAAAAGAAGTTTTCTCTGAAGCCATCAACTAAGCGTCATTGCAGTGACAGCCTCTCATTGGAATTCAGTGTTTCTTTGTCTTGTTCAATCATTTATTATTAATTCAATTATATTTCTTATTCAGATCGTGAGTGGCTCTAATCTGGGATATTATTGAGATTCTGAATTATTGAGAATACCATTAGAAATCGCTCACCTTGGGGAAAGAATTTGTCGTCTTTGGGAGTTTTATGTTCATCCATTATAAGTTCCTCACATTGAAAGCTGTTCGAAACCCACCGCAATGAAATCTTAACAAGACTCAAGTTGTGTGAATATTTTACGTTTTTTGCCCATCACAGAATTAGTAACCAACGCTTGAAGTCTTGCTGTTGCAGGACAGAGAATGTCATCACACAAAGAACACAATTGACTTCAGAATACTGAGTGTGACAGGAAAATAAAACTCCCCTGTAGAAGTTACATCCCAGGTTTGACTGGCAGGGTCCTCAGACGGCCTGTTGCACCCTTGTCTAAGTGTATTTGGAGAATGATATCGGTTCTTTGAGTGCATTCTTGCTGACAGGCTTTCACCCACATCCAAAACCACTTTTGTTCTCATTTTGGTGCCCATGGCTGCTCTAAAGCCCTGGAGAAACATATTCATTTTATACTGTTCAACAAAAATCCACATTCACAGCAACGTACGAAATTCCACTCCTGTGTGGACCAGCAGTGTGTCCTTTTATACATTTAAAAGAGAAAAAGTAATCAAACTGAGAACTATTTACTTTAAAATGTATGTTATTACGTGATCTTTACTAGCTAAACCACATTATTTACATTTTGAATGTTTTATCTTAATATCACGAAGGCCTGATATCTCTTTAACCTCTTTTTGGAAATTTGGAAATAGGTTGAAAAATGAAACATTTTTATAAAACATTATGTGTGTGTGTGTGTGTGTTTAGAGTTTAAAGCTGAAACTGCGGAATTTTTGCACCACTACAGAATTGCAAATATAATGTTTTCAAAAATTCTCGAACACGCCCGCCCCAAACCCACGCCATTGGTTGAGCCTGTTGCTATGTCAGGCTGGTCAGGATTTTTAAACAAACAGAGCAATATTTCAATAGTTCCACAGAGTATGAATTAACCTCCAAATAACTTGCTTAGAGTTGCCTCTGCATTATAAGCTGGGATAGGAGAAAGTAATTACGTCCAAAAAAATTACGCACTTCAAAAAATAACTTTAGTCTCTTTCCTGCGCCAGTGGTGATTTTAACCTTCTCAGGATGTATCTTTATCTTTTCTCCCGTGTATTAATTCATGCTGTTTATGCTTTAGTAATGATTCTTCGGTGGGAAAATGTTTAACGATCTGAAGACCTTAAGAAGGTTTCAAAAACATGATGTTTTAGAGACATTACCAAGACCTTTTAAAATTCTTGGCACTCTTGGTATGTTTTTTCAGGGAAAGAGAGGTGAGATTTGGGACACCCACACTAATTTTCCCTCTCTGCAGATGAAAAGTCCGATTAGCTGGATGAAAATGAAAATATTTCTCATCAACATTAAAAGAAAAGGAATAATTTTGAGGTTTTGATATGGGGTTATGAAGAATTAGAGCTGTGTCTGTCAGGATGATTGATTTCAGTGTGTGCAAGAGGTCATCTTTCATTTCCAACCCACTGAGATAAAGTTGGGAATATGACAGTCTCAATGGCATTTAAATCAGGGATATATCTGTAACTTGTCTATAACGCTGCAACTAATCCCTAGAAGCAACACATTTGTCTCGGATGAAGCAGTAAAGCCGGTATGAGAACAGTCCACTGCTTTATTAATGAGGTGTCTATATTGCAAACTCATATTCATGTTCTTTTTCCCTATCGTTTTTTGCTGCAAAAAGACATTTGACATATTATTTATTACGATTCTTATTAGGTTGCTTTCAGAAATATATAACTGACATCATTTAGATTAATGTTTTTCATGGTGTTTATTTGGATCACGATCAAAACTACAGAATCTGTGCAGGGCATCTGCCAAAAAAAATGTTTTAGTAGTTAAACTGAAAAAGAAGAAGCAATGTTTAAGGTTAAGACACCCACTAAAAGTACAGAGTCCATCCCTGCACCCTGTGGTTTACAGTATTTGTTAATATTGGTTCAGCTGGAGACTGCAGGAGCACGTAGTGCGGAAAAGCGCAGCTCAACCCCTTCCGCCCTGCAGCTAGAGCAATCCAGGGCTGTCTGTCACCACGGTGAGTTCCTCTGGGCATGAAGACATGAGCTAATGGAGAAGGAGCGAGCGAACACAGTCTCAGGGGTCCTGTACACACACAGGGTGAAATAGAGGTTATGGAGCTTCTTAAATTTTTAACTGTGCAACCTCTCCAACACTGTAATTAGGCAGATAACCTGTTAGGCGCGTGGGGTTGTAACACAGATGCTTTAAACCTGATCGAAGCTCCAGGCAAATGGAGAAAGAAGTCAAAATGAATTTTAAACTGCTTGGGCAATAGAGATTAATGGATTAAAAGAAAAGAAAAACGAAAGGAAAAAGAAAAACAAGGAAAAAAAACTTTCCCATGTGACGGAGACATGATTAATATTTTACTTTGGTTGAGTACAAAAGGGTTTGGTAAAAAATTTAGATGCCGCATGGCCGTCTGTGGCATTCCAATCTAAAAAAAAGTTGAGCAGAGTGATTGGTTGTAAGCCTAATTAACATATACATAGCTTTAAATTGCATGCAGTAATTTTCATAATGAACGATTTACACTGTTTGCTATCTTAGATTTTAAAATGCTTTTCATATAGCATGCTGAAATCTATGTATGCAAAAAAAAAAAAAAGGCAATACATGTCTTTTATTGCTTCCATTGTTGGAACTTTCCTGCAGATCTCCTATAGGAAACAAACAGGGATTACACATGGCTTCACGTTTTCAAATGCTCAGATGGTGCAGCTGGTTTTTGTGCTGGCACTATAGCACATCTACGACTTCAAACCACCGAATTCATGACATACATCCCCCTATAAGTGCCATCTCCTGTCCTATTTCCACAGATAGTCAACAGGAACAGCAGGAGATGAGTGTGTGAGTTCTTGTGCCGTGAACAGCCAGAGTTAATGTGATTTGAGCCATGTGAGTGATGTGTTGTGTTTTCTGCAGTTTGCTGGTGCCGGCTGATGACATGCTTTAGTTTCAGCTCAGTTACGAGTAACTATGAAAATATCCATAAACTTTATCATGATAATCGCAAACCCTTAAACTGAACAGACATCTAGTCCATTCACTGAAATAATAATAAGTAAATAATTTGTATAATAATTAGTAGTAGTATTATTAGCACATCTTACGGAATTTCCCAACTTGAATTTATATTCTTATTTTGTATTGATTTTTCTGATTCTTTGGTATGTGCTCATGTGTTTAATTTTAGACCAATTCTAGTGCATAATAATAATAAAAAAAGATAAATCCATACAATATAAAGGTATGGCTAGATTCTAAAACTTTAGAGACATAAATGAGGTACTGAATTATTTATAATAATTTAAAAAAAAATGTTTAACTGCATTACACTGTTTAAAAAAGTTTAATTTTATTAATTTAATATTATTGCAGTTTTATTCTGTTGTGTTTTGATTTCTTAAGAATAACCATTGTGACAAAACACACACACACACACACACACACACACACACACACACACACACACACACACACACACAATGAATGAAACGATGGTCCTACATGTAACATTATCAGTGTTTCACATATATCATACATGTTGAACTTTGATGACAATTCAACTCAGCCATATACTAAGAGTGTGCATGACTTCACTTTTATAAGTCCCATCTGTTCAGATCTGTTCATTATAGATTTGTCAACTTTTTAGAAAGCTGTTACAATATAAATTTCACATGTTCACATGTAAAACAAAAGCTGACAACTATCAAAAAATCCGCTCATTAAAAAAAAGTCACCTATACAGAAATCAATTATCTGTGTACATTTTGAAATTGTATTTTTTTCCCCTCCAGTTCTGGCATCAAAACGTACACATACCACTGTCTGTCCAAAAGTACAAAAACATCTACACTTCATGTACCAACGAAAAAGATCACCCAGGTTTCTTCTGTGACTACTTGAGCCAACAGTCAACTACCATGAATGAACCAGCTATAACTTTAATCTATTTAAAGCAGCACCTGACAGCAAGTCATAAAGTTTGCTGTCCTTGGTAGTCGCTTGGTTTCAAGGACTTGCTGTACATTAAACAGCAATGCCTGTGGGACTGTTTCTATGGCGAACAACGTGTGAACTTGTCTCCACTCCACTTCTTCTGTGTTTCTAATTAACGCTGATCACTCTTATACTTGCATACAAATACAGACTTAGATCACAAGTAAGACGCGCGCGAGCTGCTGCCATATGGTGCTGTCTGACGTCCAGAAATGAGGCCAGTGGTCCTGTCTGAGTTTTCAAACTGCCCACAGATTGTTACAATGCAGCATGGTACATTTGCACTGCCCTGATCTACTCTGCCAACCTGTATGTGTGTGTGTGTGAGTCACCTTTCTTGGTTCATTTTTCTTCTTGAGTAACTTGCATTAGACATGCAAACTCTGGTTCTACTTTTCCGCTGGTTGTGATGTTGATTTAATTGCAGATACGGATTGTTTTTAAGGGTCATTCACACAGAAAGCATTCTTGCATTCCATTTATGCTTTTTTGTTATTGTTGCACTCCATCGTGCTGTTTTTAAATGCAACAATTCGTTGTGAATACCCCTTTAGGCAGGTTAGTCTGGCATGGAGTGCATATGAGGATTCTTTCTCCGCAAAAACACGTCTAAAAAAACAAGATTCTGTGATTGCACGCAGCCTTTGTATCCCAAATTCTGCTTTTACCAAGAACCGTCCCCAAGTGTTCAAAAACATATGGAAACACTGCCATCCACTGAGAGTAACTCATCCACGTACCCTCCAAGCCATCTGTTCCGTGACATGTACGGCTAATTCACAATTCAACAGGAAAGTGGACCGTTGAGGTGGGCTAATTTAATCAATGACACATTAATAAATTTGTGTAGAGCGAGAGAAGGACAAGGCTATATAAACGGTTGCCGTGCTGATGACCAGTCTTTTGCGGTACAATAAAACGAGGTTGCGTTGGTCCACGGTTGTAAATTATTAATTGCTCTCCAAAGTATGAATGTTTGCTAAACAGCAAGGTCTTCTCTAGTTCAGTTCTTCTGCTCCACTGCAGCAGAACCCTCGGGACGAGACGACTGAACATTTCTGAGAGCCTGTTTACGAACTGTGGACCGTCTGTTTCAGAAAAGAACATGAAGAGACTGTGAAGATGCTTCTAGTAGAGCTCCGGTATATACCAATTTAGAGTATAGCATGTTCGATGGATGGATTTACACATAGATTCTTTAAGACATCAAAATGGGATCACAATGCACGTTTAGTTAATCTTTTATATATATATATATATATATATATATATATATATATATATATATATATATATATATATATATTTAAAAAAAATTTCAACAAAAACAATTCAAACAAAAACTAAAAATGTGTCCATGTCATTAAAAACCTGGAAGTTGTTTTGTCTTTCTTTTTAAGTACAATGCAGAAGATTTTTCATGCAGATTTGTTTCATACAACAATAGAAAAAACAAAAAAAAAAATCATAAAGTAATCAGTATGACTGTATTCCAAGTAGGGGAGAGCGGTTTTAACTCTTATTTGCTACAAGGATGAAAATGCTATCATACATGACCACCATCACCCTGAGATGAGAGCAGAAGTTATACTTTTCTGTGTACAAATGGAGGTATAAAAATCAACATTTCACTTCTGTGATATTATCAGGTTAACAAGTGGTAAATGACAGAACTGAAATAATCTTAAAATGTAAACTTTTTTTTTATAATAAAAATGCATTATTTTACATATTTTCGAATAAATGTCCCCCCCCCAACACTTTTTAAATGAACATGCTTAAAATGAAATGGGGTGGAGAAAGGTAAGACTTGGAAGGAAATTTGGAAGTAGAACTTATTTGGAAGTAAATTTGATAGCTTTGATAAATGAATGTACAAAGTGCAAAATGCATGTTACTATAGTTTTACAACCCAGGCTATGGACCTATGACTCTAATCACTTGCAAAATATGGTAGAAAGTTTCCCAACACTACATTTCTTTGGTTTTGTTATAGTCGGAACTAGTTTCCGTGTAGCCGTAGACTTTATTTTACAGTCTTTGATGATGACTCATCAGTTTGTGTGCATACACATAGAGACTGAAACGCTAGGTTAGTCTTCATTTACATCGTCCTACAAAGCCACGGTCCTCGTCATTCAACTGAATCCAGGTCATGTAGAAAAATGTAAAAAAGTCTGTCTTGAATTCTGCCTTCCACCCTACATGCTTTAATCATGAATTGTGGGATAACGTTCAGCGGGAGAGACGTCACTCTGCTGCTCTCCGCTAGAGTCATGTGACACTAACTTTGATCTGCCGGAGAAACGGGTGAAAGCTTCAGGAAAAAAAATTACCAATGAGAGTGAGAGAGGGAAAAGAAAACATTGCCCCAGCCAATTATCAAGAGTTATGTTTTATTCAGAACCTGAGCTGGGCACCGTGAATCTCCTGTACATTTATGGCTGAAAAAAAGAAATGCCTCTTTCATACCATAGAGTTATTTTTCATTAATATTACACACTTGTCTTTCACTGAGTTTTGGGAGGAGGTAAAGAATGGACACGATAATGCAGCTTCTGTTTTAGGTGCAGCCCGCTCAGAAATTCAGCGGGTTTAACAGAAATTGCAGTTACAGCAATGCCGATGTTAGGGAATTTAATCAAAGTACTTCATAATAATGAGATTTCATGTTTTGTGACATACAGTCACATCCTGTCTGTCATTCATATGGCAAAAGACTGAAAAGGTGTGATTTCCTATACCCTATACCCTTGCCCTAGCTTTTTACGACATGCGCCGACTGCAGAAATTAGAGAATTTCAGAACCAGGTTTTTCTACCACATCATTCTCCCAGTTTTCAAATAGACAGGTCAGAGCAAGCAGGCGACAGTACTATAAAACTACAGATGTGCTTTTGTGTGAAACTACAGACATACATTTCTGTGTTCTCAGTAGGCGAAATGCATTGATCTGCACTAAGATGTCGTCCATGTCGTTTCATTACTCTCACAGACGTTTTTTTGACATGTTGAGAATCTGCAGCTTTTTTATTGGCTGTTTTCATTATTGTTTGTATCTAGAGAGCACATGATATACATAATATGATATGACAAAAATTGCTTTAAACACAAATTTTTGACAAAAGTTTTACACCATATTAACAGAAAATGTGAAGACGGTATTGTGTAATTTAGTTTTTTCAAACGTTTTTGGTCAAATTAAAGTTTGCTATCAAGCGGCACTGATAAGCTTAAAATATTATATAATTCATTCAACTGTCTACAAACATCTTTTTTGTTTTGTCAAGTACCTTGAAAAAAAAAGAGCATTAAATGAAAACATGGATCATTTTGAATAAAACTGCGCAGAATTAAATGAAAAAAATGGGGCATTTTTAATAAAGCTGCGCAGACCCGAGATCACATCTCTGGCATAAAGGTGGTGCTACAACACTGCTCTTACATGTGTGTATTGGTGTGTGTGTGACCCTATAGACTCCCGAACACACACTTACACACTCTCACACAAGCTCCAACACAAATCCTCATTCAAACGCTCTCTCTCAGTGTGCGAACATTGTTTTAATGTGGGAAATATTTTGTAAATTATTGCCAGTCTAAATGTGTCTGATTCATTAAACGGATAATTAGGCTCAGTGTTTTCATCTCCATTTCTCCGCCTTACACACACACACACACACACACACACAGAGATGAGGCCACTGTGCCATTCTGACAGACTGGAAAAAGAAGTTGCTTTGTGCGTTTCATTCAGAACATTCTAAAATGCGCCTTGTGTTGTGATAAATTGTACTATGATTAAAACACAATAATTATTTTGAATGTAATTGTCACTTTTTTATGAATTTGTCTAAATAGCATTGCTCTAAAAACAAATGCCCTTTTGAAATTAAGAACTTGTTCACATTGTTGTTTCTTTAAGTTTATTTTTTATTACATTTTTTTGGTCATAGGTGTTGGTTTTTATATAAAAAAAAAAGATAACATTAAAGCTATCTCAGAAAGTTTTTTTTTTTTTTTTTTTTTTTTTTACCATGCCTTAATTTGTTATTATTAGAAATTCTAGATTAGCTGCAAGAATGACTCATTTTGTTGCAAAAATGTTTAAATTGACATTACCACCACAATTTGAGATGTTGTTGAAATGACTTTTGTTCAGGTCCACAGGGCGAAAATAACTGAACTAGACAGTAATATTGATTATCCATCTGCAAAGATCAGTTTTTGCTCAAAAATAACACATTCAGATACGTGCATGTATATAACTTTGCTTTGTTGAATGCAGCACAAAACTTCTGCATTGATTCTTTGAGTTTGAATGGGTTGTGGATATAAAGCAGTCTGTGTGTAAACAAAATTTCACCTGAAAGAATGGAGCAGAAATTCCTGTGTGATGAAAGCGGCAGAATGATGAATGTGCACTTCATGTACTGAGAAGATTGAGTGATTCTGTCAGCACACCATATGCTTACAATTTATTCCTGCAAACAGACCAGCCAGTTGACACGAGCTCTCACAGCAGCACTGGCCCCGCACTCACAGCGACACTGAACCACAGTGTTCAAAACGGAACGACATAAAAGTACAAATGTGAGACAAAATGATTCTTTTTATTAAATAAACGAATAACTTCCCTGATAATTACAAACTATGCATTAAAAAAAAAAAAAAACTGTTGTTGGGGAAAATAATCCCGATTAATTTCCCTGTTTTAAAGTGAACGATTAATTATCCATTAATTATGAACTAAAATATAATTATGAATATACCACAGTAATTACCGAAATCACTATTCGTCCATTCATTTATCAGTCTTTATAAAATAAAAACGTGCAGTTTAAATAAGTTAGCCTACTTGTGATGCACTGCCTGACAAACACAAAAATACAGAAATTCACAATTATGTTATGACCACAAAACACTTTTTACCATATTGCATGATTTGTAAACGAATATATTTTGGAGTTTGCATCACTTAACCAAATCCGAATGTTCGGTTTTAACGTGCTAAGCTTGCTCGATAGCTCAGCTACTACAGAATTGTACTTGTGATGCGGAGAGCTCGGGTACGAATCCTGTGAAAAACGAGCCACTAAAAGAGCTCAAAAACAAGCTAAAATGCCATGCTATGATTGCATTTTTATGTCACATTAGCTTTTGTTTACACAATCGGGTAGATTTAGTGTGGTGTGCGTTATTTTAAAATGGAGGATTACGCTTTTAGCGCCACCCACCGGACATTTCAACTCAGAACTGCCGTGATGCGTACAAACTTCACCGCAATCAAACGTTGGCATATTCGCGTTCATCTGGTCCGAATTTTTTTTTTAATAAACAGGCTTTTAGCGTCACTCACTGGACATTTCAATTTAAAACTGTCGCGGAATGTGCACGACGCAACGTGTTTTGCGTTTTGCAAAAATGTTGTCACAGGTACCTTTTTCTAATGAGCCTGGGCTGGTCAAAATTTGTACTACTTTTTAAAATAGACAGGCCTCCCTCTGATAGTACTGTTTAAGTTTTTTTTTTCTGATTCTGAGATACGCTCACTTTCGTCCCACAATATGGTGAAGGGGGAACATTCTTCTTTGTAAAAGACATAAACACCATATTGCCAGTTAATCTGTTCAGTGTGGGCTGATATTGCCGTATGTTTTGCTCAGCGTTAGTTCTGTTTCTGCAGGATGCTGTAAAGTGTTTGAGAAACAGCTGCATGGTCGCCCTGATGTATCTGTTAGCATGTCCAATCGAGCTGAAAGCTTTAATTCCCCGTGTCTTGAGGTCCATCCGTTTACGCTTTCCCTGCTGCCTCTGCCAGTAAATACAGTTTTAGAGACAGACGGACCAGCTTTTGCTCACAGGAGGTGTGTAAATCATGGGTGGACATCACTTTCAAAAGCCTGTCTGGTTGGTTCGTCAGTTTTCTCTAGCTATGACACTTTATGTGCAGTTGACCTCTTTAAGGGTCATTGTGTTTTCTTTGTAAAGTCACTTTTGATTTTGGTTGGTCATTCTTCTTAGCCAAAGCTGTGTTTTACTGTAGGCCTATGTCATCAAACTGAACACAGTTCAACACTGAGGATTTTGCATTGTGCGTTGTCTTTTTTTTTTACTTTACTCGGATTTCAACCAAACCCAGATCCCAATCCATTAATCCAAATGTATATCATTGATATGACAAATATATTAAAATGGTGAATTCAGTTAACAAAACTGTTCTGAATGATTTGGTTCTTGAGTTCAAATTTCTTGAATCACCAGCTTACATTTTTTTTTTTCTTAAAGCAACTGAATGGCTTGTATACAGAACACAAGTATATGCTTTTGCATCCCTTTTGAACCTTAAAAGCTCCAGTTCTGAATATTTGTAATAACATGAACAAAATATGTAACATAGACATATTTGTGTGTGTGTGTGTGTGTGTGCGTGTGCGTGTGCGTGTGTGTGTGTGTGTGTGTGTGTGTGTGTGTGTGTGTGTTCCGCAGACAAAAAGAATCGGATAAGGTTTTTGGAATGAGAGTATGACAACAGAAATTTCATTTTTGGTTGAAATATTACTTCAATGCGTGTAGGTACTTGTGCCGCTGAGAAAAGAACCAGACCCAAAGAACTGCAATATTATTATTGTGGTATTAATGTTATATTGATGGGCAACAGAACAATTTACTAGAATTATCTTCAAAATTAATCATCCGTGCATTGTGAAACACTAAATTACTGAAGCATAAACTGACTGGCGTTTCTTATCTAAAATCCACACAGTTGGGATGCTATTTTTTTAATCTCGGGACTCTTGAACGCATCAATGGTGAAAGATTTTACAGCGTTTAAGGACGAGCAGGAACAGATTAAGAAATGTTCTCCACCATTTGCTTCTTTTCCATGCTGTTAACTCTCCTGTCCCTGCAGGCTACTATGACCAGCAAAGATAAACTTCTTTACGGGCCAAACGCAATTGGTTTTTATTATCTAAGATATGATTGTAGTTTAAAAGATTCCTTTAAAAACCCCCGACCAATCCCTCCCTCGCTATGGTGAAGATGGCTATATTGACTAAGAGATTTCTTCTCAGTTAAAACTCACTTACAGTGATTGTCATATAGAATGGTCATATTAAATTCAGTGGGAAGATTTTTTAATATTCTTTAATAAAGAACAACTATGTCACTCACTCAGAATGGATTTATTGAAATTAAATCAAGGTCCTTAATGAAATGTTTCTATTCTAGAACAAAACTGTCATATTTTCTTCATGCCTTTAAAGAAAAAAAAAATAATAATATGAATGATAAATAAAATGGCAACTGGGATATATTTTGTTTAAAAATAATTTTTCATATCATTCAAATCAAAGCCACTGCTTTTGTGATATTTTGACTGCAACAACAGAGATTTTATAATTAGAGAAAAAAAAGAGTGATGTGTATTATGTGTGATGTCTTAATCTCATTCCATAGTTGTAGTTTACATATTTGGAAATAAAAAGACTCAACAACAAAAATGTTTTGTTTTGTTTTGTTTGGTTGCTCACTGCAATTGCATTATCAGACTGCAGTCTGAAGTTATTGTTACTTCTCTGAATGAATATGGTTTGAATATGCTATTTTACACATATGAGAAATGCAGAAGGTTTTGTTTTCCTTTTTCTTTCACTCGTTGTGCTCAATTCATTTCTGATTCATACACATCTCTCACCTGGGAAACGCAGGCATTGATATAGCTCACGTTTGAGCTACTAGGGAATTTCTATTTGTGTTAGCACTATAGTGGGTTGTCACTTGATCATTTGACTTTATATTTAGAATATAATGATTTGTCTGATTGTTTCAGTGCACTTGTAAAATTCATCTTGATGTATTTCTGCATTTACCAGGCGCTCAAAAAATCTGTAAAAAAAAAAAAAAAAAAAGCTTTTAAATCAACTTGAAATGATTCAGTTAGAATTCCGAAAAGCCAGTTAAAATGAATGGACAAAACTATCTTGCTCTTTATTAGTGAACAGTACAAAATAAATGTATGCTTCTTTGTGTTCCAAATCAAACCCTATAAGCTCTTAGCAGGGGAGGTCTTGAAGGTTTTTTAAATGTGTGATCTCTCGTATCTTTCACACCTTTTTGCTTTTTCAGTTTCATTATTCAGCTGTTGATCCATGCCAGAGTGAACTAGGCCAAAACCAGAGGCAGGAAACCCTTTTGCAAGTTAACATTTGGCTAATGAAAGGTTACTGAAGTATTTGTCAAACCAAATGGTACACCGGAAAACCGACAAAAGCCTTACAAAATAATTGAGTCCATACACTCTCAAGAATGTGTTTGTGGTTTTGTAAAGACATTCAATCCGACCGGTTTTCCTGTTATCGTATTTTTTTAATTTTTTTTTTTACATACAAACAAACTCTGACACATATTGTTCTTATTCACACTTTTCACACCTTGGCACCTGCTCATCTTCTGCACTATAGTGGTGTTAGTACAAAGCCATTCATCACAGCTGGTGTGGAGGTCAGCCGACGGCCCTTTCGCGAGTACTTCTGATCACTGCGCGGTAATTAGCACCTTGTTGTTCTCAGAGGTGCCATAGGAAGAGAGCGGAGTGTTGATGCCACTGTGGCGGATGAACCGGAGAAACTGGCCTCAATCCAAATCCGCTTTAACTGCTCTGTTAATGCTCTCAATGAAACCTGAGAGGTGAAGCAAAAATGAATTTTAGTCAGCTGGTGTATCTTGACTGATCAGGGATCTGTATGAAAAGAGAGAGCTTCTGAGACAATTTGTGCTGTACTTTTTCTGTCATTGAACCCTTGTTTCATTTTAACTGAAGTGACCGAAACCTTAGATGAGGGACTTTGGTAGTGGCATTATTCGTCACAGCTGACATCATCGGAGATGTTAAGAGATCACCTTGAGCTCACACAGGCAAACCCATGGTGGGCGTCTTGCCAACGACTTGTGATCAGTAGTGATGCCATAAAGATATTAGTAAAATACTACAGTTGTCACTGTTCGTTCCTTTTAAAGATCACCGTTTTCCTTTCCGTATACCTCACAAAGAAGGAATTTATTTCCAAATTCTTTGTGACAGAAAGAGAGAGAGAGAGAAAGAGAGTGAGTGAGAGAAACTAATTAAACCACAATAAATTAATAGTAGAAGAAATTGTCATAATTTCTCGTAATCATAGAAGTCCACCATGCGTTTGGTGCTTGATCAAATAAAATAAAAAAAAATAAAAAAAATTGTCACCCATTAAACGAAAGAAAAATCACAAGTCTCCACAGAGTGTGTTAATTTACTCTCACCCCAAAGGCTGACCTGCTGAATAGACAGTTAAATTACCTCCACTGCCCGCTGCCCCACTCTCTTTGATCCAAATAATTGGACATTTGAATAAACCAGAGAGACTTTTCTAATTCGCCGGCTGGTTCATCTTCATTGTGTGGACTTTATATTTTACCTGAGTGGCTTTAACCTCTTTTTCAGATGGCAAAGTATTTAGTCTCCCTAGCACAGTAAGCGTTCCTTTCAAATTAGATAAATGTTTTCAAAATAGCCCAATTTCTTTTGAAATGACTCCAGATATAAAAATTTTAATCTCGCACAAAAGGCCAAAGGCAAAAGCTTGATATACATGATAGTTTTGTTTTCCACACATTTAATGTTGTATAAAACTAGAAGCCCAAGTGGAAAACCTTCTGGTGTGAAATATGTACTCCTTTCCAAGAAAAGGCAACCAGCCTGAAGAAAAAATACAACATCTTTTGTCACCTTTAGTAAAATCTCCTTTGATTTATCAGGAGCCTAGAGCACAGTGAGAGAAAGGAAACAGGCCAGTAAAATAGAGGAAAGATTCTTCCATTACGTGCTTTTTTTCCCCCCCAACAGTTTTAGTACTCGCCATGTAAGCCAATGTGCGCTGTGCAGAGCTGCCTGCAGCCCACATAGACCCCAGTAAAATGAGACTGGTCAGGTCTTAATGTAACCAACAAAAGCCGGATCAAAATCCATACAAACTCAATTAGGAATCAATTTGAGTTTGTGTCAGACAGTCTGGTGCCAACAGAGAGGCTTTTCTATTAGCTTATGCACTAGAAAAAACTCCTTTCATTTAAATATTTCACATGGGTTGCCTGAGAGTATCTGATGCAAGCCACTTTTACCCTTCTTCCTCTGCCTGCCTCATGAGCCAACTCATATACTGGGTATTTATAGAACAGGATGCTCTAATCAATTTCTTTCTTTATTTTTAAGAGGAGAGCCATTTCGTCATGTTCCTACTATCCTTTAAGTGATGCCACCTTGTTGAAATGTACCCATTGTGCCGAGATAAGACAATTTGCGACCAGCTGGAAGAACATCCAACATTATACCAAGAGGCAGCCATTATGAGTACACAAAGACCAGACTCATCTTGGATGTCCCTAGAATGAGCTGTAATCTGATTGGTTGCTGCCCTAAGTGACAGCAGTAAATCCCTCCCCTCTGATAGGCTTTTCTGTTGACTATGAACTGATTCAATATGCTGCTCAGGTTGAGTATACTGGCACAGTATACTGATGAGAGTGTTATTCTAGTTGTTAACACATCTTTATGACTTTGACGAATTGAGAGCAATCTGTAACAACAACACTGATGATGACCAAACTTTCTCTTTAGATTAATGGGGCAAAAGAGCCATGGGGAAAGAAGATAGAAATGTTAATTATGTTCTCTGTCTGGTCAGTAGAGTTGATTTCACAAATCTTGTTTGGAGGACATTTCGGTTAGGTGTAGGAATCTATTAAAGGGTTAGTTCACCCTAAAATGAAAATTAAGTCATTAATTACTCACCCCCATGCTGTACCAACCCCGTAAGACCTCCGTTCGTCTTCGGAACACAAATGAAGATATTTTTGATTAAATGTGACAGCTGGATCACTCCTACATAGGCTCCCTAAGGGAATGAATCCTGACGTCCCAGAAAGTCAATGAAGAAAATGTTTAAATATTCCATGTCACAACAGTGGCTCAACTATAAGTTTATCAAGCGACGAGAATACTTTTTGTGCGAAAAAACAAACAAAAATAACGACTTTATTCGACTATTCCTTTTCTTCCTTGTAGGCCTGAAACGAGACTTCAAGAGATTTCCACGACGCATGCGCGAGAATTGAACTGAAGTAGTTGAAGGAGATCGCAATTCTCGCGCATGCGTCGTGGAAATCTCTTGAAGTCTCGTTTCAGGCCTACAAGGAAGAAAAGGAATAGTCGAATAAAGTCGTTATTTTTGTTTTATTTCCGCACAAAAAGTATTCTCATCGCTTGATAAACTTATAGTTGAGCCACTGTTGTGACATGGAATATTTAAACATGTTCTTCATTGACTTTCTGGGATGTCAGGATTCATTCCCTTAGGGAGCCTATGTAGGAGTGATCCAGCTGTCACATTTAATCAAAAATATCTTCATTTGTGTTCCGAAGACGAACGAAGGTCTTACGGGGTTGGTACAGCATGGGGGTGAGTAATTAATGACTTAATTTTCATTTTTGGGGGAACTAACCCTTTAAGTAGCGGATCTGTTGGAGAGTCAGCAAGTGAAGCTGTGAAGACACCTAAGTGTGACATTCATTTGATTTCTCATTCTTTTAAAATCCAGCCATGTCCTGACCTTTTATTTCTTCTTAAATGCATAGTTCACTCAAAAATTTGGGAGAATCTTCACAGAGATATTTTCCAAAGTTCCAAAGAGGACACAAAAGCACCATAAGCGCAGCTTGTATGACTTTTGCACTATCTGCAGGATATTCAAGGATGTTTCAAATGCTTTTATTTTGCCTACTTTTATTTTTATTTATTTTTTAAGCTTGTATGCCTGCAATAACAATGAACTGTCGTTTTATAGAACATACATATATATAGTCGTGGATGTTGGAGCATTTAAAAATAATCTTGCTCTTAGAATGAACATCTGCCCTTGTACTCTATCCCATGAGAAAGAGAAAGTGAAAACGTTATTGACAAAACCTTAAAGTATCTTGTTTTTTACTATCTCTAAGGCCTTAATGATCAGGTTGTTTATTGAAAAATAGGACCTGACACCATTTTTCAAGGCAGGTTTGTATTTACAGTTTTAGCAATGCAGGTAATATTTTTTAAAATTTCTGAGTATTTCCACAAGCATATTCTCCAGTCAACATCTACACAACCTTCCTGTTCGCGTTCTGACAGTGATTGTTAAAGACGTCCATTTCTCATTTCTGTGTATCACAAGGTTGGCCTGTCACAGATCAGGTGCTTTATCTTACACTGACAGCCGCTTGTTATACCCATTGAGTTATTTCAGTTTGGGAGGAGGTGTGGCGCACTTTTGTGTATTAATGCATAGTTTCATAACGGGGTTTAGCTGTTTGATATGGTAGCACTAAAGCTTGGGACAAGAGGAATTTTGACGGTCATGAAAACAGCCTGAAGAAATCACAAATTTATCATCCATTGATCAGATCTGTATAGATTGCAACTGCAATATAACCTGGAGTATATTAAAGGATCCAGACTGCTCAGGCTAGGGATGGCTAGCTCCTCTCAAGTGGAGCCACAGTAGCATTAAAACGTGAGTCATTTCATTAAAAACTGTTTCCATCTGGCACTCTGTTGTATGGGTAGTGGAAACCGATGAGAACCCCAGAGCAGCCCCTGTGCTAGTATAATTTTGTATTGTATTGTATTGTATACTCCTCATTTGAACCATTTAATTATAGGATATATAATATTTGTATATACAAAGCATTTAAACGTATTAGGAATTTCACTTTTATGTAATTCCACATAATGCCTTTACTATGTAATACTAAAACTGAAGGATTAATGCATAAACAGAAAGATAATAGTGATTAAATAGTAGGGGAGTTATCATCTTGGGTAATTATGAAAAGATTAGTGTATGGAATTCAGAGAGATTGAGAATGTAGGGATTCGACTGAGATCAAGACATAATCATGAGAGACCTAAGTGGGTATGGAGAGATCGAAGTGAGTATAGAGAGATCAAAAGAGAATGGAGAGATCAGTATGGAGAGTCTGCATCCGAAATCGTATCCTCGCATACTATATATTGATGAAAAAACAGCACGTGAAAAGACTAGCATTGCCGAATTCCCAGTGTACGTAAAACAGGCAAAAAGTCTTCCGTACGTACTTCCGGCAAGATTGTGAATGGCAGTGAAGTGACACAAGTCACGTGACAATGACAACATGATGGATTTAGTATGTCAGGGTTTTATTCATTCTACACACATTCATGGTGTATAGACCATACTTTTTAAACACTCGCAAAGTAATTACTTATTCAAAAGAACTACCAACTCAGAGAGTATGCAATTTCGGACACGTTAAGATGGTATGCGTAGAATGAGTATAATGATATCTGAGTTGAGGAGAGATCAGAGTGAATATTCTGAGATTAGAGTATGGAGCGATCTGAATGAGTATATAAAGAGATCCAACTGAGTATGCAGATATCTCAGTGAGTTTGGAGAGATCAGAAGCAGTATGGATGCATCATTGGGAGTATTGAAAGAGTTTGATTTTCAGATTTGATGTAGCCAGTGAAAGTGGGCCCTCATGATCCTGTTGTATTTTTTGGGTTTCAATCTGGAGGTGTGAGGTATAAGTTTATAATGGAAAGATCAGAGGCAGCATGGATAAATCGTAGAGTATTGTAAGACCATTCAGTATAGAGAGAGATCAGTATAAGAAAGAACAGAGATCAGATGGAGTATGTAGAGATATGAACAGAGAGGTCTTCGAGAATATATAAAGATCAGCATGCCTACGAGAGATTAGTGTAAGTAATTATACAGAACTTGTATGCAGTGAGCGGTCTGAGGATACAAAGATCAGTGCGGGTGTGGAATAATCAATTCACACTGCTGCTAATCAGTTTCTTGGTTCGTGAATTGTAGCTGCATATTGATCATGTGTTCAGCATGCTCAGATGGAGTGTTGCATTTCAGTCTTTTACTACTTCCAATAGACCATATGGCATCATTTAATGCTTTGTGATATTCCAAAAACAGGCAATGTTCCACAAGGAATCATTATACATTTAATTTGAAAGGTCCTTCAAGATTTGTCAACCGTGCACACAATTACAGTGCGCCTGTCACACGATTCCAGCATATTCATATACATGGAAAGAACAAGTCTTGAAATCAGGGCAATAATCCCTTAGTTCATGCCCAAACATTCAGGGACCCGAGACCTCAAGAAAAAAAAAAAAAAACTATGAGTCAGACCAAGTCATGGTGGTTGCCGGGAGGAATGAGAGTGAGAGAGAGCGAAGGATGAAATGTTTCCGAGTTGAGTGATGGTGAGGAAATGCAGTTGGGCTCCAGGGACCCGCTGCAAGACTTCATGATGGTTCGGGCTCCCAGTCACCTGAGCTTGGCTTCTGTCTGATACCAGAGAACTTTGCTGACAAGCAGTCACTCAAAGGTGCAACCAAGCCTTTCAACAGCTGCCCGACGGCGAACCATAGAGAGAATATCCACTCCGAAAGGCCCAGGCATGCTTTTGTCAATAGAGCAATTATTGTAACTGGATACGCACATGAGTTTAATGCTGGATTTATTACTAATTGAGGCTGAGATTTCTGAAAAAAAAAGAAGCAAAATGGCTTTCATAGGATTTCTGAAAAAATTAGTTAAATAATTTGTTGGCTTTCTGCTTCCTGGCATGTATAGGGAGCCATAACTGACAGAATGAAAATCCAATGAAATATGTACAATGTCAAAGGAATGACATTTCTTGGCTCTTGGCTTCATATTCAGCTTTGCAGTTTCACATATCTGCAATATGACATTCTTCGGAAATACAATAGCTGTGGTTCTCTACGTCAAAACACACAGGCGAATCTGTGAGAGCTAATTTATTCTGTGGACAGGCAGGCAAAGGGGGGAAGACAATCTACTGCTTCAGATTCACTTTATTAACACTGATGGCATTTCACAATCCCATGCAATTCGGGAAATTTTACCAGCACAGTAATGGGTTAGCTGTTAGACGACTGTTCAGATGAAACCGTGAGACTGGAGAGTGACGTGATTGGTTATGTCATCTGCCACACGTTTCTTGACTTTGTTCCCAATCGTAAACTAATTTGCTTTGAGTTAGGTAACTGCTGACTGTGTGAGGTATTGTAACTAGTTTTTACGGCTGTTTGCTGTCTTTTTTTTTTTTTCAACAAATCAACAGGAATATGCACAAAGGAACATACAAATGCATTCCTGTTTAAAATAGTGGACTTTGATTTGCAATCCCAGTACTCTGTTCTATGGAACTATGACAAATCCCAACCCAATTCCAGCTGATCCCACCTAAGTAAATGAACTAGAAAATAACATATTACTAAATTGAAGTCCACTGAAGCAAAAATTGCTGCATACAGTATGAACATAGAAAGTGGCAGCGGATTTCTGAATGGAGGAACATACAGTTCATCACGGTGCAAGCAGGTTTTCCGTCGGCTGAAAATGAAAATGATGCTGAGAAAAAGGGAAATGAATGCATATTCTTTTCTGATACCGTGTAATGGGCTAGCAAAGTTTGACTTGGAATTGGGCTCAGATTTCATCGAAGGATTATTTCTGTTCTAAAGAGGAGTCTGCCACCTCACGCTGCTGTTTGGGATTTTGTTGACAGGGACGTCTCTTCTTCTTTCAGACCATTGTATCGCTGAAGACACTCTGCAGTGGTAAATTAACATTAAAATCAACCCCAGCGAGGCTAGACTCCACAGTGCACTCGGCTCTCCCAATAATCCAATATATTCCAATGGAGTTGCTCGGCAGCTGTGAAGTCCAAGCAGCAGGGATGTCTTTCATAGGAGAAATGAAGGTCTGTGTGATTTGGAGCTCTGAGACATACAGAGGTCATTCTCTTTTGCTGAAGTTATATCCTCTAGCTGTGTGTACAACTGTCTTCTAGTAGGTGGCAAGTCTTCAAATGATTCAAAGGCTTGTGAGCTTTCTCTCTCTCCATTTTTTGTTTGTTTTTTGTTTAGTTTTTTTTTGTTAACAGTTTAAATAAATCTCTCTTTTCTTGTTCCCAGACAGCCGAAGGATGGCAGTTGATATGTTCGCTGATGTGGCGTGGCACACAGAATTTTGTAATTGTGTTTGCCAAAGCAAATACTTTGTATTGTTGCTAATATAGGGACTAACAACCAGTTGTAATGTATAGGTCTCTGTCAACACTAATTGGCAAATTACCAACCTGTGTCAGAAACACACTCTCTGCATTCGGGCCCAGAGAAACTTGCCTAAAATCTTATAACATACAACCCTCTGCTAATAATTTCTGCACCAAAAACATGTCTCAAATTGTTCATATCATGTTAGTTTGTTTTATAAAAAATAAAATAAAATAAAAAAACACTAATACTTTATAATAAGAATACAGTAATAAAGTACTTACAAATCATCTGGAAACTATATTGTAGTCTCTACATTGTTAATATATTAATAGGCTATATACTGTGTGTGTGTGTGTGTGTGCCGTGTGTGTGTGTGTGTGTGTGTGTGTTTGTAACAACTCCTTTTATACCCGGTTTAAAAATACTTTTACATCACTTATATGGTTCATAATTTGATAACAAAAGCATAACAAAACCATGATCTAAGTCTTTTTATTATTATTTTTGTTATAATAATACAATTTGAATAATATAATAATAATAATAATTTTGTTGATTACAGTGAAAATGAATGAAAAACTCACTATTTGTATATTAGCCTATTACTATTAACAAATAGACTACAATATATACCGATTAACTATATAAATTAACTATAAACTAATAGCTTGCAAATGATTTGTAAGCACCTTACAAAAATATACTTAGCTATATATTGCACTTCCTTCATAACTATACGTACAAAGTATACATTACTGTATACTTATTATAAAGAATTTCCAAAACATATAAAAGAGTTAAATTGCTGACAATGTAGTTTAGTTTACTATCATGAAAAGTTAAAGCATTGTTATGGTTATCTTTAAGTGAATCATCAAAAGTAACTACTATTCTCCGCACACACATGGGACGTTAATTTACACTAGGTGATTCACTCCTGCATTCAAATGTACAGTAGCTCTCAATTTTGAAAATGTAGCAGTGTGTACGTGACCGCAGAGACAAGGGGGGGTGAGCCTCTTTTGACTTGGACCAGGAAGCAACCAGCCAGAAAACCCGCAGCAACTGCATAGCAAAATTCTAAAACCATTCAGAATACCTTAGCAACTGCATGACAATGCCCCCGTCAACCATTCACTTCTCCCATGGCTGTGAGTTTTGTTCATTTTTTTTCTTTCAGAACCCTCTCCACCCCACCCCAAAACTTCTAGTTTGTTTTCTTTCTCTACTGAAATGGATTAAACTTCGATTACAGTCTCAGTTCCAACTTTGTGTTGAAGATAATTTCAGTCTTTATAGTTGTGCTATCTTATTTTTGTGAGCCATACAATTAAGGATAAAAAAAATCGCTAAAATTCTGATTGGTGCTCTTTCTCTTTGCATAATGCATTGTGATTGGTCGTTCTTTTTAATCCAACCTATAGAAGGTGTAACATTGAGCTCCCTGCCTTTATTTGTATCCATCTATATCGCATATTTTGTATTAATCTATCTCCATTTTCCCATCTTTTTATATTTAACAGTTACAACTTTATTTTGCTGCATTGCAAATACTGGTGTGTCCTTCAGAAAATAAAAACCTAAAGGTATTGGAACCTCTAAATTGTGCTGGCAAAAAATGAAACGCAAATAAAGCCAATGACACTTGATTTATAGCTGACAGGGCTTACCGGAACCGGGTTATCCAAATCCAGACTGGATAAAATATAAACCTCGAGTTTTGAAAATTCACATTTATTTTGTCCTTTGCAAAATAAAGTGTCCAATCAGTAGCCCATGATTATTGAGCCACATACATTTTGAATACAATAAATAAATTATATTTACTCAATTAAGGAAAAGATAATAATAATAATAATAATACAGTATATCCAAATTGTGATTGGTCCAATTAAGTCACAGCTTCTGCAGATCATTTGCTTCAAAACTGAAAGTGTTGTTGTCATCCTCTACCCCTCATGTTGCCTCCAAACTCAGCCCAAAAAATACAAGTTTTACCTTGTAAATGTTAAAAACGTTGTACCACCACACTAGCCCATCTTACAGTTAAAAATGTATTTTATTTCGCATTGAAGTTTACATCTCTGATTCAGGACACCAAGAGAGCCAGAGCTGCCACTGGTGTTTATATGAATTACTGAAGAATGAGTTGGCCATTGATCTTATACAGAGTGTTTAGTTTTCTCTTCCTTTCTTCCTAACACACATTAAAGAAGATTTCACCTAAAGATATGTGGCGGAACAGAAATAACTCATATACAATAAAAAGAGCTTCCAGAAATTACCACACAACACTGAATTGGCATTTAGTCCAATTTAAATTAAGTTCATTAGGTGATGTAAATAGGAAATGAAATTTTCATCCAACCCTGTTTATATTGTGCCACAAGCCCTCATGAGGTTGCATAGTTGTTATGGAGTTCAGCTGAGTTTAACACATTCGTTTCCACCAATTTATGCATAACTGAGCACTCAATGAATACATTTAGGACAATAATGTTTTATGGAAATAAGCTGTATGCATTCAAAAGAGTTTTATAATTATCATCTTTTATATGAACCCAAAGAGTTCTTCTTTTAAATTAATATAATTAATAAGGGTACACAGCTGGACTGAGGATTGCGCATTTACAATTATGCATGACTGTGAGAGATATTTCATCTTCTCTCAATTAAATATTCAGGCAATTATTTCAGAAGATTATTGACCTCAGAGGGGACCTGTAGTGACACATTGGTTTTGACCGTCTACCTTTCTCTTACTGTATTTATGTTAATTAAAACTAGAGAAACTTCCTCAGCATCTTCGCATTGTCCAAACACATATGGCAGATAAGTTAATTCTCTTTTTGTGTGCGTAAGTTTGGGGTATTTCCCTAGTTAAATTGTGAAGTTTGCACTCTTGTTTTCCCGTTGGTGTAAAACAAAAACTGATGGAGGTCCGCTAATGATCAGTCATTCATTTTCTTTACCCTCGAAAATTTGTCACGGGTGTAAATATTAGGCCTACACAATGACTGCTCATTTATTAGTTTATGTATTTTTAGCATTTAATATCCAGTCATTTACCTAGAATGGCAATACATATTAAATTAAGGAATTCATTAAATTTAAATGGATACATTTAATGGCCTTCAGTTCGTTGTGAATGAAATGCATAAAACAATCTAACAACAGCGAAAAATTATTATTGAATTAAGCCCTTTTATGGTTTTTTGGTTCTGCAATATTCTGGACTTTATTCATTTTAAAGATGATATCTGGATTGTATAAACACATCAGATAATTGTACAGTTTGGATAAGACATTGAGTCACCCCAAGCATCCTAATGGGTAAGGGACAACGTTATTGCAGAATGTGGTTTTTGGCCTCTTGTGTAAATAGTATGAATTTGAGTCTTGCAGGTCATCGTACGGCAGTTGTATATGCTAATGTCTGGGTTATATTAATCTTAACTGGCGGACCTCAGAGAAGGGCTGAGCTGTCGGCTAGTGCTGGAATCTGCTTTTACGCCACATCTGTTTCCACTTGGCTGTGGACGTCTTTGCATCGAGCCTCCAAGTTCAGACGTAACACTGACTTTAAATTACAGTGACCTTAATAACAGTTGCTAAACCATTCAGCACTGGTTAGATTTGTTTCACAGATATTTGTTTTAGGCAGATATCGTGTTTTCGGAGAGAGAGAGAGAGAGAGAGAGAGAGAAGGAGAGAGAGAGAGAGAGAGAGGAGAGAGAGGAGAGAGAGAGAGAGAGAGAGAGAGAGAGAGAGAGAGAGAGAGAGAGAGAGAGAGAGAGAGAAGAGAGAGAGAGAGAGAGAGACGAGAGAGAGAGAGAGAGAGAGAGCGTTTGAGAGAGAATGCAAAATTTGCGGCGTAATACAGTGACATACACGTAACTGTTGAAGGCTGTGTTAGTGTTACATGTGGGAGAGTGGCATTTGTTTGTATAAGCCATTAGCTTTACAGGTCAGTTATTTGACATTTGTGTAATCCAGAAACCTGTGGTCATGAAGGAAGTAGAATGTGAACTTCCTCTGAGGCTTGGGACTGTTCCTCCCCGTTCTCTCCTGAGTAAACAGTGAAATTGGCGAGGAGACATTTGAGGAGGGGGTGGTTTTACTTGATAGCATTTTGAATTTATTTAAAATAGTTTTGGGTGTTTATTTCAACTTTTTTCATCTTGTTTCTGTCAAAAGCAGCAGTTGGTTTTTGTGGTCTGCATGAATTTCACTTGATTTTAAAACGCGGAAAAAAAATATCGTTCAGTTTTCGCTTTCATAACTCAGGGGAGTCGGAATTTTAAGTACCGACTTTAATCTAAGATGTTCTCCTAAAATTCCTTGGGAGAAAAGGAAACGGAGGATGGCGCAGAGAACAACATTTGGCATTTGAAGAATTTGATGAGAAATGTTTTGAGCTTATTTTGAAATCTCTGACTTTGGTATTTTGGCAAAACCTGAGGCATGTTTGTGATTTTCGTGTTTTTAGCAATTGCAATTGCAATTTTAGCAATTGTTCATAGTTTTTTATACATCTTAAATTGCATGCCTGCCAACCTTTCAAAAATCATAGCGCTCCAAAACAACATCTAATTGTAGTTATAAATATTTTTAAAGGGTTTATTGCATCTCTCTCTCTCTCTCTCTCTCTCTCTCTCTCTCTCTCTCATCTCTCTCTCTCCTCTCTCTCTCTCTCTCTCTCTCTCTCTCTCTCTCTCTGCATAAATGACCAAATTTAACAGAAAGTGATCTGGACATGTGTGAAGTCCTGTGAACAGTTGCTTTCTGCTGGTATTGTGAATGTCAAATGAGGCACACTATATTTACTAACATACACATTTACGCTCGCAACCCCTCATGTTTACTGCAATAAAATCAGTTTGATGATGAAAAATCTCTTTCCCGTATACAAAATGTAGAAACCACAGATTATAAAAGCATAATAAAAATGAAGAAAAAACACAAGCACAGACCAATGTAAATAAAACATTACATATACAGAAGACTGGGAGGGTTGCTGCTTGATATTTCAGAGGAATGTTTCGGAGGGAGTGGGGGGGTTGTTCTGATGTGACATGAGCAAAGACAGCTAAGCAGAGGAAAGCCGGACATTTTCTGATGATCATGATTAGAAGAGTGTTACACAGCTAATACCCTGCACTAATCCTTATTTAAGCTACAATCTGCTGTGCTACATAACATAAAGTGCAACTAAAATGAATAGAATTCCTTCCTGAAATGATCAACCAGTGTTATTTTTCATTAAGTCAATCCGATTACAATACACCATAGTTCAGCTGAATTCGTATTCATGTGAAAAATGACAAATATCTGTCACAGGTTCTCCGCTGCACAAATTCATTTTACAAGGTCTGTTTCTTTAAAATCCACATGTGCAAAATGAAACATGGCATTTTATGTTGCTTTCTAGGATGGTTATCATTATCATTACTATTATTATTAGCATAATCTCTTCTCTTATGAATGCTTTTAAGATTCAATTGCATTTCGTAGAGATTTAGATTTGTATGTACCGTCACTTGGATTGTATTTTCCTTGTTTGTAAAGTCTATCGATACTAAAAAA